>CAWUFW010008517.1:0-497500 GCA_963921515.1 Calotriton arnoldi
TTCTCAAGAGTGGGCTTTCCTAAGGAGGTAGTCTCAGACAGGGGTGCTAACTTCATGTCTGGGTACTTAAAAGCAATGTGGAAGGAGTGTGGAGTGACTTATAAGTTCACCACACCCTATCACCCACAATGCAATGGTTTAGTTGAGAGATTCAACAAAACCTTGAAGGGCATGATTAAAGGGCTCCCAGAAAAGCTTAGGCGTAGATGGGACATACTCTTGCCCTGCCTTTTATTCGCATATAGGAGGTGCCTCAGAAGGGGGTTGGTTACAGCCCTTTGAACTTCTGTTTGGCCACCCTGTGAGGGGTCCACTGTGCTTGGTGAAGGAAGGATGGGAGTTACCTCTCAAGCCCCCAAAGCAAGATATAGTGGACTATGTACTTGGTCTCCGCTCCAGGATGGCTGAGTACATGAAAAAGGGAACCAAAACCTTGAGGCTAGCCAGGAACTTCAGAAGGCCTGGCATGACCAAAGGCTGTTCTGACTGTTTACCAGCCAGGACAGAAGGTGTGGGTGTTGGAGCCAGTGGCCCCAGCAGCTCTCCTAGACAAATGGAGTGGACCCCACACTATTGTTGAGCAAAAGGGTGAGGTCACTTATTTAGTAGACCTAGGAACACCCAGGAGTCCCCACAGGGTTCTCCATGTCAACAGGTTAAAACCATATGTGGACAGGGCAGACATGGGCTTGCTCATGGCTACTGATGAAGGGCAGGAGGAAGAGAGTGACCCACTCCCTGACCTGCTCTCACAGAACCCTGACGATGGGTCAGTTGATGGTGCAGCCTTGGCAGGCAGCCTCACTCCCCAGCAACAAACTGATTGCAGGCAAGTCCTCAATCAGTTTCGACATATGTTTTCACTGACACCCAGTCAGACCACCTGGTGCACTCATGAAGTGGACACTGGGGACAGTCTGCCTATTAAAAACAAGATTTATAGGCAACCTGACCATGTCAGGGACTGTATCAGGACTGAAGTCCAGAAAATGTTGGAATTGGGAGTAATTGAGCCCTCAGATAGCCCTTGGGCTAGTCCAGTAGTCCTAGTACCGAAACCTCACACCAGTGGTGGAAAAAGAGAGATGAGGTTTTGTGTAGACTACAGGGGTCTCAATGCAGTCACTAGGACTGATGCCCATCCAATACCCAGGGCAGATGAGCTCATAGATACTTTGGCCTCTGCCAAATATCTCAGCACATTTGACCTAACAGCTGGCTACTGGCAGATCAGACTAGCTGATACTGCAAAGCCCAAAACAGCATTTTCAACCCCTAGTGGGCATTATCAATTTGTGGTAATGCCCTTTGGTCTGAAAAATGCACCTGCCACTTTCCAGAGGTTGGTGAACACAGTTCTCACAGGACTGGAAGCCTATAGTGCAGCTTATCTAGATGATATTGCTGTCTTTAGCTCCACCTGGGAGGATCACCTGGTCCACCTCAGGAATGTTTTACAGGCCCTGCAAAAGGCAGGCCTGACTATCAAGGCCACTAAGTGCCAGATAGGGCAGAGTCAGGTTGTGTACCTGGGCCACCTTGTGGGTGGAGGCCAGGTTCAACCTTTGCAGAGCAAGATCCAGACCATCATGGACTGGACTGCTCCCACTACCCAGACTCAGGTGAGAGCCTTCTTAGGCCTGACTGGGTACTATAGGAGATATGTCAAGGGGTATGGATCAATAGTGACACCCTTGAATGACTTAACTTCTAAGAAAATGCCCAAAAGGTTCAGTGGACAGTTAGCTGTCAAAAGGCATTTGATGACCTCAAGCAGGCCATGTGCACTGCTCCAATTCTGCAGAGTCCTGATTACTCCAAGAAGTTCATTGTTCAAACTGATGCATCTGAATTGGGAGTAGGGGCTGTACTGTCACAATTGAATGAAGAAGGTCAGGATCAGCCAGTAGCTTTTATTAGCAGAAGGCTGACCCCTAGAGAGAAACGTTGGTCAGCCATAGAGAGGAGGCCTTTGCTGTGGTCTGGGCTCTGAAGAAGTTGAGGCCATACTTGTTTGGTACACACTTCCTGGTTCAGACAGACCATAAGCCCCTCTTATGGCTAAAACAAATGAAGGGTGAAAACCCCAAACTGCTTAGGTGGTCCATTTCCCTACAGGGGATGGACTTTACAGTGGAACATAGGCCTGGGAGTAACCATGCGAATGCAGATGGACTCTCTAGGTATTTCCACTTAGAACATGAAGACTTAACTGGGCAAGGTTAGTTTAATGTCCCTACGTTTGGGGGTTGTGTAGGAGAGTAGGATCTGCTTCACATGGGTACCCCCACTTTTGCTGATGCTTCACTGTTTTTCGACATTAGTCTGGCTGGGGCCCTGCTAATCAGAACCCCAGCCTAGCTGCTTCCTCTCTAAAATGGTTTCCATGTGCCTTAGGCACATCTCTGATTGGGATCTGGAGTGCCCTTATAAGTCCCTAGTATATGGTATACTATGTACCAAGGGCATAGGTACCTCAGAGGCCTGCCAGGGGCTGCAGCATGTATTATGCCACCCCTGGAAGGCCATCCAAACTGACACCACAGGTCTGCTACTGCAGCCTGGGTAAGGTGGTGCATGCACCTCTTACTGTGATATAGGTTACCTATATCACGAACTACATACACACATATAAACCTATAAGTCACTCCTAAGGCAGGCCTTATCAATCCTAAAGGCAGAGTGCATGGTTCCTATGTGAGAGGGTGCCCCTGCATGAGCAGGGCCCCTCTGCAGCGTTCGGAGACCCTCTCTGATGCTGTTTGTAGTGCAGCCTGACCATATACTCTTAAGCGCATTATATCCTCGCGGTAAAATGCTAACTTTGGAATGGCTGCACCTAAACATGTCGTGTTTGGTGTCATACATCTTGGAATACTACCCCCCGCCAATCCTGGCGGCGGGGGTAGCATTCCACCCTTCTAGAGGGAAAGACATGTTAACTCTGACGAGTCCGGTAACTTCTTTCCAGAGCCCTGGCATCACAAAATGGATGCTGCTGCCACAGACACGAGTCTGGCCTCCTGCTGCTGGACGAAACTCTGGCAGGGGAGGCCTGGACAATAGGTTTCCTGTCCCAGGGAGGTGTGACCACCTCCCCAGACAGGATAATGTGTATTGGGGCTGGGCGGGAGCACTTTCGGGTGCTTTGAAGTCCTGCACTGGGGGCACATTTGGTGTCCCTGTGCATACCCCAGTTCAAACCGGATCAGGGGCTTGCAGCCCCTGCTTTGGCGCGAACTGGACAAAGGGAAAGGGGTGTAGCCACCCCTCTGCCCTGACCCACCCATAGGTGGGGCCACAGAGTAGTCCAACCCCTATTTTTAGAATAAAGGTAGGAACCCAGTCCTTAGGACTTTAGATTATACCTGGACGAAACTCTGAAACTGAATCCTGGACCTTCGACGCTCTACGACAAGATTAGAGGACTGAAGAATCTCCCTTGGGGTCAAGGAGTGACTCCCCTGCTTGGCAGGCACCAAAGAAGCATCTGTCCGGTTTGCATTTCTGAAGCTCCCGTCAAATTCCGAAGTCATCGCATCACCAGAGAAGGATTCCC
Organism: Calotriton arnoldi; assembly: GCA_963921515.1. NCBI lineage: Eukaryota > Metazoa > Chordata > Amphibia > Caudata > Salamandridae > Calotriton > Calotriton arnoldi. The sequence goes on from CAWUFW010008517.1 coordinate 3,560, forward strand.
AGACTTCCCCGAGGCTACCCTGAGTCCCCAGCAAAGCTGAGGCCCGTGGCTATCGTGGGTGACTTGAGACCGTGACCCCTGGACACCGAGCACACTTGCAAGTGCATCATCTTCTGGGTCTCCCAAGAAGTCGTGCTTTGGGCTCCAAGTAGCCCTAGCCTCCAGTACCACCTGCACCGAAGATCACTGGCCCCCACTCCACGAGTGTCCTGTAAGCAAGCTCCACGTGCGGCGTCACGAGGCTCCTTCGCGGTCGCTAGCCCGTTGGCTAGTAGCCCTTAACGAAGGCCAATCTTTTCCTTACTTGGCATCCTGGTTGCTCCAGGTCTGCCCTCACTTACCCTCGCTGGGTGAGTTCCACAGACCTTGCTGGTCTGCACCATTGACGATCAACATCTTACTCGAGACTTGCCGTTGCCAAGGCTTGTTGGGTCCAATCCGGTCGCCGACACCTCAGCACTCGACAGACATCGAGCCCCAGCCCGAATCCTGCTCCTGGTTGCCGACAACGCCTCCCGGACCTCGTGGCTGAAGAGTCAAGACGACCGTCAACGCACCTGAAGCACTCGACATCGGTGGGCATCTGTCCATCGCCTTCCTGGTCACTGGCTAGTGACCCAGACTCTGTCCCCTCTGCTTTCAGGTTCACCAGAACTCCGATCCACTCTTGGATCCACCCGGACACTTTTCTCTTGGCCGCCAGCAGCACTTTGCAGCAGATCGCCATTCGAATCGACGACGAAACCCGACCCCGAAAGGCACCTATGCACCCGGCTTCCCTGGGTGAGGTAACACGAGTACTCCGGTGCTCCCGTGGGTAGAGACTCTTCAAAGTCCTAGATCTCAAAGGGTTTTGTCCTAGTCCTCTTTTAAGTGTCCCTTTCCTCTATTTTCCCGATCCCGACTTTCTCCATAGAAGGTAACGGCGTATCGCGGTTGTGTATTTACACTGCACGCGTCTCCCGTGGGTCCCCTGTGTCACTACCTTGGGTGGTTCCTTGTGGTCCAAGCACTTCTAGAGGCTCTAGGCCTAGTGTCTAGTTCAGTCGTGGTTCGCATACCACTTTATTGGTATATGGTTTGGTACGCCCTAGGGCCCAAACGTGTATTTGTGCTATTACTGTGATTTAAGATCTTATAACTTATGTACTTCGAACTCTAGCCTCATAAAGAGACTAGAGGGGTGTGTTTAGCAATAAATACATATATTTTGAATATATACCTGGTGTGGTGCTCTTTCATTTGGTCACTCAAGAGATTATAGACTGGTAAAACAAGCTGCTTTACATTCCTTCAAGACTTAGCCTGAAGGCTGCTCTCCATAGCTACCACTAGGATAGCTTTCAATAAGGTTGTCTTTAACCTATCTCCAATAAGGGGTTGTTTGGACTGGTGCAAGGTGCCCACTATAATTAGTGGACAGCATATGCCAGGCCAACTTCTCACATTCAGCACAGTTCAGCAATAGGATGGCCTCATTGCAAACAACTGCAGTTTACTGGCACACAATTAACACCACTTAAAAAACTATCTGCTAAGAATAAAGTTGAAGGCACATGACTTGAGATTAATGACTGCTAGTATCTCTGTATATTATCATGTCATCACATTCTTCCATAGTAATCAACACATTTATTTTCAGCTTTGGCTGTCTTACCAGCCTCACAGTTTCCAAACAAAATATGATAAAAACCCATTTAATACTTCCTTCATCTGCAAAGTGCAGCAACAGGTGACTCCATGTCAATGGAAAACCATCTTCACTTAGAAAAAATACATATCAATCATGTACATGTCAAATCATTCCCCATCGTTAGAATGCTGAAGGCACTTGTATTTCCCAGTGACCGCTAGTAACTATGTATAGTAGGGTGTCATTGCCTAATTCCATGACAATTTAAAGATTTACTGAAAACTACAATCTTGACTCATGATCATAAACCAGCTTAGACAAATGAATTTAGCTTATGTAAACAAGCACAGATCCTTAGAGTAACAAAAGTGTATATGCAAATGCATATGCTGAAGCCACACCCCCATCAGTTTTAAGAAGGACATTTCAAGCAACTGTATATGACTGTAAAAGGACATCTAGTGACCATCTTGGAACGACTTCAGCAACTACAGCCTTATGAATACTTCTTACATCCAGAGAGACATATAGTAAGCACTTGACATACTGTATATATATATATATATTCACTGAAAAAACCATAGGTTTTAGGGACAGTTATAGTTAGTTGGACATTGCACTCGTACAAAACCCGTGAAATTCCCCCGTTATAGTTAGTTCAGCTAACTATAACTCGCGCCCCCGCAATGCACTGCTGATGACGTCACATATTACATCACTCATGCCATGGTCAGTGACATCACTGATGACATCACTGATGACATCTCAAATGACATCACTGATGACATCATCCAGTGACTGTGTGCTTCTGTAAAGTTTAAATATGTTTAATATATATAGGGAAAGGCATATTGAAGAATGAGTGGGTGTATGAGTGTCTGAATGGATGATTTAGTACGTGCGTGACTGACTCTACAAGTGAGTGATTAAACGTATCTTACTGAATGCATGGGTTAGTGACTAAACTGTGTGAATGTCTGTATCCGTCTGTTGGTGTGTAAGTGGATGCATGGATTTGCGAATAGCTACATGAGTGTCTTTATGGGTTATTGATTGGTTCTATGAGTATCTGTATGGGTGCCTGAGTGTTTGTGTGGATGGGGTGTGTGCGACTGTGCATAGATGTGTGAGTGGGTGATTCACTGGGTGGATGGTTTCAAGAGTGCATCTGTGATAGACTGTATGGGTGGGTAAGTGTGTGTAAGAGTGTGTTAGTGAGTGAATGTATGTCCCAGTGTTACATGTGTGAGTAACTACATATGTGAAAGGCAGTATATATGTGTATTGGAGTATATAAATAGCTATAAGCTGAGAGTGAGTGATTGTGATAGTGGCTGTATGGATGAGTGTGTGCTTGTATCAGTGATTGTATAAGAGCGTAACAATGTGCTAGTATTTGTATGATTAAGTGAGCTGGTGTGTGTATAACTGTATAGGTGAGTAAATGGCAGTGTGTTTAATTATTTGCATGACTGACTAGGTGTGTGAGTACCTCTATGGATGAGTGGCGGTGTTTGAGTGTCTATATAGGAGTAAGAGTGCATATGATAGTCCTGTACTGAGTGACCATAAGTATGAGTGACTGTACGGGTGAGTGAGTGGATGTGTGTGTGTAGACCTAAGAATCAGTGAGTGGGTATGTAGTTATTGGTGTTGGAGTGTCTATGGTTTTGCGAATGGCACTCTGTAATTTAGATTGGGTGTATCAAAGGTTATATTAGGGTGTGAGGAGCTGCATCAGATTATCACGTGGATGATGTCATCAGTGATGTCATTTGAGATGTCATCAGTGATGTCATCAGTGATGTCACTGACCATGTCATGAGTGATGTAATATGTGATGTCATCAGCAGTGCATTGGGGGCGCGAGTTATAGTTAGCTGAACTAACTATAACGGGGAATTTCACGGGTTTTGTACGAGTGCAATGTCCAACTAACTATAACTGTCCCTAAAACCTATGTTTTTTTCAGTGAATTTCAAAGGTTTTTGAAATGCTAATTTCTAACTATAACGTGTCTGAAACCTATGGTTTTTTCAGTGAATTTCAAAGGTTTTTAAAATGCTAATTTGTAACTATAACGTGCCTGAAACCTACGGTTTTTTCAGTGAATTTCAAAGGTTTTTTAAATGACAATTTTTAAATGTATTAATTTTTATATTAATTTTTTCACACTGATTTACTACATTTTTAGAAACAATTTCTTTTACATATTTTATTTTTTAAATTACATTGTAATTACATTATACATTACATTACAAAAATACTTTCTCAGAATGAATTACTTTAGTTTAAATACTTTGCACATAGGCAATAGACTTTTAAGTACAGTAGTTACAGTTGTTGCAATGGGCAACACATTTTCATACACAATGCAACATTCAGCTCAATGTGAATTTCTAGTTAAATGCAATTAGTTACTTTATGGATTACTTTTCTAACCACAGGACTGGATCCTAGATTCAGTCCTGGTACATCTCCTGTAAACAGTTGAGTAAAAGCGTTTTGGTTACAGTCGTGATTTTTAAGGAATATTATTGTATTTTAAAAGTTGACACTTAGAAACTTTTTCTCATAGAATCACCAATGTTATCCTATGGAAGGAAATTCACTTAGCAGGTAAAAACTGTTATCGTTACTTTTTCTTACTCAGTGTTGGATCCTGGATCCAGCACTGGTGCATCTCCTGTAAACAGTTGAAAGAATGCGTTTAAGTCATACAGGCGATTTTTAAGGAATATTTGTAGTTTGTGAAAATCGACACTTTGAAACTTTTCTGCTGAAAACCAGACAATGGATTCCTATGGAAGAAAATATAAGTTACTGGTAAGTACGGTTAAAATTACTTTTCAGGACCAGTACTGGGCTGAAAGATACAGCACTGAGGTCTCTCCTTATAACAGGTGAGTAAATCGGAATTCGTATTTCGGCTGATTTTAGAGGAATATTTGTATGTTTCAAAAATCAACACAGAAACTTTTCAGCAAAAAGCAGTCAATGATATCCTATGGAAGGAAATTCAAGTTACTGGTAAGTACGGTTAAAATTACTTTTGAGGATCAGTACTGGGCTGAAAGATGCAGCACTGAGGTCTCTCCTGATAACAGATGAGTAAATCGGAATTCGTATTTCGGCTGATTTTAGATGAATATTTTAAAGTTCCAAAACTCCACACTTAGAAGAATTTCCAAGTGAAACCAGTCAATGTTAGCCTATGGAAGGAAATTCAAGTTACCGGTAAGTACGGTTAAAATTACTTTTCAGGACCAGTACTGGGCTGAAAGATACAGCACTGAGGTCTCTCCTGATAACAGGTGAGTAAATCGGAATTCGTATTTCGGCTGATTTTAGATGAATATTTTAAAGTTCCAAAACTCCACACTTAGAAGAATTTCCAATTGAAACCAGTCAATGTTAGCCTATGGAAGGAAATTCAAGTTACCGGTAAGTACGGTTAAAATTACTTTTCAGGACCAGTACTGGGCTGAAAGATACAGCACTGAGGTCTCTCCTGATAACAGGTGAGTAAATCGGAATTCGTATTTCGGCTGATTTTAGAGGAATATTTGTATGTTTCAAAAATCAACACTTAGAAGAATTTCCAAGTGAAACCAGTCAATGTTAGCCTATGAAGGAAATTCAAGTTACCGGTAAGTACGGTTAAAATTACTTTTCAGGATCAGTACTGGGCTGAAAGATGCAGCACTGAGGTCTCTCCTGATAACAGGTGAGTAAATCGGAATTCGTATTTCGGCTGATTTTAGAGGAATATTTTAAAGTTCCAAAACTCCACACTTAGAAGAATTTCCAAGTGAAACCAGTCAATGTTAGCCTATGAAGGAAATTCAAGTTACCGGTAAGTACGGTTAAAATTACTTTTGAGGATCAGTACTGGGCTGAAAGATGCAGCACTGAGGTCTCTCCTGATAACAGGTGAGTAAATCGGAATTCGTATTTCGGCTGATTTTAGAGGAATATTTTAAAGTTCCAAAACTTCACACTTAGAAGAATTTCCAAGTGAAACCAGTCAATGTTAGCCTATGAAGGAAATTCAAGTTACCGGTAAGTACGGTTAAAATTACTTTTGAGGATCAGTACTGGGCTGAAAGATGCAGCACTGAGGTCTCTCCTGATAACAGGTGAGTAAATCGGAATTCGTATTTCGGCTGATTTTAGAGGAATATTTGTATGTTTCAAAAATCAACACTTAGAAACTTTTTCAGCAAAAAGCATCAATGATATCCTATGGAAGGAAATTCAAGTTACTGGTAAGTACGGTTAAAATTACTTTTGAGGATCAGTACTGGGCTGAAAGATGCAGCACTGAGGTCTCTCCTGATAACAGATGAGTAAATCGGAATTCGTATTTCGGCTGATTTTAGATGAATATTTTAAAGTTCCAAAACTCCACACTTAGAAGAATTTCCAATTGAAACCAGTCAATGTTAGCCTATGGAAGGAAATTCAAGTTACCGGTAAGTACGGTTAAAATTACTTTTCAGGACCAGTACTGGGCTGAAAGATACAGCACTGAGGTCTCTCCTGATAACAGGTGAGTAAATCGGAATTCGTATTTCGGCTGATTTTAGAGGAATATTTGTATGTTTCAAAATCAACACTTAGAAGAATTTCCAAGTGAAACCAGTCAATGTTAGCCTATGAAGGAAATTCAAGTTACCGGTAAGTACGGTTAAAATTACTTTTCAGGATCAGTACTGGGCTGAAAGATGCAGCACTGAGGTCTCTCCTGATAACAGGTGAGTAAATCGGAATTCGTATTTCGGGCTGATTTTAGAGGAATATTTTAAAGTTCCAAAACTCCACACTTAGAAGAATTTCCAAGTGAAACCAGTCAATGTTAGCCTATGAAGGAAATTCAAGTTACCGGTAAGTACGGTTAAAATTACTTTTGAGGATCAGTACTGGGCTGAAAGATGCAGCACTGAGGTCTCTCCTGATAACAGGTGAGTAAATTGGAATTCGTATTTTGGCTGATTTTAGAGGAATATTTTAAAGTTCCAAAACTCCACACTTAGAAGAATTTCCAAGTGAAACCAGTCAATGTTAGCCTATGAAGGAAATTCAAGTTACCGGTAAGTACGGTTAAAATTACTTTTCAGGAGCAGTACTGGGCTGAAAGATGCAGCACTGAGGTCTCTCCTGATAACAGGTGAGTAAATCGGAATTCGTATTTCGGCTGATTTTAGAGGAATATTTTAAAGTTCCAAAACTCCACACTTGGAAGAATTTCCAAGTGAAACCAGTCAATGTTAGCCTATGAAGGAAATTCAAGTTACCGGTAAGTACGGTTAAAATTACTTTTGAGGATCAGTACTGGGCTGAAAGATGCAGCACTGAGGTCTCTCCTGATAACAGGTCAGTAAATCGGAATTCGTATTTCGGCTGATTTTAGAGGAATATTTTAAAGTTCCAAAACTCCACACTTAGAAGAATTTCCAAGTGAAACCAGTCAATGTTAGCCTATGAAGGAAATTCAAGTTACCGGTAAGTACGGTTAAAATTACTTTTCAGGACCAGTACTGGGCTGAAAGATGCAGCACTTAGGTCTCTCCTGATAGCAGGTGAGTAAATCGGAATTCGTATTTCGGCTGATTTTAGAGGAATATTTTAAAGTTCCAAAACTCCACACTTAGAAGAATTTCCAAGTGAAACCAGTCAATGTTAGCCTATGGAAGGAAATTCAAGTTACTGGTAAGTACGGTTAAAATTACTTTTCAGGATTAGTACTGGGCTGAAAGATGCAGCACTGAGGTCTCTCCTGATAACAGGTGAGTAAATCAGAATTCGTATTTCGGCTGATTTTAGAGGAATATTTGCACAATGGTGAAGGGAGGGGCGGGGCCTGAGGTGACATCTGTGCAAACGCGCCCCGTGGCGCGTTTTAAGTTGGGGGATTAAGTCCCCTTGAATCATGAGGGTCCCTACGGGCCAACTAGCCCACCAGGAACCTCCAGTATGCGTCAGGGGCTGCGTTGCAGAGACATGTACAGAGGCCACACCCCTTTTACACCTCTCTGCAACGCAGCTCTGTGGCGCTTTCTGGACGTACCTGTTGGGCTAGTTGGCCCCCAGGGACCCTCAGGATTGAAGAGGATTTAATTCCCCATCTTAAAACGCACCACGGGGTCTGTTTGCACACATGTCACCTGAAGCCCCGCCCCTCCCTTCACCACTGTGCAAACGCGCCCGTGGCGCGTTTTAAGTCGAGGGATTAACTCCCTTGAATCCTGAGGGTCCCTGGGGTGCAACTAGCCCACCATATACCTCCAAAAGCGCCATAGAGCTGCGTTGCAGAGAGGTGTAAAAGGGGCGTGGCCTCTGTACACCTCTCTGCAAGGCAGCCCCTGGCACATACTGGAGGTTCCTGGTGGGCTAGTTGGCCCTCAGGGACCCCCAGTATTCAAGGGGAATTCGTTCTCCTCTGCAAACGCGCCAGGGCGCGTTTGCAGAGTGGTGAAGGAAGGGGGCGGGGCCTACGGGCCCGATCGTTTTTTTTTTTTCCCCTGAAGGGGGCTGTGTGGCCCCCTTCATTTTTTCCTATTTTTAGGCCCTGGGGACCCCATCCCCCAGGGCCTTACCCCTTTTTTAAAATTAAAATAAATTAAAAAAAACAGGAAGGGGCCGCGTGGCCCCCTTCCCTGGGCCTGTATTGGCCCCGGGGACCCCATCCCCGGGGCATGGCCTCTTTTTTTTATTTGGAGGGGGCTGCGTGGCCCCCTCCTCAGGCCATTTAAGGCCCCGGGGACCCCATCCCCGGGCCGGCCTTGCACTTTTAAAAAAAAATTCCTTTTTTACTTTGGGAGGGGGCTGCGTGGCCCCCTCCGTGGCCACTTATGGCCCTAGGGACCCCATCCCCGGGGCCTGGCCTCTCGTTGGGGACTGTGGGGGTCCCCAAGCCCCCACAGTCCCGCCGGCTCCCCGTGTCCTACGGGAGCCGGCATTGCTTACACATGGGGAGCAGCTAACATGCTGCTCCCCATGTGGAAAGCAGTCGGCTTTGGATATTGGAAGAGAGAGCAGGTTTCCTGCTCTCTCTTCCAATATCCAAAGCAAGTTTGCAATGACAGGACGGGAGCCGCGAGGCTCCCGTCCTGTCATTGCAAACAGCAGTGTCCTGGGGGTAGGCACCCCGGGACACTGCAGGAGCCGGCCCTGGGGGTGGCGGTCCCCAGGGCCACCACAGGCTCCAGGAGGGGGCCGCGCGGCCCCCTCCCTACATTTTGAAAGCCCCGGGAGGTGGTGGTCCCCGGGGCTTGGGGTCCAAAACGGACCTCCATTTTAATTTTCTTAGTGCCCCGGGAGGTGGTGGTCCCCGGGGCATGTGGGGGCTGGAGCCCCCACACAGGTTTTTAATTTAAAAAAGAAGCCCCGGGAGGTGGTGGTCCCCGGGGCTGCGGGAGGGCTCAGAGCCCTCCCGCACCATTATACATAAAGCCCCGGGGGATGGTGGTCCCCGGGCTTGGAGGCCCTTAGAGGCCCCCACACATAAAATTAACCCCCCCAGCATGCCCCCGGGACTTGGCCCACCCGGGGCCAGTGACTATCGAGCGCGGGAGACCGCACTTCGATTTTTTTTTTCGGCAGGATTCGCGCACCCTGAGCGCATCCTGTCGATTTTTAAATTTTTTTATTTTATTTTTTGCCCAGGGGGTCCTTGTGGGACCCCTGAGCAAACCTAGGGGTCAGGGTGTTTCTACCCTGCCCCCTTTGTGCGCTTTGCGCACTTGTTTCTGTCCCTCGGTTCTACCGAGGGACAAAATGGCTGCCAACATTTCCTGAATCGGAATGTTGACAGCCAGCTGACAGTCAATTAACATGCAGCTCGTGATCGGGAGGGTACGCGGACCCTACTCGGCCATAGATATCACTTTCTTTTTACTTTTGATTTTCTCAGCAACTACTGAACGGATTTACACCATTTAACAAAAGGGTTCTTTCTGAACCAAGAACTACCTCTTTGCCAAATTTGGTGTAATTCCGTTCAGCAGTTCGGGCTGTAGCCGTGTCTAAAGTTTCCTATGGAAAATTGCATGGGGAAAACGCGCTTTGGGACCCCCTTTTTCTCGGGCCCCGCTTGACGAATCCCCCGAGACTTTCAGGGTAGGAGCGGACCGGAGCGGGCCACAAAGTTTGAAAATTTTGCGAAGATACGTCAACCGGCAAGAGAGTTATTTCAAATAGAATGTCGCGGATTTCCTATGGATAATAGGTTGTAACTATAACTATCTACTGGCGACTGCCAGTAGATAATATATATATATATATATATATATATATATATATATATATATATATATATATATATATATATTCACTGAAAAAACATAGGTTTCAGGGGCGTTTTAGTTAGTTGGACATTTAACTCGTACAAAACCATAGAAATTCCCCCGTTATAGTTAGTTCAGCTAACTATAACTTGCGCGCCCGCAATGCACTGCTGATGACGTCACATATTACATCACTCATGACATGGTCAGTGACATCACTCATGACATCACTGGTGACATCTAACAAGTCATTATGATTAAGATTTAACGGTCATGCCGCTGTCAACCTATCTGTGAAATATGTTTTTAAAGTACATTTTAGAGGATTCATTTTTATTGCACTCATTGTTGTTTACACTTTTTTTAAATATGGTATTTGCACTTTACACTGTGACTAGATTTTGCGTATTTTGCACTGACTTTGTCTTATTTTCAAGTTGACATGGATAATTAGCAATGGCCCACTTGGGCTCTATTCCTTTTAACATCTTTAATTCTCAGGTATATCATATGTGCAATTATGAAACTTATGTGCCTTATGAATAATGCTACTATTTATGGAGGAGAAAAAATAGTTTTACATTGGTTTTACTTTTTTTAGCATCATCTTATTCATTATTAATAGCCTAGTTTTATTTAGAGCCGGACAGTTTCATTTTGAATGCTTATTTATTTATTTATCTATTTATTCAAATGTGCTGCTAATTCAATGATATTGTATCATGTTTGCTCTAGTTTTGCACTTCCAATGACCCTATACTCTTTGTCTATTGACATATGTAACTTTTCCAAGTCTATGAATTAGAAAAAAAGCTGTTGCACTGCAAAACGTCACTTACTTGCACTACAAATGTTGTAACCACTCCCTCAACAGTGTCATGTGATCAAGGCCCCATGTGGGCTGAAACGCGTTATGGCAGCGGTGGTGTTGGGCAGAAAATAAAACCACAATTGCACCATCATTTGGGTTCGCCTTCGTCTGTTCTACAAATCATTGTGACAAATTCTTTGCAAATATTTTTCGAGTTTGCTTCCTCGAAAACGAAAACAGCGAAACCCCTCCTTCGACTACGGGCTGTACGGCAGGAAGCAGTGATTCCGAGCGTGTTTGGAATCCTCAAGTCTCCAAGTAGGAGTAGCCGTGGTTGCCCCGGGACGGCGGAAGTGTACGTACCGTGTAGTGGAGCAACGTAGCGGAGTTGAGGTCGGAGGTCGGCTGACCGGAGGACCCGTGCTTCGCCGGATTTGCCCCGCTTGGGTAGTAGCAGACACGGGGATACCGGAACCCTAACTTACCAATGTTTGCGCCACCGATGCAGCCATTCGGCTTCTGGCCACAGCAATTTTACCCCCCAGGGTTCGGGCCCCACCAAGGACAGCAGCCTTTTTTATTCCGAGGCCGAGGCAGAGGAAGAGGCAGACAGAAACCGAGGAGGACAACGAGGATCCAATGGGAAGACTAAGCGTCAACCAGCGGCGCAGTGACACGGAGCAGGGGCAGGGGCAGAGGCTCAACAATAACAACGACCAGGGAATAACCAATGTTGTAAACCTGAGTACGCATAGCCTCAGCATAGAAGAAGAAGCGGTTCTAGCGAAAGGCTTGGGTTTTGTCCCCACCCCAAATAACGACCCTTTCTTCCTCAACACTGAATTAGCTCAGTTCTTCAGAAAGATCAAGCTGAAAGATTATTTTGGCGAAAACGAAACACTGGACAGTGACCGGACCAGCACTGGACTACGGAAGAAGTCCACTTTCTCTCCCCCGAACCAGAACATATCCTGCAATGTCCTGGCATTTGAACAAGCGGTCCTCACAGAAGTGGAAAGAATCGACTTCAACAATATGAGGGGATTCCAGAATATGACCAAAGGAGAGAGAACGGCTCTGGAGCAATTGAAGAACAACCATGACATAATCATCAAACCAGCAGATAAGGGGGTGCCATAGTCCTGATGGACTATACTATGTACAAAGAGGAATGCTTACGCCTGCTAGTCAACACCTCGAGCTATGAGGTACACCAGGAAGATCCAACACCCCGCATCATGACCAGTATCAAGAACATGGTCAACGAAGCAGAAACCCAGGACTGGATTACCAAGCATGAGGCTGAGTTTTTAGTGAATTTGGAACCAAGGACTCCTAGGTTCTATACCCTTCCAAAAATTCACAAAAACAAAACACCCCCACCGGGCAGACCGATAGTGTCGGGTATTGGGTCAGCTCTGGAACCACTTTCCCAGTTCTGCGACTGGTTCTTGAAGCCGATTGTACAGAAATCTCGATCCTACCTTAGAGACACCAAAGATATACTTTGCCATCTTCGAGACCTCGACATAGATGCAAGCGAAGACATGTTCATAACCATGGACATTGAAGCGCTCTATACGAGCATCCCACAGAGGCGTACTCTGGAGGTGGTGGAACAGATTCTACTGGACCGGGATTGGACATATGTGACACCCACGCATTTCATCATGGAGTGTGCGGAACTAGCACTTACGGAGAATTTCTTCGAGTTTGAGGACACCCTGTACCATCAAGTGGGCGGCACATCCATGGGCAGCACCTTCGCGCCGAGCATGGCGTGTCTGTACGTACACCGCTTTGAGGAGGTCCACATCTTTAACCCCTCGAACCCCTTCACACCTCGAATGAAGACATGGAAACGGTACATAGATGACATTTTTGTCATCTGGCGAGGTACCAAGGATGAGGCAACGCGCTTCATGGAGTGGGTCAACGGCATTGACCCCCACCTCAGGTTCACACATACCATCGACAAAAATCAGGCTGTTTTCTTGGATCTGGATATAACCTTAACATCAGAAGGAATATCCACAAAAGTCCACACTAAACCAACAGACAAGAACAGTTTATTAATGTATGACAGCTACCACCCGAGGGCCCTCCGTGAGAACCTTCCTGTAGGCCAATTCCTGAGGATTCGAAGGAACTGTTCTGAGATAGATACATTCCAGATACAGGCAGAACAACTAGAGACAAAACTCCTGGAGAGACATTACCCCAAGAAGATGGTTAAACGGGCAAGGAAAAGGGCGAGGAATAATAACCGGGATGCCCTTTTGGAGACAACACATAAAGAAAAGAAAGACCGCCTGGTCTGCGTTACAACATACACGCCCGTGTCGAACAGAATCCAGAACATTATAAAGAAAAAATGGGCCATCTTAAACAGCGGGAACAAGAAGTGGGAACCCCCACTATTCGCATACAAACGGAGTAGGAACTTGAGGGACACCTTGGTACACTCCAAAACTCCCAATGATCAAATTGAGAATCAGATGACTCTGTGGAGCCAACCGAGACCAACAGGCCACTACCCATGCGGCAACTGTGTGTGCTGCCAGCTGACCACCACAACAAAAGAAGTCGACATAGGTACAGAGAGACCCTGGAAGCTAAAACATTTCAGCAACTGCAATACAGAAGGTGTGGTGTACCTCCTATCCTGTCCATGTAACCTGAAGTATGTCGGGATGACCACCAGGAAGGTGAAGACGCGGATCAGCGAACACCGGAGTACGATTAGGTGCAGGAAGACCAACACCAAACTGACGAAACATTTCACGGAGAAAGGCCACAACGACCTGGACCTCAGATGGGTGGTGCTTGAGGTTATGAATAAACAAAAGACTGATATCTCTAGACAACTCCATATACGAGAACAGCTGGGTATACAGGCTTTGCAGCGATGATAAAGGCTTAAATGATGAGATACCATGGCTGCAACTTGCGAAATAGAAAATGTATAGAATTGACCATGCACACCTTCTTTAGTCAACAACCAACTCCAAGAAATCTGGCTTAATAGAGTAGGGACTATTCTCTACTGCTACCCTTCTGGTCTACTTTATTTTAAGTAGTTCACTAAGAGTGGGCCCATTGTTATGCTCGCAAATTCAAACAGATCAAGCTGGCATGGGGAACACATTGGTTTGTGTAAACCCATGTTATCAAACATAGATACCAGCTGTAGCAATTACCACCACTGACTATCATTAGTGTGTACTTCACACATATATAACAAGTGATGTACCATTGGCCCGTAATCCCATTATGAACAGAGTAATGTTGCTTTATTTTTCTCACAGTGTTTAGAACTCTTGGGGTATCCCCTCACTTTACGGGGATCTCGAGCGGCCCCTGCTGTAATCCACGCTGGTAGTTATCAGTGCGCAAGCATAGGAGCCATAGCAGGGCAAGCGTCTCACGGAATACACCTAGGCGCATGCGCGGTAGTGGGTTTCCCACTACTTCAGCGCATGCTCAAACACCGGGAGACTGATCAGACCCGGTAATGAACATGGGCGTCCTCACAAACATGGGAGCTAATGACCTCGTAACTGCATTTGTTTTCCCGCAGGAAGGGGAAGGACCATAACATCGGTATCGGCGCCGTTTGACCAATGCTGAACGTAACCTTTTTGAATACACACCCTCTACCAGGCGGTCAGGCTCACGCAAGAGGGACACAGGAAACAAACCTCACAAGCCCATTTTTAACTATCTAAAATGGCCTTGATAGTGTTGGAGGCATGTTTTGACCAATGCCGAATGAAACCTTCATTGAATACACACTCTTAACCAGGCGGTCAGGCTCACGCAAGAGGGACACAGGAAACAAACCTCACAAGCCCATTGTTTACTATCTTAATGGCCTTGGTAGTGTTGGAGGCATGTTTTGACCAATCGGGTGGGGCGATTTACAGTTACGCCTCCCACCAGGTGGTCAGGCAGTCCCGTAGAGGAACACAGGAAACTCACTTAACGGGCCCAATTAACACTGATTAGCTCACTAATTAGTCACAGCTCTTTAGTATGAAAACCCTCTGAATCTCACCATTTACCATCAGCGGGGAGACAGAGAGGACGCCTCCGGGAAGAATGGCTGGAAGCACAGAAACTAGACAGTAAGAGTATGCCTGAAGGAATGCTGGTGTGAACTTGAATGAATAGGTGGTCCATTAGTTCTGGACTTCACCTTGTTATGTTTGCTTTAACTAGGAACCTTGGTCCTGGTTCTTTCTGAATACTGGTGACTAACCCTTAACTACCAGTAGTTATTTTATGTGTTTTTTACCTACAGAAAGTCTAAGTAGGTCCTTCCGCCTCAGCCCTCCCATGGAGCGTTTAGGGTAGAAATACAGGGTAAGAGTTGGTTTACAACCACTTTTTAACGGTGTGAGTACACGTTGCACCTGCCACGTGTCTCATAAAGACCACTTCACACCACCACGCGCGCTATAGGTATGACGCAGGATGGATGATGTTTATAAACTATTTGTTTACATACTCACACGGTTTGGTTTGTATGTTTTGTTTTTGTTTTTCCTTTCTCTACAGAGTTACTCTCAGTGGTACTATACCAAGAGGGAAGTATCCACCTACATAGTGTTTTTTAACCCCTCCCCTGATCTAGCGACAGGATTTTCCTTCCATTTTTCACTGGTTAAAAGGAAGTGAACACATAGGGTATATAACCCCCTACACCCCCTTTTTAGGTCCTGAAGGATTCTACGTACCCTTCGGGGACACCTCAGCAGAAACATGTCGACCGCATTTCATACGGTGAAGGGAGAATAATATCCCATACCACTGTTCACTTAGTTTTTAATCACCATACATTTACCATTTGAATAAAGCATAGCACATGGACTAATGTAATGGTTTTTAAATCACTTATCACTCCCCCACGGCCATCACTTAGATTTAGAAGTGCATCCCTGTCTCCAGGTGTATGCCCGCCCTCTATCAAACCAAGTTTTTAAAGGGCGAGGACAGCCGATGATGAAGCATGACACCGGGCGGTGTGTGAGGCCAGTCTGTAACTTTTTATGAGATGCCCCCACTGGTAGTGCATCTCTATAGAACTCTGTAGATAAACATAGGAATTGATTCAAGGGGCAGCCCACTTTTGTGTATTCATGAGATAGTGGAGGCTGGCTCGCCCTTTGGCCCTGTGCCTCTGGTTCCCACCCTCAGCAACATTGCTGGGGTTAGTGTGTGTGGACTGCTTTAAATGTGACTGATTCAGTCCAGATATCACAAACTACAGATGCACAGGCAATGCCTAGAAAAATTGTGACTGTCCCAATTAATATGGCCCCTACTCAAAAGGTTCAAAGAGCTGCAGAAGGAGTGATTATGGCAGGGTTTATTTCAGAAACTCAGAATTCACAGATTATTGAACAGAAATTACCCCAGACAGTCCAAGCACTGAAAGGTGGGGGAGAAATAGTCTTTACAACACCAATAGCCCAGGGAAAAATGAATATATTTGAAGATGGGATTTTTCAAACCTGCTGTGAGGAAGCAGCAGTGCTTAAAAAGATAGAGAGCATGAGGGAACAAATTAACCCAGACCATGGAAAAGAGAAACAGCTTAGTGTTTTAAAATCAACATTTGAACATGAAGAAATTGACAGTCCCTGCTGTTCAAATCATGAAAATGTGAACCAGTGTCAGGAAAAAGAATTAATTTCCCTGAGTAAGGAAACAGCTACATGTGCAGTAACTACACGAGATATACTGACAGATTTGGCTCAAAATTATGAAATTGATGTTTCAGGAAGTTTTCCATTTCAGAAAAGCTTCAGGGTACATATGAATAATGAAGCAAATGAGAAAATGTGTTCTTCAGGAATGCAATTGCACATTGCAGAAATAATAAAATATAATTTCAAATGAAATGGGTTTGAGAAATTAGGAGACAAATGGGCAAGAAAACATGAGAAGAAAAAGAAACCACCAGACCTTGTTAGGGAAAATAATAAGCAGAATGAGGGAGAAGCTTTTGCTTACTCATTGAGAGAAATGGTGGGAGAAGTGCATGTTCATATGCCACGGAACAAAAGTGAACTTGCAGAATTTCTGAACACATTCCCACAATTGAGAGACAAACTTATGCTGTGGTACCCACAAGTAGATGGATTTGTTGAAATTTTAAAAGAGTTGTGCATTAATTTGCAAATGTTCTTTGACATTGCCATGCAGACTGAATTGTGGTTAGAATCTAAAGTTGCTGTGCAAAGGTCAGGTGAGGAGACAATGAAAAGGGTTTGCATGATTGCACCATCATTTTCTGTTGTTATTGAGAAAAACGTAGCAGTGATTACTTTCCTGAAGGGCAGAGTGCCAGCAAAGGATGTTGATTGGGTACAGATTAAAAGAACACAGGATGGAAGTAAAGGTGTTTTGGTCTGTGCAAATTCAGGTATGGATGTTGTACTGCTGGAAAAGGTGTCCTTTTGCCATCTTTATAACAGATTTGAGCATTGGAAGAAGAAAAATAAATTTAAACATGATGCACAAACACATAGAAAAATGCAGATGCAAAGTATGCCAGTTAAGCAAATGCAAATGTCAGTTCAGAAACAGGTACCAATGGCAGGAATTTTTCAAGCCCAAATGGTCCCACTAAATATGGAAAATGCTCAATTAATTTAAATAAGTTGTCCAGAGCAAATGTGAATTATTTTCAGAAACAAAATCAGAACCCAGTTCAACAGGTTGCTGTATTTGAAAATGAGAGTTTTAACCCTAACAATTCTGAATTTACCAAGTCCATTGTGAAAGCAGTGGAAGATCCAGACTTAGTTGTAGGAATTTTAAAAGGAGAAATTACAAACCCAGTTTTAGAAGAATTTGCACCCAAAATAGGCCCATTTGAGGAAAATTGCCAAGTTGTTGTTTGTGACTCAGGCCAAGCAGGAAAACAATTATTTTACAAATTAAACAGCACAGATTACTGAACACCAGAAAATGTTAATTTTCAGATTCCTGATGAGGATGTACATTTTAAAATGGCCCAACAAGAGACAGCTGTAGCATTGTTTTCAGAAAAGACAGTTGAAAAATTACCTTTTGATTTGAAAGAAATAATAAACACAGAAGTAAGGGAGTTCACAGAGAAAGATGTCAGATTAATAAAATGTGCAGAACATGTCTTATTCAAATTAGAACCAGATGACATGTATTCAAGAACACCATCAGTTGCAGAAATTTTACCCATAATTGGAGATAAAGTGAGTAAAGTATTTTTGATGGAATTGATTGAAAGTTTATGTAACTTTCTGATCACAGGTTCACAGAAACTAAATGAAAAGAACAGATTAGTGCAGGCGATTAACAGCATAATTTTTCCATGTTGTCCTGTGGTACCGAATCCAGCCAATATATTTTTTCACATTCCATGTGCTGAAGAATGGCTTACTGTTATTGATTTTTGTCAAGTTCATGTCACAGTGCCATTGCATGGGAATAGTCAGGAGTGCTGTCAAAAAGAAAATGAATGTCTGGGACACATAATTGGAAAGGGAGCTAGAAAGGTGTCACCAGAGAGAGTGGAAATAATTCACCAGATGAATCCACCTCAAATTCAGAAAGAAGTCAGGAAGTTTTTGGGAATGGTTAGCTGCTGTAGAGAGTGGTTACTAAACCTTTCCCTAGTGGCTAAGCCTTTACTGAGGCTGACACACAAGGATGTGTCTGATCCGCTTCCATTGGACAACAATTGCACAAAATCATTCCTAGAGTTGAAAGAGAAAAGTGTCGTGCCCCGGCACTAGGAATGCAAGTTTATTTAAAAGAAAATACACCAATTTGCAGTGAGAGGGAGGGCTGCGCTCTCTCAGTGCCTGTTCAAAAACATGAATGTGTTCAAGGGTCTGTGATGTATTTCCCAATGACCTTTGATTCCAACATCAATGAAACTGAATATGAGTGTCTAGATGTCATGAAAATATGCATAAAGCCAAGATCAGACTTTAAGGATGAACGTCTGATTCAGCCCAACAATGTCCATTTTGTAGATGGCCCATATTTGAAAGGTAATAATGACACATTAAGAGCAGCACATGCTGTGCTTCTTATACATTATGTTGTCAAAGCTTCATGGCTTTCAGTAGTTACCTCAGCTCAAAATTCGAAATTGATTGCCCTTACCATAACATGCAGTATAGCTGCTCAAATGGGAGTCACTGTTGTCATGGGAGAGAGAATTGCTAATTCAGTTGCACAAAATTGTATTCTGTTAGCATATACATTCAATGGAATCTTCACAGGTGAATTAATAGAGGCTCAAGAAATTGTTTCAGAAGCAGAACAACAGGGTTGTATCAAAACTGTTTTTGAAAAAAGTGACAACTGCATAGTAGCAAATGTATTATTGCAAAAACTGATGCCCAGGTATAGATTGCCAGTTTCTCTGAAATCAGATCATAATGAGGTTTCAAAGATGATGAGTGCAGAACAACAGATTGGACAAAGATTCGATTGTAGCCATCAGCCTGAAGTTTCAAGCATAATAAAGCAACACAAAGACAGCACAGAGTTACACTTTGCAAAAGACTGTGTTTCAGCATCACCGAAGTGACTCGAAAATGGTCATGCAAATGCACTGGTGAAAAACACTGATAAAAACACTAGCCATTGCTGTGAAGGTCTGGCTGATGTGGAGCGTGCAGCTTCTCACCAGATTGCAGCTGCTACACAAGATCTGCATAATGGATGGTGCAACGTCTTTGATCTGAGAGATGCTGTGAAATGGAAAGGCCTGTTCCAAATGATCCTGGCAAAGACTGTTGTGAAATGTGGTGGCCTTCCAAATTGGGTGCAGCATGCCTCTCACACACGTATGGTCCTGTGTCCCCCTGATAAAACAGCTCCTCTTCAAGAAGAGATGCCAGCAGTGGTCAAAAGTCCACAGAAGAGGGTCAGTCAAGCTGTAAGGGAACACACAGAGTCTGAAGCAGCACTAGAGAAAACTGAAGTGGCACTGGAAAAGCAAAAAGTGGAAACTGACTCTGATGAAAGCGGTGTCCAAAGGGTGAAAGAGTCAGATGCAGCCTCTGAAGAAGAAATTAGTGCTGCGGGCCTACGAGTGGAGGTAGGAAAAAGCTGGCTGAAAGGGTATCCAAAACGTCTGGAGTGGTCCTTTGAAAAATCATTTGCACCTATAGCTGAAACATCTGAATCTGATCAAAGTGAAAATAAAAGTGAAAGGCTTGGATTGAAAAAGTGCAAGGAATTGATGGTGCTCTGTCAGAGTTTCTCAGCACCTGAGTGGTCAAAATGCATGGAAAAAGTACAGAATGCCACTTTGAATGAACTGTATGAGCCACCCTGATGGCAAGCTGGTGACAAAGAGAAAAAGAAAGGCTGAAACAATAACTGAGAATTGTCAAGAGCTGAAGAGAAAAGAATCTTAGAATGATGAAAGAAAAAGAAGAAAGGAAGAAAAGAAAATAGAAAAGAGAACTGTCCTGTTGAATTTTCCTTTTATTATTTTAGTTACTTATTTTAGAGAAGACTAACAGTTCCAAGAAGCTACTTACAGAACTCTTCACTAAACATTTGAGCTTGGCTATATATGATCTGATTACAGACAAGACTTGTGTTTGCCTTAGAAATAGAAGTAAAATTGTTATATGCTCAGCTTTTGCAATAAAAATGTCACTTGTGAAAATAAATAAGTGTGATGATCTACAAATCATTTGAGGCATCATGATTTGTTATCATCAAAGGGTGAATTGATAGAGCTAGATTTCTCAAATTAAGCATTGCTTTATTTTTATGTTTCAGACAGACTGCATTTAAAATGGCACATACATTTTGGTGCAAGTGAAAACACATGGCACATGCCTAGTCAAAAGTTTTTTTAAAAGTGGCACTTTTGGTGCATGCAAAGTGAAAAACATAAAATGAGGCTTGGTCATGAATGCTTTCAGTCTGAAATGCTTGTGCTGAATTAACATGTGTTTTTGCAGTGTAGAGAAAACTCGTGATTTCAGTGGCCTCTTTAGCTTTGAATCATGGAATGTGTTCTCTCTTCCCAGTATCCTTTCCCTTATAATCTACACTCCCTGTTCCTGTCTCAAGAGACTTTGGCTTTGTTGCATATTTAGACAATGCATATTCAGTTCATAACACATCTTTTTATAATGTGTATTAATTAATCAACCATGCACCAACACTACACATGGGGCAAATGCATTTTGCATGAAAAGCTATCTAAAACATTAGAGCATGTTGCTATGAGTATGTATTAACTGTGTGCGCTTTCACAATTTACACTAGTGCATGTTTTATGCTATGTTGTACATTGCACATTTTTGCATGTTGTGCACAAATAATAAGGAAAAGTTGCTTTAAACAAATAGCTTTTGCTAAGTAATCATTTATACAGGGTATTAGTTTGAGGAAGGTAAAACATAATGGGTTTTATTTAGTAAATTAATACTATTTTGTGTTTGTTTTTTTATGGGCCCACCATTAAATGGCTGCCTAAGAATCTAGCATGGCTGAGAATCGCGCTGAGAGGCGCATGCGCAGAACCAGCTACATACTGCCAAGTGCCTCAAGTGAAGACCTGGTTCAAGGCCACCATGAACTGTACATTCTTGTTACCCTGCCAATGTATCAGTGTTTGTGGAATGTGTCCTTCCTCCGTGCGATGTGACAGGAAGGAGGAAATAGACTGAAACATTTTTCCTAGTAAATGTTGCTAAAACATATAATTGTATTAATCATTAACGCTTCTTTGTTAAAACTGGTATGGGTTGGATTTGCCAATGAGAACAGGATGGTGAGACCCTCGTCATCTAAGCTATCCAATCAGGGTACAAGCTTTACTGAAAATTGCAACCTTATTAGTGTAGTCAGCCAAGGATTAGAGTATAAATAATGACCTCTTTAGGGGGCTTGGGTTTTTTTTTTTTTAGAGGCTTTAGAAGCTTTACCGGGTGCTGTCTGAGAGCAGATTGCGTCCGATGATAGATAGAGGGAGGTGGGGGCATAGGCTAGCCTTGCACGTCATATTTTTGGCAAGGCAGATCACATTCCTCTGTGGTCTGTGAAGGAGGGGCCTTTTCAGGAGCAGCGTCTCTCTGTGAACACAGAGAGGACAGATGAACAGACCAGGGCAGAGGGTGCAACTGATAGAAAAGGTTTAGAATTAGATGCTAAAATTCTAAGTTTATGCTTTGACTAATTAGTTTTGAAAAGATTTATTTGTCTTATGCATTTATTTATCTTTATGGGAGATTTTGCCAATTATTAATTATTGATTAGCCTTGCAAAAACTCACTCTTGAATCATATTTTCCTGAACTTTCTTTGGAGAATTCTGATTGACATTTGATTGCCTCATTCCTTTCCTTTATGGAATGTTTTGTATGCAACCTATAATATGTTCTGTATTAATTCTATTTTTCCTGTTTTCCAAATTCTGTAACCTGATTGATATTTGACTAATGAATAAAGGGTCAGAGAACCTTAACTTTTGACTAGAAAATAAAACCCTTTAAAATACTCACAACTCTCTTTATTGGCTTAAATATTAATTGCATTTTTGATTTTTCATGTTTATGTAAAGTCTCCTGATGGTAACATACAGTGGCAAGGGTCCAGTACCTTTGCAGCGGTAAATTAGAAGGTAAATGAAGTTTTGCATTGAGAAATTACTGTGAAATTACCGCTGCATCAGAGCTATCTCTTTTATGGCCAAAATACCCCTCTTCTGTTTGTTAGTTGAAGGTACCTGTTTTTTTACATACGTTTTACTTTTTTGACTTTTCCTCCCTTCAAGCGGCCCCCCTACAGGGTCCCCCCCTTTACCGAGGCTCTGTCCTGAAAGTCCTGGGTACCCCGAAGACTCAGTGGCTTCACAAAGGCTCTGGGCTGTAAATTCTGTGCTCCCCAAGGTCTCAGGCGAAAAAGAGGACAAGGGGGACCCTACTCACTAGGAACCAGGGTAAGTCATATGTATCCGAAAACAACGGTTCTAGCGATCAATTAGGGTTAAGGATGTCAGAAAAAGAGAGCCTCGCAGACTTGGTGTTCATAATAATTCTAATTGATCGCGATTGTGCATTTTTAATTACCAGTATAGATTTATTGTATTCCCCCAAGGTCTCAGTGGCTTCGCAGAAGTCCAGTTCGGTCGAGGAGCCTCCTGGTCCTGTGCTGCCTCTGCCGAAATTCCCGCGGATAGAGCACTGGGCCACCGCCCTCCGACCCCTGCAGAGCTCACGAGCTGCTCGAGCCCAGTAGAAGTCTCGGTCAGGTGGCCCCACGGACTCCACTAGCGCCACTGGCCCGCTCAGAGGCCCACCAACATAGAGCAAAAGGAGGCAGAAACGGACGGTAAGGTTTTGTTTTAGGCTAGCAGTAATTTCCGCTGCATGCCTGTCATGTTATTGCCTTAGCGAAAACAAAGAAAGAGCTCGCGTCTCCGGGAGCCTCCACAACTGCGTCTAAGTCGGCCGCCATGTTCTCCATTCATGGTCACTGACAACCTTGTACCCATCACCTTAGATGATTATTTGAAATGTAATGGCACATAATTGCGTTATTCTATGTCACTTTTGTTTAAAACAAGTAGTATGGAAGAAAATCTTTTTGTTGAAGCACTGAAAATCAGCACATTTCAGTAAGGACTGTACCAATGGCATGTGAAACTATCCTACCATAAAAAGAGAGTTGTGTCTAATCTCAACCAGCCATGGTAATTGAATCTCTGCAGCAGACTAGCCTCAATAGTGTAGGCGAAATCAAAGAATGTTGGACCAGATGTCTCATTCTCATTCACTAACCAGAGATGTGCAATTTGCAATTTTTTGTGATATGACCTATATAATAAAAAGTCACATCACAAATTACCCATTTGCTTGGGGTTGCAAAACAACCTGCCTAATGATTTTTAAGTAGGCTGGACGAAATTTGCAAGCCCATGTGCTTTAGCTGCCAGGGAAGGGTGGGGGCTGGCAAGCACAGCAGACCTGCAGCCCTGCGTTTGCAAAACACAAACATATTATATAAAGTAGCCTGTGATCTTCAAATAAACTGGTTCTGCTTTTAAATTAAAAGAGTTTCCTATTTTGGAAAACATCTTTGAGGTGTCAGTAACTGATCAA
Source organism: Calotriton arnoldi (assembly GCA_963921515.1). Taxonomy (NCBI): domain Eukaryota; kingdom Metazoa; phylum Chordata; class Amphibia; order Caudata; family Salamandridae; genus Calotriton; species Calotriton arnoldi. The sequence goes on from CAWUFW010008517.1 coordinate 27,421, forward strand.
TGGTTTGTGATATCTATTTTGGTTAAAAACTGTTGATACATACAATATTGAATCACAATTCGGAAGATACACCTCTTTCAAGCCCTATTCTAATTGTGATTCAGTACAGGGATAAAAACATTTTGAAGCCGGAAATGCTTTTCTCGCAAAATGGGTTTCATACATTCCAGAAAAACAATTTGTGGTCATAACCTTGTGAACTACAGGGTTTGCAATCAGAAAACTGTTTTGCACTGCAGGCCCTTTTACATCTGGCCTGAAGACAAACTTTTCCCAAAAAAGCATTAAGAACATAATTATGTCTGCAGGAGGTTTTAGTTATTCAAATTTACCTACTGGGCTACTTAAATTTCACTAAAATTATGCTTCCTTCCACCACAGTACATACCATTGGACAAGCCCACTCGAACCATTAACTGCTTTATTTTGAATAACTGCATTTAGTTTGTGCACATAAATACATCCACCTAAAACAACCTAACATAGAAAGTTGAAGGTACTTCCATTTCACAGTGGCTGCTCGTTCATATGTATAGTAGACTTTCATCATCTACTTCCATAACAATAAAGACATTTACTGAAAGCTGCAGTTTTGACTCATCATAAATCAGCTTTGATATATTTATTTAGACCGTAGAACACAAGCACAATTCAGTAAACTGGCAACAGTATGTATGCAAATGTATATGCTGAATCCACACCTCCTGAATTTCAAGATATTTTATCTGACCTGAGAGGGACATGTAGTAACAACTTGAGGTACTGCAGCTTTGTAAAAACTTCAAGCAGTTGGCTCTGACTCTAAGGGGACATCTAAACCACTTGAAGCACTGCAGCTTTATGAAACATTTTTCTAATGGTGACTTCTGGCTCAAGAGGGACTTTGAGTAATGAGTTGTGGTATGGCAGGTTAATAAATGTCTTGCCAGTCTCCAGTTTGCTGAAAAAGAGCCCAACAAACAGAAATACACACATATAAACACAAGGGCATTTTTTGTCAAATTACTTTATCCACTGGTTTGCTCAATTGACATGAACATTTTGCTTCTTCCTACCATAGAACAAAGTGTATGGCAGTGGCTCAGCATAGTTCAGCCATAGATTGGCCTCACTATGAGTAAATGCAGTTGACCGACACACAGATGTAGCACCAGTTAAAAAATATTCTGATAACAATAATGTTGGAAGCAGGTGAATTTTCCAGTGACTGCTAGTACGTCTGCATATTAAGATGTGATCACATTGTTCCATAGTAGTTGACAGTTTTGGCTTTCTTGCCTACCTCATGTTTTCAAAAAAATCATCAGAAAAAATATACATATAGAAAAACCTTTAATAAACCCTTTTAGCCCTTTTGGGTTGTTAGAATACCATTCAATTTATGCTTCCTTCCACCACAGAACACCGTATTAAGAAAACAATAGCCAGACCCACTTTCATCATTTGCTACTGCAGTGAAAGCACTTTATTTTTGCTCGAATCTCGCATAAATAGAGCATTGAAGGCACTTTTTTCCAGTGGCTGCTAACACAGTATGGTTTCATCACCCACTTCCATAACAGTGAATACATTTACTGAAAGCTGTAGTATTAACTCATCTTCAAAAGTCAGCTTCGATATATGCCCCTATCTTATAGAAAACAAGCACAAACTATTACAAATAAAAAAGTGTACGTGCAAATTGATACGTTGAAGCCACGCCTTCTCAACTTTGTGAAAGATGATGCAAGACATTCCATCTGCCTCGAGGTGGACCTCTTATAATGACTCGAGGTGCTGTAACTTTGCAAAGACTTCAAGCAGTTGGATCAGACTCGAGAAGGACATCTAGTAACAGATTGAGGTAGCAGTTTTGTGAATATCTTGCAAGCCTCGGGTTTTCTCAAATATAATGCCTAGCACAAATAGATATATACATATCAAAACAAAAGGACTTTTGGCCAAATTTCTTAATCCATTGGTTGGCTCAACTGACATGAACATTTGATTCTTCCTACACAAGAGCACAAAATAGGCCAGTTGTTCAGCACAGTTCAGCAATAGGATGGCCTCATTACAAACAACTGCAGTTTACTGGCACACAATTAACACCACTTAAAAAACTATCTGCTAAGAATAAAGTTGAAGGCACTTGACTTGAGATTAATGACTGCTAGTATCTCTGTATATTATCATGTCATCACATTCTTCCATAGTAATCAACACATTTATTTTCAGCTTTGGCTGTCTTACCAGCCTCACAGTTTCCAAACAAAATATGATAAAAACCCATTTAATGCTTCCTTCATCTGCAAAGTGCAGCAACAGGTGACTCCATTTCAATGGAAAACCATCTTCACTTAGAAAAAATACATATCAATCATATACATGTCAAATCATTCCCCATCGTTAGAATGCTGAAGGCACTTGTATTTCCCAGTGACCACTAGTAACTATGTATAGTAGGGTGTCATTGCCTAATTCCATGACAATTTAAAGATTTACTGAAAACTACAATCTTGACTCATGATCATAAACCAGCTTAGACAAATGAATTTAGCTTATGTAAACAAGCACAGATCTTTAGAGTAACAAAAGTGTATATGCAAATGCATATGCTGAAGCCACACCCCCATCAGTTTTAAGAAGGACATTTCAAGCAACTGTATATGACTGTAAAAGGACATCTAGTGACCATCTTGGAACGACTTCAGCAACTACAGCCTTATGAATACTTCTTACATCCAGAGAGACATATAGTAAGCACTTGACATACTGTATATATATATATATTATCTACTGGCGGTCGCCAGTAGATAGTTATAGTTAGGACCTATTTTCCATAGGAAATCTGCGACATTCTATTTGAAATAACTCTTGCGTCGGTTGACGAATCTTCGCGAAATTTTCAAACTTTATGGCCCGCTCCGGTCCGCTCCTACCCTGAAAGTCTCAGGGTGATTGGTCAAGCGGGGGCCGAGAAAAAAGGGGGTCCCAAAACATGTTTTCCCCATTCATTTTCCCATAGGAAACTTTAGACACGGCTACAGCCCGAACTGCTGAACGGAATTACACCAAATTTGGCAAAGAGGTAGTTCTTGGTTCAGAAAGAACCCTTTTGTTAAATGGGGTAAATCCGTTCAGTAGTTGCGGAGAAATTAAAAAATAAGAGTCAAAAAATCAATTTCCCATAGGAAACTTTATGCAAGGCTACAGCCCGAACTGCTGAACGGAATTACACCAAATTTGGTAAAGAGGTAGTTCTTGGTTCAAAAGAACCCTTTTGTTAAATGGTGTAAATCCGTTCAGTAGTTGCTGAGAAAATCAAAAGTAAAAACACATATATATCTGGGCGGAGCCTAACCACACATGTCATCGTGAGATCTGATTGGCTGTCAGCACTTCATCCTGGAATTGCTGGCAGCCATCTTGGGACCAATATAAATGCATTGTAGTGAATCGAAGATTTTGAGGGTTACCAAAAGGAGAACTATAAAGGGTGATAACAGACTTTAGTTACATTAGAATTCATTTGTTGATGGTACCATACTAATTTCAGGAATTGTGGTGTGTTCTAAGGTGATTTTACCCTGTGAAAAACCTTCTGCTGGGATATCATGACTCATGTTTGAGAGAAAACTATTTTCACATGCTTGTCCCATACAGTTTTGGAAGGTGCTCCAGAAGCTAAAATGAGAGCATATTTTCTGTAAATTCACATTATCTTTCTCAGTCATGTGAGAATGAAGTCTGACATTCTCAGTAAAACATGTACATCCAACAAGGGCAGAGACTGTCAGTTGATTCCTTTGTGTTCTACTGCAGCTTCCCAGAGTGTTTTAAAGAACAACTAGAGTGCTAACAGCCTTACTTATGACAAAAGTATGGCACACCTGAAGCCATCTTGATTGGAATAAACTGGTAACACTTAAAACATTTAATTTAAAAGGAACGAAATGATGGGGTTCATCTTGTCATAGAAATTATGGTTAGTGCTCTGGAAAGAAAAATTAGGACATGTTTCAAGTGTGATCTCAAATATCTTCCTGTTATATTTCAACAGGAGCAGCCTGTCAGTTGATGCCTTTGTGTTCTACTGCAGCTTCCCAGAGTGTTCTAAAGAACAACTAGAGCGCTAACAGTCTTTCTTATGACAAAAGTATGGCACACCTGAAGCCATCTTGATTGGAATAAACTGGTAACACTTAAAACATTTAATTTAAAAAGGAACAAAATGATGGGGTTCATTTTGTCATAGAAATTATGGTTAGTGCTGTAGAAAGAAAAATTAGGACATGTTTCAAGTGTGATCTCAAATATCTTCCTGTTATATTTCAACAGGAGCAGCCTGTCAGTTGATGCCTTTGTGTTCTACTGCAGCTTCCCAGAGTGTTCTAAAGAACAACTAGAGCGCTAACAGTCTTACTTATGACAAAAGTATGGCACACCTGAAGCCATCTTGATTGGAATAAACTGGTAACACTTAAAACATTTAATTTAAAAAGGAACAAAATGAGGGGGTTCATTTTGCCATAGAAATTATGGTTAGTGCTGCAAAAGAAAATTTAGTGCATGTTTTAAGTGAGATCTCAAATCCTCTTCTATTTCATTAGAAAATTCTGACATGCAGACTGAAACAATCACTTTCAATACCAGCAGTAGACTTCCAGTTAACTCCTTGGTGAGCAGTAGCTTTACTACAGTGATCTAATGAACAACTAGAGTAATAACATTCTGAATTTATGGCAAATGTGTGACACATCTGAATGCCTTCTTGATGGAATCAAAGTAAAAAACTGAAAGCATTTCCTACTGAGGAGACTGCAGTAAATGAGGAAATTAGGAAACTTCATAACAAAGAAGTCTTCCAAGATGGCCACCAGTGAAAAAGAGCCCAAATGTAGCACACATATTACCCAGATGTAGCCCACATATAGCCCAATGACAAAAGTGTGCAAAACACTTTTTATTTTTAGTTTTTGCAGTTTTATGTAGTGCAGACTGGTCAGGTATTGGAGCGTTGCATCTTAAAACATGACCCCTACACTACAAAAACACCACTGCACTACCCTAAACCCTAAAACACTACCCCAGCACGACCCCCTACACTACACAAGCACCACTGCACTATCCTAAACCCTAAAACACTACCCCCAGCATGACCCCCTACACTACACAAACACCACTGCCCTACCCTAAACCCTAAAACACTACCCCAACACAACTGCACTAACCTAAATCCTAAAACACTACCCCCAGCACGACCCCCTACACTACCCAAACACCACTGCACTACCCTAAAACATGACCCCCTATACTACACAAATACCACTGCACTACCCTAAACCCTAAAACACTACCCCCAGCACGACCCCCTACACTACACAAGCACCACTGCACTACCCTAAACCCTAAAACACTACCCCCAGCACGGCCCCTACACTACACAAACACCACTGCACTACCTTAAACCCTAAAACACTACCCCCAGTATGACCCCCTACACTACCCAAACACCACTGCACTAACCTAAATCCTAAAACACTACCCCCAGCACGACCCCCTACACTACCCAAACACCACTGCACTACCCTAAAACATGACCCCCTACACTACATAAACACCACTGCACTACCCTAAACCCTAAAACACTATTCCCAGCACGACCCCCTACACTACACAAGCACCACTGCACTACCCTAAACCCTAAAACACTACCCCCAGCACGACCCCTACACTGCCCGAATACCACTGCACTGCCCTAAACCCTGAAACACCAGCCCCTGCACGACCCCTACACTGCCCGAACACCACTGCACTGCCCTAAACCCTGAAACACATACCCTAGCACGACCCCCTACACTGCCCGAACACCACTGCACTGCCCTAAACCCTGAAACACCACCCCTTCACGACCCCCTACACTGCCCGAACACCACTGCACTGCCCTAAACCCTGAAAAACCACCCCCAGCATGACCCCTACACTGCCCGAACACCACTGCACTGCCCTAAACCCTGAAACACTACCCCCAGCAAGACCTCCTACACTGCCCGAACACCACTGCACTGCCCTAAACCCTGAAACATCACCCCCAGCAAGACCCCCTACACTGCCCGAACACCACTGCCCTAAATCCTGAAACACCACCCCCAGCACGACCCCCTACACTGCCCGAACACCACTGCACTGCCCTAAACCCTGAAACACCACCCCAGCATGACCCCCTACACTGCCCGAACACCACTGCACTGCCCTAAACCCTGAAACACCACCGCCTGCATGACCCCTACACTGCCCGAACACCACTGCACTGCCCTAAACCCTGAAACACCATCCCCAGCACGACCCCCTACACTGCACAAACACCACTTCACTGCCCTAAACCCTGAAACACTACCCCCAGCAAGACCCCCTACACTGCCCGAACACCACTGCACTGCCCTAAACCCTGAAACATCACCCCCAGCAAGACCCCTACACTGCCCGAACACCACTGCCCTAAACCCTGAAACACCACCCCCAGCAAGACCCCCTACACTGCCCGAACACCACTGCTCTGCCCTAAACCCTGAAACACCAGCCCCAGCACAACCCCTACACTGCCCGAATACCACTGCACTGCCCTAAACCCTAAAACACCACCCCCAGCACGACCCCCTACACTGCCCGAACACCACTGCACTGCCCTAAACCCTGAAACACCACCCCCAGCAAGACCCCCTACACTGCCCGTACACCAATGCACTGCCCTAAACCCTGAAACACCACCCCCAGCATGACCCCCTACACTGCCCGAACACCACTGCACTGCCCTAAACCATGAAACACCAGCCCCAGCACGACCCCTACACTGCCCGAACACCACTGCACTGCCCTAAACCCTGAAACACCAGCCCCAGCACGACCCCCTACACTGCCCGAACACCACTGTACTGCCCTAAACCCTGAAACACCACCCCCTGCAGCACCCCCTACACTGCCCGAACACCACTGCACTGCCCTAAACCCTGAAACACCACCCCCTGCACCGCCCCTACACTGCCCGAATACCACTGCACTGCCCTAAACCCTGAAACACCACCTTAGCACGACCCCCTTTACTGCTCGAACACCACTGCACTGCCCCAAACCCTGAAACACCACCCCCAGCACGACCCCCTACACTGCCCGAACACCACTGCCCTAAACCCTGAAACACCATCCCCTGCACGATCCCCTACACTGCCCGAACACCACTGCACTGCCCTAAACCCTGAAACACCACCCCCTACACTGCCCGAACGCCACTGCACTGCCCTAAACCCTGAAACACCACCCCCAGCACGACCCCCTACACTGCCCAAACACCACTGCACTGTCCTAAACCCTAAAACACCACCCCCAGCATTACCCCCTACACTGCCCAAACACCACTGCACTGCCCTAAACCCTAGAACACTACCCCCAGCACGACCCCCTACACTACCCGAACACCGCTGCACTACCCTAAACCCTAAAATACTACCCCCAGCACAACCCCCTACACTACCCGAACACGACAGCACTGCCCTAAACCCTCAAACACTCCCCCAGCACGACCCCCTACACTACCCGAACACCACTGCACTGCCCTAAACCCTAAAACACTCCCCCAGCACGACCCCCTACACTACCCGAACACCACTGCACTGCCCTAAACCCTAAAACACTCCCCCAGCATGACCCCTTACACTACCCAAACACCACTGCACTGCACTGCCCTAAACCGTAAAACACTACCCCCGCATGACCCCCTACACTACTCAAACACCAATGCACTACCCTAATCCCTAAAACACTACCCCCCGCATGACCCCCTACACTACCCTAAACCCTAAAAAACTACCCCCAGCAGTATCCCTACACTACCCAAACACCACTGCACTACCCTAAACCCTAAAACACTACCCCCAGCAGTACCCCCTACACTACCCAAACACCACTGCACTACCCTAAATCACTACCCCCAGCACGACCCCCTACACTACCCAAACACCACTGCACTACCCTAAACCCTAAAACACTACCCCCGCATGACCCCCTACACTACCCAAACACCACTGCACTACCCTAAACCCTAAAACACTCCACCCAGCACGACTCCCTACACTACCCAAACACCACTGCACTACCCTAAACCCTAAATCTACCCCCAGCATGACCCCCTACACTACACAAACACCACTGCACTACCCTAAACCCTAAAACACTACCCCCAGCACGACCCTCTTCACTACCTAAACACAACTGCACAATTTGTTACAGGCGTTGCAACGCAGGCCTGTGGTGCTTACTGGAAGTACCTAGTGGGCTAGTTGGGCCCCAGGGACCCTCAGGATTCAAGGTGACCTAATCCCCCAACTTAAAACGCACCACGGGGCGCGTTTGCACAGTGGTGAAGGGAGGGGGCGGGCCCTCAGGTTACATGTGCGCAAACACGCCCTGTGGTGCGTTTTAAGTTGGGGAATTAATTCCCTTTGAATCCTGAGTGACCCTGGGGGCCAACTAGCCCACCAGGTACCTTCAGTAAGCACAACAGAGTTGCGTTGCAGAGAGGTGAAAAAAGGTGCGTGGCCTCCGAACGCCTCTCTGCAACTCAGCTCTGTGGTCCTAACTGTAGGTACCTGGGGGCTAGTTGGGCCCCAGGGACCCTCAGAATTCAAGGGGACTTAATCCCGCAACTTAAAATGCGCCACGGGGTGCGTTTGCACACATGTCACCTCAGGCCCCCTCCCTTCACCACTGTGCAAACGCACCCTGTAGCGCGTTTTAAGAGGTAGTTTTAATCCCCCTGCCCTATTATGTACTAGGGACTTGCAGAGGAGGTCATGCTAATCACAGGGGTACCCCAACGCATAGTGTTCCCTAGTGTATGTAGGTGTTTTCACTGTATTCTAAGTGTCTTTTAGCATAGCACTGGCTCTGGTTAGTCAGAGTCAGTTACCACCAGTACCCGTCTGAAAAAGTTGTGGGCACAGGATGATTTTGCAACAAGGCCTCTTTCTGCTCCTCTGTTGGTTCTTTCTGCACATCTTTTGCTTCTTTCTGTGCGTTTTTTCTTCTTTCTTCACATGTCGTACCTCTGTAGGCATAGTTAGAAACTAGCATTTAAAAAAACCTTTGAAATTCACTTAAAAAATCATAGGTTTCAGGCACGTTATAATTAGAAATTAGCATTTACAAAAACCTTTGAAATTCACTGAAAAAACCATAGGTTTTAGGGACAGTTATAGTTAGTTGGACATTTCACTCGTACAAAACCATAGAAATTCCCCCGTTATAGTTAGTTCAGCTAACTATAACTCGCGCCCCCGCAATGCACTGCTGATGACGTCACATATTACATCACTCATGACATGGTCAGTGACATCACTGCCCCCACGGTCCCCAACGGATAGGGCCTGACCCGGGGGATGGGGTCCCCGGGGCTAGTAGTGGCCCGGGAGGGAGGCCACGCGGCCCCCCTCCGCAATTTTTTTTTTTTAAAAAGGCCGTCCCCGGGGGATGGGGTCCCCGGGGCAATAGAGGCCTCAGGAGGGGGGGCCACGTCATCAGTGATGTCATTTGAGATGTCATCAGTGATGTCATCAGTGATGTCACTGACCATGTCATGAGTGATGTAATGTCATCAGCAGTGCATTGCGGGGGCGCGAGTTATAGTTAGCTGAACTAACTATAATGGGGGAATTTCACTGGTATTGTACGAGTGAAATGTCCATCTAACTATAACTGTCCCTAAAACCTATGGTTTTTTCGGTGAATATATATATATATATATATATATATATATATATATTCACTGAAAAAAACATAGGTTTCAGGGGCGTTTTAGTTAGTTGGACATTTAACTCGTACAAGACCATAGAAATTCCCCCGTTATAGTTAGTTCAGCTAACTATAACTCGCGCGCCCGCAATGCACTGCTGATGACGTCACATATTACATCACTCATGACATGGTCAGTGACATCACTCATGACATCACTGGTGACATCTAACAAGTCATTATGATTAAGATTTAACGGTCATGCCGCTGTCAACCTATCTGTGAAATATGTTTTTAAAGTACATTTTAGAGGATTCATTTTTATTGCACTCATTGTTTTATTTAGAGCCGGACAGTATCATTTTGAATACTTATTTATTTATTTATCTATTTATTCAAATGTGCTGCTAATTCAATGATATTGTATCATGTTTGCTCTAGTTTTGCACTTCCAATGACCCTATACCCTTTGTCTATTGACATATGTAACTTTTCCATGTTTATGAATTAGAAAAAAAGCTGTTGCACTGCAAAACGTCACTTACTTGCACTATAAATGTTGTAACCGCTCCCTCAACAGTGTCATGTGATCAAGGCCCCACGTGGGCTGAAACGCGTTATGGCAGCGGTGGTGTTGGGCAGAAAATAAAACCACAATTGCACCATCATTTGGGTTCGCCTTAGTCTGTTCTACAAATCATTGTGACGAATTCTTTGCATATATATATATATATATATATATATATATATATATATATATATATATATTATCTACTGGCGGTCGCCAGTAGATAGTTATAGTTACAACCTATTATCCATAGGAAATCCGCGACATTCTATTTGAAATAACTCTCTTGCCGGTTGACGTATCTTCGCAAAATTTTCAAACTTTATGGCCCGCTCCGGTCCGCTCCTACCCTGAAAGTCTTGGGGGATTTGTCAAGCGGGGGCCGAGAAAAAAGGGGGGTCCCAAAACGCGTTTTCCCCATGCAATTTTCCATAGGAAACTTTAGACACGGCTACAGCCCGAACTGCTGAACGGAATTACACCAAATTTGGCAAAGAGGTAGTTCTTGGTTCAGAAAGAACCCTTTTTGTTAAATGGTGTAAATCCGTTCAGTAGTTGCTGAGAAAATCAAAAGTAAAAAGATAGTGATATCTATGGCCGAGTAGGGTCCGCGTACCCTCAGCGCACCCTGCGCGCACCGTCCCGATCACGAGCTGCATGTTAATTGGCTGTCAGCTGGCTGTCAACATTCCGATTCAGGAAATGTTGGCAGCCATTTTGTCCCTCGGTAGAACCGAGGGACAGAAACAAGTGCGCAAAGCGCACAAAGGGGGCAGGGTAGAAACACCCTGACCCCCTAGGTTTGCTCAGGGGGTCCCACAAGGACCCCCTGGGCAAAAAAAAATAATTTTTTTTTTTTTAAATCGGCAGGATGCGCTCAGGGTGCGCGAATCCTGCCGAAAAAAAAATCGAAGCGCGGTCTCCCGCGCTCGATGTTAATTGGCCCCCGGGTGGGCCAAGTCCCGAGGGCATGCTGGGGGGTTTAATTTTATGTATGGGGGCCTCAAGGGCCCCCAAGCCCCGGGGACCGCCACCCCCGGGGCTTTCTTTTGAAAATGGTGCGGGAGGGCTCTGAGCCCTCCCGCAGCCCCGGGACCACCACCTCCCGGGGCTTCTTTTTGCCATTTAAAAACCTGTGTGGGGGGCTCCAGCCCCCACATGCCCCGGGGACCGCCACCTCCCCGGGCACTAACAAATTAAAATGGGGGTCCGTTTTGGACCCCGAAGCCCCGGGGACCACCACCTCCCGGGGCTGTGCTGATGTAGGGAGGGGGCCGCGCGGCCCCCTCCGGGACACTGTAGTTTGCTATGGCAGGACGGAGCCTCGCGGCTCCCGTCCTGCCATAGCAAACTGCTTGGATATTGGAAGAGAGAGCAGGGAAACCTGCTCTCTCTTCCAATATCCAAAGCACATTGCTTTCCACATGGGGAGCTGCATCTTAGCAGCTCCCCATGTGGAAAGCAATGCCGGCTCCCAAGGGACGCGGGGAGCCGGCGGGACTGTGGGGGATTGGGGACCCCCACAGTCCCCAACGAGAGGGCCAGCCCCAGGGGATGGGGTCCCCGGGGCAAGTAGTGGCCCGGGAGGGGGCCACGCGGCCCCCTCCCCCAAAAAAAAAAAAACGGAAAGGCCGGCCCCGGGGGATGGGGTCCCCGGGGCCATAAATGGCCTGAGGAGGGGGCCACGCAGCCCCCTCCAAAGAAAAAAAAAAACGAGGCCATGCCCCGGGGGATGGGGTCCCCGGGGCCAATACAGGCCCAGGGAAGGGGGCCACGCCGCCCCCTTCCCGTTTTTTAAAAAATATTTAATTAAAAAAGGGGTAAGGCCCTGGGGGATGGGGTCCCCAGGGCATAAAAACTGGAAAAAGGAAGGGGGCCACAGAGCTCCCCTTCAGGGGACACAATTTTTTTTTTTTTAAACGATCGGGCCCGCAGGCCCCGCCCCTTCCTTCACCACTCTGCAAACGCGCCCCTGGCGCGTTTGCAGATGGGAAAGTAATTCCCGTTCAATACTGGGGTCCCTGAGGCCAACTAGCCCACCAGGAACCTCCAGTATGCGCCAGGGCTGCCTTGCATAGAGGTGTACAGAGGCCACGCCCCTTTTACACCTCTCTGCAACGCAGCTCTGTGGCGCTTAATGGAGGTAGCTGGTGGGCTAGTTGCACCCCAGGGACCCTCAGGATTTAAGGGGACTTAATCCCCCGACTTAAAACGCGCCACGGGCGCGTTTGCACAGTGGTGAAGGGAGGGGCGGGGCTTCAGGTGACATGTGTGCAAACAGGCCCCATGGCACGTTTTAAGATGGGAATTAAATCCCCTTCAATCCTGAGGGTCTCTGAGGCCAACTAGCCCAACAGGTACATCCAGAAAGCGCCACAGAGCTGCGTTGCAGAGAGGTGTAAAAGGGGTGTGGCCTCTGTACATGTCTCTGCAACGCAGCCCCTGGCGCATACTGGAGGTTCCTGGTGGGCTAGTTGGCCCGTAGGGACCCACATGATTCAAGGGGACTTAATCCCCAACTTAAAACGCGCCACGGAGCGCGTTTGCACAGATGTCACCTCAGGCCCCGCCCCTCCCTTCACCATTGTGCAAATATTCTTCTAAAATCATCCGAAATACGAATTCCGATTTACTCACCTGTTATAAGGAGAGACCTCAGTGCTGTATCTTTCAGGCCAGTACTAATCCTGAAAAGTAATTTTAACCGTACTTACCAGTAACTTGAATTTCCTTCCATAGGATATCATTGACTGGTTTCACTTGGAAATTCTTCTAAGTGTGGAGTTTTGGAACTTTAAAATATTCCTCTAAAATCAGCCGAAATACGAATTCCGATTTACTCACCTGTTATCAGGAGAGACCTCAGTGCTGCATCTTTCAGCCCAGTACTAATCCTGAAAAGTACACAAAGTGAGAGACTGATACAGATATTTTCATATTTAAACATTACTCACTAACCCATGTATTCACTAAGATACACTTAATCAGTCAGTTATACAATCAATTTTACAAAAAAATCATCCATTTAGACACTTATATACCCATTTATTCTTCCATCGACCTTGAGATATACATATATAAAACATATTTAATGTTCAGAAAAACACACATTCACTGGATGATGTCATCAGTGATGTCATCAGTGATGTCATTTGAGATGTCACCAGTGATGTCATGAGTGATGTCACTGACCATGTCATGAGTGATGTAATATGTGACGTCATCAGCAGTGCATTGCGGGCAGCGCGAGTTATAGTTAGCTGAACTAACTATAACTGGGGAATTTCTATGGTGTTGTACGAGTTAAATGTCCAACTAACTATAACGCCCCTGAAACCTATGGTTTTTTCAGTGAATTTCTAAGGTTTTTTAAATGCTAATTTCTAACTATAACGTGCCTGAAACCTAAGGTTTTTTCAGTGAATATATATATATTTATTATACTATGTATACATGTGAAAATGTCTCGGTCCGCCTGTTTGCCTCGGTGGCACGGAAAAAATGGGTAGAACTGACGTCAGCACGCCGACGAGGTCCTCTTATGGCTCCGATGACGTCATACGGTGTCGCGAGCGGAGCCGTGCTATTATGACGTCCTTGTTGATGTGGGAGAGCTAGGAAAGAATTTCCATGGAATGCTGGTGCAGGGCATATTCACCTAAGTGTTCAGGCTAGTCCTTTGGGAGCAACTGTTTATGTTGCCACTCCAGAAACCAAAACCAGTGATCAGAGGGCAGAGGCACTGCAGATGGCACACGAGGTGGGGTGCCCAGACGTGTGCACCGGCGGGGCAGCGAAGTGACAAGCACCACAACCCACAAAAAAGGTAACGAGGGCACTGAATAACACAGGATCTTCTCTTTGTATCTGGCAGGAACAACAAAGTTAAAATGCCCTAGTACCAAAATGTAGAATTAGTGCTACAACGGTCTTCAAGAGGACCTGTGATGCCGCTTCTGCCTCCCGTACCCTGGAGGCGGCACATGGGTCACGCAGTACGGTCATACTGCGGTGGAACGCACACTCGTTGACCTCTCATGGCACTGCTCCACACTTCAGGGAGGACGCTTTCCATTAGCTATGTTTTCTGATGACGTTTCGCGCCGGCCCCGTCCAACAACAGAACTCCTTTAGATCCAAACAGACTCTTTCACTCTCTCACCGGAAGTGAAACCAGGCCACGCGGACACTTTCACAATACAACAGCCGGGAATGCACTTTTCGGTAAAAAAACACATTCCTTCCTCCTAATTAATCAAATAAACGTCTCACTGAAGAACAGGGGCCAGCTTCGATCGGTAAGCAGCCGTTACAACAACTTTTTACTTCGCAATACCATTACAACGCATGCATTACCACGCATGCGTTGTACATCGCGAAGTCATTACTACGCATTTTTTTAGAACGCATGGTCATTTACCACGCATGCCTTTACAACAAATTTTGTTGTAAAGGTATGTATGGTAAATGACAATGCGTTCTAATAAACATGTAGATGATCCACGTCGTTGTAAGGAAACAGAGGCTGTTCCATTTCCTCACAACGACGTGCACCGCCCCTCAGAGACGACGTGAAGCAGGAACCACGAGGAGAGAGGAACCATGAGGAGTGAGAGGTAAGGGGGATTGGGCATGGGGTGGGGGTTTCTTTTCTAGGGTTTAGGGTAGTGCAGTGGTGTTTGGGTGGTGTAGGGGTCGTGCTGGGGGTAGTGCTTTAGGGTTTAGGGTAGTGCAGTGGTGTTTGGGTAGAGTAGGGGGTCATGCTGGGGGTAGTGTTTTAGGGTTTAGGCTAGTGTAGTAGTGTAGGGGGTCATGCTGAGGGTAGTGTTTTAGGGTTTAGGGTAGTGCAGTGGTGTATGGGTAGTGTAGGGGGTCGTGCTGGGGTAGTGTTTTAGGGTGTAGGGTAGTGCAGTGGTGTTTGAGTAGTATAGGGGGTCATGCTGGTGGTAGTGTTTTAGGGTTTAGGGTAGTGCAGTGGTGTTTGTGTAGTGTAGGGGGTCATGCTGGAGGTAGTGTTTTATGGTTTAGGGTAGTGCAGTGGTGTTTGGGTAGTGTAGGGGGTTGTGCTGGGGGTAGATTTAGGGTTTAGGGTAGTGCAGTGGTGTTTGGGTAGTGTAGGGAGTCGTGCTGGGGGTAGTGTTTTAGGGTTTAGGGTAGTGCAGTGGTGTTTGTGTAGTGTAGGGGTTGTGCTGGTGGTAGTGTTTTAGGGTTTATGTTAGTGCAGTGGTGTTTGGGTAGTGTAGGGGGTAGTGCTGGGGCAGTGTTTTAGGGTTTAGTGTAGTGCAGTGGTGTTTGTGTAGTGTAGGGGTTAGTGCTGGGGGTAGTGTTTTAGGGTTTAGGGTAGTGCAGTGGTGTTTGGGTAGTGTAGGGGTTCATGCTGGGGGTAGTGTTTTAGGGTTTAGGGTAAGGCAGTGGTGTTTGAGTAGTGTAGGGGATCGTGCTGGGGGTAGATTTAGGGTTTAGGGTAGTGCAGTGGTGTTTGTGTTGTGAGGGGGTCGTGCTGGGGGTAGTGTTTTAGGGTTTAGAGTAGTGCAGTGGTGTTTGTATAGTGTAGGGGGTTTAGGGTAGTGCAGTGGTGTTTGTGTAGTGTAGGGGGTCATGCTGGGGGTAGTGTTTTAGGGTTTAGGGTAGTGCAGTGGTGTTTGTGTACTGTAGGGGGTAGTGTTCTAGGGTTTAGGGTAGAGCAGTGGTGTTTGTGTAGTGTAGGGGGTCATGCTGTGGGTAGTGGTTTAGGGTTTAGGGTAGTGCAGTCGTGTTTGTGTAGTGTAGGGGTCGTGTTTTAGGGTATAGGGTAGTGCAGTGGTGTTTGGGTAGTGTAGGGGGTCATGCTGGGGTTAGTGTTTTAGGGTATAGGGTAGTGCAGTGGTGTTTGGGTAGTGTAGGGGGTCGTGCTGGGGGTAGTGTTTTAGGGTTTAGGGTAGTGCAGTGGTGTTTGTGTACTGTAGGGGGTAGTGTTTTAGGGTTTAGGGTAGTGCAGTGGTGTTTGTGTAGAATAGGGGTCATGCTGTGGGTAGTGTTTTAGGGTTTAGGGTAGTGCAGTCGTGTTTGTGTAGTGTAGGGGGTCATGTTTTAGGGAATAGGGTAGTGCAGTGGTGTTTGGGTAGTGTAGGGGGTCATGCTGGGGGTAGTGTTTTAGGGGTTAGGGTAGTGCAGTGGTGTTTGTGTAGTGTGGGAGGTCATGCTGGGGGTAGATTTAGGGTTTAGTGTAGTGCAGTGGTGTTTGGGTAGTGTAGGGAGTCATGTTGGGGGTAGTGTTTTAGGGTTTACGGGTAGTCCAGTGGTGTTTGTGTAGTGTAGGGGGTCATGCTGGGGGCAGTGTTTTAGGGTTTAGGGTAGTGCAGTGGTGTTTGGGTAGTATAGGGAGTCGTGCTGGGGTAGTGTTTTAGGGTTTAGGGTAGTGCAGTGGTGTTTGGGTAGTGTAGGGGGTCGTGCTGGGGGTAGTGTTTTAGGGTTTAGGGTAGTGCAGTGGTGTTTGTGTAGTGTAGGGGTCATGCTGGGGGCAGTGTTTTAGGGTTTAGGGTAGTGCTGTGGTGTTTGGGTAGTATAGGGGGTAGTGCTGGGGTAGTGTTTTGGGTTTACGGTAGTGCAGTGGTGTTTGTGTAGTGTAGGGGGTCATGCTGGAAGTAGTGTTTTAGGGTTTAGGGTAGTGCAGTGGTGTTTGTGTAGTGTAGGGGGTAGTGTTTTAGGGTTTAGGGTAGTGCAGTGTGTGTTGGTGTACTGTAGGGGGTCGTACAGGGTTCTAGTGTTTTAGGGTTTAGGGTAGTGCAGTGGTGTTTGTGTAGTGTAGGGGGTCGAGTTTTAGGGTTTAGGGTCATGCAGTGGTGTTTGGGTAGTGTAGGGGGTCGTGCTGGGGGTAGTGTTTTTGGGTTTAGGATAGTACAGTGGTGTTTGGGTGGTGTAGGGGGTCGTGCTGGAGGTAGTGTTTTATGGTTTAGGGTAGTGCAGTGGTGTTTGAGTAGTGTAGGGGGTCATGCTGGGGGTAGTGTTTTAGGGTTTAGGGTAGTGCAGTGGTGTTTGAGTAGTGTAGGGGTTCATGCTGGGGGAAGTGGTTTAGGGTTTAGGGTATGGCAGTGGTGTTTGGGTAGTGTAGGGGGTCGTGCTTGGGGTAGATTTAGGGTTTAGGGTAGTGCAGTGGTGTTTGTGTTGTGAGGGGGACGTGCTGGGGGTAGTGTTTTAGGGTTTAGAGTAGTGCAGTGGTGTTTGTATAGTGTAGGGGGTTTAGGGTAGTGCAGTGGTGTTTGTGTAGTGTAGGGGTCATGCTGGGGGTAGTGTTTTAGGGTTTAGGGTAGTGCAGTGGTGTTTGTGTAGTGTAGGGGGTCATGCTGTGGGTAGTGTTTTAGGGTTTAGGGTAGTGCAGTCATGTTTGTTTAGTGTAGGGGGTCGTGTTTTAGGGTATAGGGTAGTGCAGTGGTGTTTGGGTAGTGTAGGGGGTCATGCTGGGGTTAGTGTTTTAGGCTTTAGGGTAGTGCAGTGGTGTTTGGGTAGTGTAGGGGGTCGTGCTGGGGGTAGTGTTTTAGGGTTTAGGGTAGTACAGTGGTGTTTGTGTAGTATGGGAGGTCATGCTGGGGGTAGATTTAGGGTTTAGTGTAGTGCAGTGGTGTTTGGGTAGTGTAGGGAGTCATGCTGGGGGTAGTGTTTTAGGGTTTAGGATAGTGCAGTGGGTAGTGTTTTAGGGTTTAGGGTAGTGCAGTGGTGTTTTTGTAGTGTAGGGGGTCATGTTTTAAGATGCAACGCTCCAATACCTGACCAGTCTGCACCACATAAAATTGCAAAAAAACTTAAAATAAAAAGTGTTTTGCACACTTTTGTCATTGGGCTATATGTGGGCTACATCTGGGTGATATTTGTGCTACATTTGGGCTCTTTTTTCTCTGGTGGCCATCTTGGAAGACTTCTTTGTTATGAAGTTTCCTAATTTCCTCATTTACTGCAGTCTCCTCAGTAGGAAATGCTTTCAGCTTTTTACTTTGATTCCATCAAGAAGGCATTCAGATGTGTCACACATTTGCCATAAATTCAGAATGTTAGCACTCTAGTTGTTCATTAGATCACTGTATTAAAGCTACTGCTCACCAGGGAGTTAACTGGAAGTCTACTGCTGGTATCGAAAGTGATTGTTTCAGTCTGCATGTCAGAATTTTCTAATGAAATAGAAGAGGATTTGAGATCTCACTTAAACATGCCCTAAATTTTCTTTCTGCAGCACTAACCATAATTTCTATGGCAAAATGAACCCCTCATTTTGTTCCTTTTTAAATTAAATGTTTTAAGTGTTACCAGTTTATTCCAATCAAGATGGCTTCAGGTGTGCCATAATTTTGTCATAAGTAAGACTGTTAGCTCTCAAGTTGTTCTTTAGAACACTCTGGGAAGCTGCAATAGAACACAAAGGCATCAACTGACAGGCTACTCCTGTTGAAATATAACAGGAAGATATTTGAGATCTCACTTAAAACATGTCCTAATTTTTCTTTCTACAGCACTAACCATAATTTTTATGACAAAATGAACCCCCTCATTTTGTTCCTTTTTAAATTAAATGTTTTAAGAGTTACCAGTTTATTCCAATCAAGATGGCTGCAGGTGTGCCATAATTTTGTCATAAGTAAGACTGTTAGCGCTCTAGTTGTTCTTTAGAACACTCTGGGAAGCTGCAGTAGAACACAAAGACATCAACTGACAGGCTGCTCCTGTTGAAATATACCAGGAAGATATTTGAGATCACACTTGAAACGTCCTAATTTTTCTTTCTACAGCACTAACCATAATTTCTATGACAAAATGAACCCCATCATTTTGTTCCTTTTTAAATTAAATGTTTTTAGTGTTACCAGTTTATTCCAATCAAGATGGCTTCAGGTGTGCCATACTTTTGTCATAAGTAAGGCTGTTAGCACTCTAGTTGTTCTTTAGAACACTCTGGGAAGCTGCAGTAGAACACAAAGGAATCAACTGACAGTCTCTGCCCTTGTTGGATGTACATGTTTTACTGAGAATGTCAGACTTCATTCTCACATGACTGAGAAAGATCATGTGAATTTACAGAAAATATGCTCTCATTTTAGCTTCTGGAGCACCTTCCAAAACTCTATGGGACAAGCATGTGAAAATAGTTTTCTCTCAAACATGATTCATGATATCCCAGCAGAAGGTTTTTCACAGGGTAAAATCACCTTAGAACACACCACAATTCCTGAAATTAGTATGGTACCATCAACAAATGAATTCTAATGTAACTAAAGTCTGTTATCACCCTTTATAGTTCTCCTTTTGGTAACCCTCAAAATCTTTGATTCACTACAATGCATTTCAATGGGGTACTATCATGTATATTGGTCCCAAGATGGCTGCCAGCAATTCCAGGATGAAGTGTTGACAGCCAATCAGATCTCACAATGACATGTGTGGTTAGGCTCCGCCCAGATATATATGTGATTTTACTTTTGATTTTCTCAGGAACTACTGACCGGATTTACACCATTTAACCAAAAGGCACGACTCTGAACCAAGGGCTACCTTTTTGCCAAATGTGGTGTAATTCCGTTCAGCAGTTCGGGCTGTAGCTGCGATGAAAGGTTCCTATAGAAAATTGCATGGGGAAAACACGTTTTGGGACCCCCCTTTTTTCTCGGCCCCCACTTGACAAATCACCCCAAGACTTTCAGAATAGGAACGGACCAGAGCGCCCCACGAGTTTTGAAAATTTCGTGAAGATTCGTCAACCGGCGCAAAAGTTATTTCAAATAGAATGTTGCGGATTTCCTATGGAAAATAGGTCCTAACTATAACTATCTACTGGCGACCGCCAGTAGATAATATATATATATATATATGTTTCCAAAAGTTTTCCCTGCATTAAGAACGCACTCCGCAGCAGGTAGGTTTCACACCCTTTATTTGCAGATGAAAGTGTAATTGCATTCCGACCTTTTTCAATCCTCCTGCCTGACGCGTTTCAAAGCTTTTCTGCTTCTTTTTCAAAGGCATCCGTGATTTCACAGCAATGTTCCTTGAACACAGTATTCTACGTGCTCCTTCATTTATAGGCCTCCGGTGTGCCTTCCTTAATGGATTTTGTTTACTGTTGCACACTGGTACTTGTGGTCATATTTGGCAATTAATTATACCTTCCAGTAGGTTCTGTGTAATTCACGTTACTTTTAAGGACAAATTAAACCCTCCAGTGGGCCTCGGAATGGAATTACACCTTCCCAATTCATTGCCCTGCTGTGTCTGCCTCAGAAAGGAAAATTCCCCTCCTGCAGCCCCTCGTTAGTTTCATGGGCGGTGCAGTCCTCCATGGCCGGAAAGAGCCGTGTATCTTTGTTTCCAAAAGTTTTCCCTGCATTAAGAACACACTCCGCAGCAGCTAGGTTTCACACCCT
The DNA here is from genome assembly GCA_963921515.1 of Calotriton arnoldi. NCBI lineage: Eukaryota > Metazoa > Chordata > Amphibia > Caudata > Salamandridae > Calotriton > Calotriton arnoldi. Next base: position 48,139 of record CAWUFW010008517.1, read on the forward strand.
TTATTTGCAGATGAAAGTGAATTACACAGAACCTACTGGAAGGTATAATTTTATTGCCAAATATGACCACAAGTACCAGCGGTCGCCAGTAGATAGTTATAGTTAGGACCTATTTTCCATAGTAAATCCGCAACATTCTATTTGAAATAACGTTGGCGCCGGTTGACGAATCTTCGCGAAAGTTTCCAACTTGTTGGGGCGCTCCGGTCCGCTCCTATCCTGAAAGTCTCGGGGTGATTCGTCAAGCGGGGGCCGAGAAAAAAGGGGGTCCCAAAACGTGTTTTCCCAATTCATTTTTCCATAGGACCTTTAGTCGCAGCTACAGCCCGAACTGCTGAACGGAATTACACCAAATTTGGCAAAGAGGTAGCCCTTGGTTCAGTGTCATGCCTTTTGCTTAAATGGTGTAAATCCGTTCAGTAGTTCTTGAGAAAATCAAAAGTAAAATCACATATATATCTGGGCGGAGCCTAACCACACATGTCATTGTGAGATCTGATTGGCTGTCAGCACTTCATGCCCGAATACCACTGCACTGCCCTAAACCCTGAAACACCACCCCTGCACGACCCCCTACACTGCACGAACACCACTGCACTGCCCTAAACCCTGAAACACTACCCCCAGCAAGACCCCCTACATTGCCCGAACACCACTGCACTGCCCTAAACCCTGAAACAACACCCCCAGCAAGACCCCTACACTGCCCAAACACCACTGCACTGCCCTAAACCCTGAAACACCACCCCCAGCACGACACCCTGAAACACCAGCCCCAGCACGACCCCCTACACTGCCCAAACACCACTGCACTGCCCTAAACCCTGACACACCACCCCCTGCACGACCCACTACACTGCCCGAATACCACCGCACTGCCCTAAACCCTGAAACACCACCCCCAGCAAGACCCCCTACACTGCCCAAACACCACTGCACTGCCCTAAACCCTGAAACACCACCCCCAGCACGACACCCTGAAACACCAGCCCCAGCACGACCCCCTATATTGCCCGAACACCACTGCACTGCCCTAAACCCTGACACACCACCCCCTGCACGACCCACTACACTGCCCGAACACCACCGCACTGCCCTAAACCCTGAAACACCACCCCCAGCACGACCCCCTACACTGCCCGAACACCACTGCACTGCCCTAAACCCTGAAACACCACCCCCAGCACGATCCCCTACACTGCCCGAACACCACTGCTCTGCCCAAAACCCTGAAACACCAGCCCCAGCACGACCCCCTACACTGCCCGAACACCACTGCACTGCCCTAAACCCTGAAACACCACCCCCAGAACGACCCCCTACACTGCCCGAACACCACAGCACTGCCCTAAACCCTGAAACACCAGCCCCAGCACGACCCCCTACACTGCCCGAACACCACTGCACTGCCCTAAACCCTCAAACACCAGCCCCAGCACGACCCCTACACTGCCCGAACACCACTGCACTACCCTAAACCCTGAAACACCAGCCCCAGCAAGACCCCCTACACTGCCCGAACACCACTGCACTGCCCTAAACCCTGAAACACCAGCCCCAGCAAGACCCCTACACTGCCCAAACACCACTGCACTGCCCTAAACCCTGAAACACCACCCCCAGCAAGACCCCTACACTGCCCGAACACCACTGCACTGCCCTAAACTCTGAAACACCAGCCCCAGCAAGACCCCCTACACTGCGCGAACACCATTGCACTGCTCTAAACCCTGAAACATCACCCCCACCAAGACCCCCTACACTGCCCGAACACCACTGCACTAAACCCTGAAACACCACCCCCAGCAAGACCACCTACACTGCCCGAACACCACTGCACTGCCCTAAACCCTGAAACACCACCCCCAGCACGACACCCTACACTGCCCGAACACCTCTGCACTGCCCTAAACCCTGAAACACCACCCCTAGCATGACCCCTACACTGCCCGAACACCACTGCACTACCCTAAACCCTGAAACACCACCCCCTGCCCGACCCCTACACTGCCCGAACACCACTGCACTTCCCTAAACCTTAAAACACTACCCCCAGCATGACCCCTACACTGCCTGAACACCACTGCACTGCCCTAAACCCTGAAACACCAGCCCCTGCACGACCCCCTACACTGCCCGAACACCACTGCACTGCCCTAAACCCTGAAACACCACCCCCAGCAAGACCCCTACACTGCCCGAACACCACTGCACTGCCCTAAACCCTGAAACACCACCTCCAGCACAACCCCTACACTGCCTGAACACCATTGCTCTGCCCTAAACCCTGAAACACTGCCCCCAGCAAGACCCCCTACACTGCCCGAACACCACTGCACTGCCCTAAACCCTGAAACATCACCCCCAGCAAGACCCCTACACTGCCTGAACACCACTGCCCTAAACCCTGAAACACCACCCCCAGCACGACCCCCTACACTGCCCAAACACCACTGCACTGCCCTAAACCCTGAAACACCACCCCCAGCACGACCCCCTACACTGCCCGAACACCACTGCTCTGCCCAAAACACTGAAACACCAGCCCCAACATGACCCCCTACACTGCCCGAACACCACTGCACTGCCCTAAACCCTGAAACACCAGCCCCAGCACGACCCCCTACACTTCCCGAACACCACTGCACTACCCTAAACCCAGAAACACCACCCCCAGCACGACCCCCTACACTGCCCGAGCACCACTGCACTGCCCTAAATCCTGAAACACCAGCCCCAGCACGACCCCTACACTGCCTGAACACTACTGCACTGCCCTAAACCATGAAACACCATCCCCAGCACGACCCCCTACACTGCACGAACACCACTGCACTGCCCTAAACCCTGAAAAACTACCCCCAGCAAGACCCCTTACACTGCCCGAACACCACTACACTGCCCTAAACCCTGAAACATCACCCCAGCAAGACCCCCTACACTGCCCGAACACCACTGCCCTAAACCCTGAAACACCACCCCCAGCAAGACCCCCTACACTGCCCTAAAACCACTGCACTGCCCTAAACCCTGAAACACCAGCCCCAGCACGACCCCTACACTGCCCGAATACCACTGCACTGCCCTAAACCCTGAAACACCACCCCGTGCACGACCCCCTACACTGACCGAACACCACTGCACTGCCCTAAACCCTGAAACACCACCCCCAGCACGACCCCCTATATTGCCCGAACACCACTGCACTGCTCTAAACCCTGAAACACCACCCCCTGCACGACCCCCTACACTGCCCGAACACTACTGCACTGCCCCAAACCCTGAAACACCACCCCCAGCACGACCCCCTACACTGCCCGAACACCACTGCCCTAAACCCTGAAACACCTGCAGGGAGGGGGCGGGGCCTAACCGCATTGCCGTTTTTTTATATATATTTTTTATTTTACAAGGGGGGCTGTGTGGCCCCCCTTCTTTTACATTAATTGTGGCCCTGGGGACCCCATCCCCCAGAGCCTGCTCTTTTTTTTTCTTTATGAAAAAATAAAATGGGAAGGGGGCCACGCGGCCCCCCTCCCGAGGCCAATTTTGACCCCGGGGACCCCATCCCCCGGGGCATGGCCATCCTTTTTTATAAATTATTTTTGGGAGGGGGGCCGCGTGGCCCCCCTCCCGAGGCCATTTTCGGCCCCAGGGACCCCATCCCCCGGGGCATGGCCAGTATTTATTTATTTTTTTATATATTTGGAGGGGGGCCACATGGCCCCCCTCCTTAGGCCATTTATGGCCCTGGGGACCCCATCCCCCGGGGCCGACCTTTCCTTCTTTATTTTATTTTTTATAGGGAGGTGGGCCACGTGGCCCCCCTCCCGGGCCACTTCTAGCCCCGGGGACCCCATCCCCCGGGGCCGGCCCTATCCATTGGGGACCCCAATTCCCCCACGGTCCCGCTGGCTCCCAGCCTCCTGCGGGAGCCGGCATTGCTTTTCCACACGGGGAGCTGCTGACATGCAGCTCCCCTTATCGAAAAGCAATTGTGCTTTGCTTTATTGAAGCGAGAGCAGGTTTCCCTGCTCTCGCTTCAATGAAGCAAGCAGAGTTTGCAATGACAGAGCGGGAGCCGCGCGGCTCCCGCCCTGTCATTGCAAACAGCAGTGTCCCGGGGTGGGCACCCGGGACACTGCAGGAGTCGGCCCTGGGGGTGGCGGTCCCCAGGGCCATCAAGGTCTCCAGGAGGGGGCCCCCTCCCATCGTTTCAAAGCCAGGGAAGGTGGTGGTCCCTGGGGCCGGGGGTCCGCTATGGACCCCCATATCTCAACATTAAGTGCCCTGGGGAGGTGGCAGTCCCCGGGTCGTGTGGGGGGCTTAAGCCCCCCACACAGGTCTTTTTTTTTTTTTTAAAGCCCCGGGGGTGGTGGTCCCCGGGGCAGTGGGGGGGCTGTGTGCATCCCGTGAATAATTAATCAAAGCCCCGGGGGGTGGCGGTCCCTGGGGCTTGGGGGGGCCTTGGAGGCCCCCCACACATTAAAAAAGAAGCCCTGGGGGGTGGTGGTCCCCCACGGGCCCCCGCATATATTTGTTGCAAATGCTCCTGGGACCTGGCCCACCCGGGGGCCTCAATTAAATGAAGCACGGGAGCCCACGCTTCATTTGTTTTTAAAATTTCAGCAGGATTCGTGACCCCAGTGCGAATTTTGCCAAAATTTTAAAAACAAAATGCTTTTTTTGGCCCTGGGGGTCCTTGTGGGACCCCCTGAGCAGGCCTAGGGGGTCAGGATGTTTCTACCCTGCCCCTTTTTCTTTTTTTTCACCTTTATTTTTCTGTTTTCTTGTGACTCGGTTCTACCGAGTCACAAGATGGCTGCCAACACTTCCTGGTTTGGAGTGTTGACAGCCAATTAGAATAAAGCTCGTGGTCGGAAGGGTTTACGAACCCTCCTCGGCCACAGATATCGAAACATTTATTTTTGATTTTCTCAGCAACTAATGAACGGATTTACACCATTTAAAAAAAAGGTCACTTTCTGAACCAAGCACTACCTTTTTGTCAAATTTGGGGTAATTCCGTTCAGCAGTTCGGGCTGTAGCCTTGCCTAAAGTTTCCTAAGGGAAATTGATTTTTTGACTCTTATTTTTTGAATTTCTCTGCAACTACTGAACGGATTTACACCATTTTAAAAAAAGGTCGCTTTCTGAACCAAGCACTACCTTTTTGCCAAATTTGGGGTAATTCCGTTCAGCAGTTCGGGCTGTAGCCTGTCTCAAAATATCCTATGGAAAATAACATGGGGAAAACGCGTTTTGGGACCCCCCTTTTTTCTCAGCCCCCGCTTGACGAATCACCCCCAAACTTTCAGGATAGGAGCTGACCTGAATAGACTTTTTTGTTGGAGAATTTCGTGAAGATTCGTCAAACGACGTCAAAGTTATTAGTAAATCAAAAAATGCTTTTCCTATGGAAACTAGGTTCTAACTATAACTACCTACTGGCGACCGCCAGTAGGTAATATATATATATATATATATATATATTCACTGAAAAAACCATAGGTTTCAGGCACGTTATAGTTAGAAATTAGCATTTAAAAAACCTTTGAAATTCACTGAAAAAACCATAGGTTTCAGGCACGTTATAGTTAGAAATTAGCATTTAAAAACCTTTGAAATTCACTGAAAAAACCATAGGTTTTAGGGAAAGTTATAGTTAGTTGGACATTTCACTCGTACAAAACCATAGAAATTCCCCCGTTATAGTTAGTTCAGCTAACTTTAACTCGCGCCCCCGCAATGCACTGCTGATGACATCACATATTACATCACTCATGACATGGTCAGTGACATCACTGATGACATCACTGGTGACATCTCAAATGACATCACTGATGACATCACTGATGACATCATCCATGTGATAATTTGATGCATCTTCTCACACCCTAATATAACCTTTGATACACCCACTCTAAATTACAGACTGCCATTCTCAAAACCATAGACACTCCAACACCAATAACTACATACCCACTCACTGATTCTTAGGTCTACACACACACATCTACTCACTCACCCGTACAGTCACTCATACTTACAGTCACTCAGTACTGTACTATCATATGCACTCATACACCTATATAAACACTCACACACCGCCACTCATCCATAGAGGTACTCACACACCTAGTCAGTCATGCAAAAAATTAATCACACACCCATTTACTCACCTATACAGTTATACACACACCAGCTCACTTACTCATACAAATACTAGCACATTCTTACGCTCTTATACAATAACTGATAAAAGCACACACGCATCCATACAGCCACTCTCACAATCACACACTCTCACTTATAGATATTTATATATTCCAACACACATATATACTGTCTTTCACATATGTAGTTACTCACACATGTACCACTGAGATATACATTCACTCACTAACACACCCATACACACACTCACACACACATACAGTCCATCACAGATGCACTCTTGAAACCATGCACCCAGTGAATCACCCACTCGTACATCTGCACAGAGTCACACAAACCCCACCCATACAAACACTCAGGCATCCATACAGATACTCAGACAACCAATCAATAACCCAAATAGACACTCATTTAGCTATTCACAAACCCATGAAGCCGCTTACACACCAACACACAGACGGATACAGACATTCACACAGTTTAGTCACTAACCCGTGCATTCAATAAGATACATTTAATCACTCACTTATAGAGTCAGTCACACACCTACTAAATCATCCATACAGACACTTATATACCCACTCATTCTTCAATACGCCTTTCCCTATATATATTAAACATATTTAAACTTTACAGAAACACACAGTCACTAGATGATGTCATCAGTGATGTCATCAGTGATGTCATTTGAGATGTCATCAGTGATGTCATCAGTGATGTCACTGACCATGTCATGAGTGATGTCATATGTGACGTCATCAGCAGTGCATTGCAGGGGCGCGAGTTATAGTTAGCTGAACTAACTATAACGGGGGAATTTCTCTGGTTTTGTACGAGTGAAATGTCCAACTAACTATAACTTTCCCTAAAACCTATGGTTTTTTCAGTGAATATATATATATATACATATATAAACATATTCTCCCTTGACGGAAAGAAGGTGAGCCGCACTCATAATTTGCTGTTTATAGATCTTTATTTCTTGATTGGTGAATCAGCATGGCAGTCCTGACGCGTTTCGGTCTCCAAAGACCTTTATCAAACGTAAACCTGCACCATACACATCGCTGGTGTCCACAGCCTAATGTCCTAATTTGATCCTCCAATGGATAACTTTTATGCTTGCATTCTGGGACATGTGGTCCAACTGGCAGTGTTACTTTAATTTCCTCCAGTGGGCGGTGCTTTTGTTTGCTGTTTCCATAAGGCATGTGCTCATATAAATATTCCACGAATATATATATATATATCCCCCGGGGCATGACCACATATATTTATTTTTTAAGGAGGGGGGCTGTGTGGCCCCCCTCCTGAGGCTTCTATTGGCCCGGGGCTAGCCTTTATTTTTTTGCGGAGGGGGCTGCGTGTCCCCCCTCCCGGGCCACTTCTAGCCCTGGGGACCCCATCCCCGGGGCATGGCCAGTATTTTTTTATTTTTTAATATATTTGGAGGGGGCTGCGTGGCCCCCTCCTCAGGCCATTTATGGCCCCGGGGACCCCATCCCCGGGCCGGCCTTTCCTTTTTTTTTTTTTAGGGGAGGGGGCCACATGGCCCCCTCCCGGGCCACTTGTAGCCCCGGGGACCCCATCCCCCGGGACTGGCCACTCCATTGGGGACCATGGGGGGAACCCCAATGCCCCCACGGTCACGCCGGCTCCCTGCCTCCTGCAGGAGCCGGCATTGCTTTTCCACAAGGGGAGCTGCTGACATGCAGCTCCCCTTGTGGAAAAGCAATCTGGTTTGGATTTTGGAAGCGAGAGCAGGAAACCTGCTCTCGCTTCCAAAATCCAAACCAGTGTTTGCTATGACAGGGCGGGAGCCACAAGGCTCCCAGCCTGCCATAGCAAACAGCAGTGTCCCGGGGGTGGGCACCCCGGAACACTGCAGGAGCTGGCCCTGGGGGGTGGTGGTCCCCAGGGCCATCGAGGGCTCCAGGAGGGGGGCCGCGTGGCCCCCCTCCCAATGTGTTTGAAGCCCCGGGAGGTGGTGGTCCTCGGGGCATGGGGTCCATAATGGACCCCCAATTATAAATTTAGAGTGCCCCGGGGAGGTGGTGGTCCCTGGGGCATGTGGGGGGCTTGAGCCCCCCCCACATATCTTTTTTAATAAATAAAAAGAGCCCCGGGGAGGTGGTAGTCCCCGGGGCAGCGTGGGGGAGATTCAGACCCCCACGCTTTTTTCTACAGCTGCAGGGGGCTGTAGTGCCCCCCACATACATTTGTAATAAGCCCCGGGGAGGTGGCGGTCCCCGGGGCTGCAGGGGCCCCTCGGGAGCCCGCGCTTCATTTTAAAAAAAAATTCGGCGGGATTCGTGACCCTAACGCGAATTCCACCAAAATTATAAAAAATAAAAAGGTTTTTTTGGCCCTGAGCAGGCCTGGGGGGTCAGGGTGTTTCTACTCTGCCCCCTTTTCTTGTTTTTCAACTTTGTTTTACTGTTTTCTTGTGACTCAGTTCTACCGAGTCACAAGATGGCTGCCAACACTTCCTGGTTTGGAGTGTTGGCAGCCAATCACAGTGAAGCTCGTGGTCGGGAGGGCTCACGAATCCACGGCGTCCCTAGATATTGAAACTTTTATTTTTTAATTTCTCAGCAACTACTGAACGGATTTACACTATTTAAAAAAAAGGACGCTTTCTGAACCAAGCACTACCTTTTTGCCAAATTTGGTGTAATTCCGTTCAGCAGTTCGGGCTGTAGCCGTGTCTAAAGTTTCCTAAGGAAAATAACATGGAGAAAACACATTTTGGGACCCCCCTTTTTTCTCGGCCCCCACTTGGTGACTCACCCTGAAACTTTCAAGACAGGAGCTGACCGGAGCGCCCCACTAGTTTTGAAAATTTCGCAATGATTCATCAAACGACGCCAAAGTTATTGGGAAAACAAAAAATGCTTTTCCTATGGAAAATAGGTCCTAACTATAACTACCTACTGGCGACCGCCAGTAGCTAATATATATATATATATATAGATCACCAAACACCCAAGAGCTTCTGAGGGCACACTCACAGTAAATTAAACCATCCGGTTTTTCTGTTCCAAGGGAAGAAACTTGCACAACTGCTCTCGGGTAATTGTTATTCAGACCTAACGCGTTTCAAGACTGCTGTCTCTTTTTCAAAGGTCTCTTGACAAATGGCTATCTCGCAAGCAGTTCCAGTTTGGCCTTAAGTGCTGCAGGATTAATTGATTGTCCCACCCTCAGTGGGCCTCTCGCTCAGTGCAATGTATTTCCCTTTCTTGTTGCACGCTGGGACTCGTAGTCTGTAAAAGAACAATATTACATCTTTAGTAGATCTTGCGGGCATTCCATCCTTCTTAAAAACATACATTTCACCCTTAGTGGGCCCCAGAGCAGTGCGCAAGTTAATCTTTTCTTAATTTACTGTACCGCTAAAGGGATCCGGACACAGTTCCGCCCCACGGCCTCCTTCCATTGTGAGGATGTTGCAGCCCCCCACGGCAGGGCTGCCGTGTACACAGATTGATCACAAAATGCCCAAGAGCTTCTGAGGGCGCACTCACAGTAAATTAAACCATCCAGTTTTTCTGTTCCAAGGGAATAAACTTGCACAACTGCTCTCTGGTAATTGTTATTCAGACCTAACGCGTTTCAAGACTGCTGTCTCTTTTTCAAAGGTCTCTTGACAAATGGCTATCTCCTAAGCAGTTCCAGTTTGGCCTTAAGTGCTGTATATATATATATATATATACACACACAGTTGAGAAAACCTGTTAATAAAGACATCTTTTAATTTAATGTCCTTATTCACATGTTTTTCAACTGTGATGTATTTAGTTTTTTCCTATCATAGCAGAGGACAACGCACCAGTTCGGTTCAGCTATAGGCAGTGCTCAATATAAATATCAGTGAATTTACTAGCACATATATGTATCTCTAATTAAAAACACTCTGCTAAGAACAAGTTTGAAAGAACTTGAATGTATTAGTGACTGCTAGTACCTATGCATAGTAGGGGGGTGTCATCACAGTGTTCGAATGTAATCAAGACAGTTATTGAAAGTTATACTATTGACTAATCATAAATTAGCATTTGAATGTATCCTGTAGAAAACAAGCACACATTGTTATAGTATCAAAAGTGAAAATGCACATTTTTATTTTGAGTGATGCAATTTTGTGGAACACAATTGTAGCAGTTGTGTCAGAAGGTACCTTAATAAGTTCCACAGGAGTTGAAGATGGACCCAAAGCCTCTCCACTAATACTCCCACCAAGAGAATATATCTTTTGGTGAGGGCAACAGCAGTGGGGAAAGGGGAAGTGGATGAAAGAGAGACTGCCTTGTAGAGGAGGTATTTGCTCTTCGATTCAACCTCCTTATTTCTTCTACCTGGTTCAGCTACGTTGCACCTACATAGGGAAAAAAGGTCATACAATCATGCCTAATTAATTTTCCTAACTGTACTTCTTTTTAAAATTCATCATGACTACTAAAACATTTATTACTAAATAGACTAAAGGCAATTGCTTCTCTGTTAATATATCTGTAGATAATGCATTGAGTTGAGGTATTTTTCTCTCTGAGGTTCTTTTGTTCTTTTGTTGATTTTCATTGAGTACTTTTCCTCTGCATTCTAGTATTCAATTTTTTTCTTTTCCTAAACAACTCTCTCTGCTCAGTTCATTTGTAGAGTGAAATAATAATATGGTCGTACTCTTACTAGGACTTGAACTTCTGCCTGAAGTTGAGTTCATAAATAATGGTTATGAAATACCTGTATTTCTGTTGTATATTTCTTACAGAAAATCTCAGCAATTCTGATTCTTCGGATTGCTTGAAGTCTTGAAATGTCTCGCCTTGTCTTGGGTTTTTAAACTTAACTATTTCCTAGTCAAGCTCGACTACGCCATGGCCAGACACTATGATTTTCAGGAATTTGACTTTCTCCAAAAGCGCTGCTCAAGCGCAATACTGAAACACTGACTTGTGTCTAAAAACGGAGGAACATTTTCCTCAGAATAACTGCGCTGAGGTGAGATGCTACCGGCGCCTCACAGAGTTCAGTTGAAATGCGCCGTTCCTTGTCGAGATATGCGCACTTAGATCTTCTGCGTCCAAGAGCAAGCGAGAGCTAGACCGCTGACCCTGCTCATGAAGAGGTGTACCATTTCCTGACTTAATCACCGGTGACAACCTAAGTAAGCGTAAGAACTCTCTTAATGCAGATCTGGTGGCTAGAGGGAATCTTTTCCAGTGAGGGTATTTTGCATCCCTTCTAAAAAGCATATTTTTACAGACCGAATGATTCTTAATGCATGCACTGACCACTAAGTTCCTGACAAGTTGCATGTCATTTGAGAGGAACAGTTAAATGTCTTGAGGGACTGCAACTGTGTTGAAGACTTAAAGCTGTTGCTTCTTATTCGAGAGGGACATCTAATAATGATGTACTGCTGCTGTGTGAATAGTCAGACCTATTGGCTTTGCCAAATCTTGTTTCTTTATGCGTGGCCAGTGCAGTATCTGCAGAAACTAAATAAATACCATACCTTTTTCAAAATGACTAAGGGCCTAACCCTTTAAGCATTTTGGAACATCCGCGCACATAAGCTATGCTATATTTCAATCTGCACATGTAAGTTTCCCATCCCGAACCACAGAATCGGACTAGTGAACCTTTTCTACATGCAAGGATACTTTGAGAACGCAGAATTTCTCCCAATATGGTGGATTTTTTATATTTTCAAATTTAGGGCCTCATTATGATGTCAGTCGGAAAGCATTCTGACCGACTCCTTGTCGGATTAGTTTCTGACCGACTCGGGTTCGGGGAGTCCAACCGACTGATTATGATGTTTCCGAACACCATTCGGTCGTACTCCTATTGACTTCAATGGGAGCCTGTGTTCTGACTGACAACAAACGCTCCCATTGAAAAAAGGGGTGGTTGCGGAAAACCTTCCACCCTGTGGTGGGCACCCCATCAAACCTGCCACACTGCATGATTGTAAAGAGGGGTCCCATGGGTATCCCCACGGGCCCCAACTGGAGGCCTCTGGGTGAAGGGGGGCCTGGTATGGGCCCCCAAATCAGTTTCCGACAGCCATTTTGTGTCAGACGGACCGATTCGGAAAGGCTGTCCCAATCCGACATTGTAATACGTCGGTCGGAAACGCGGTCCATAGACCTGTACAATTTGGCTCCGACCGACTCAGAGTCTCCGAATGCCGGTCGTAACCAAGTCGGAAAGACCGAACGGTCACCTTTCCATCGTAATCGGTCATCCGGAAATGTTTCAGAGTGGGTCGGAAACATAGGTTCCGAGACGGGTTAGGAAAATCCGAATGCCGTTCTGAGCCTTTCCGACCGACATCGTAATCAGCCCCATAATGTTAAAGGCAGGATTGTGGCGGGTTTGTTTGGGAGAGATATCCTTTATGTGTTGGTTAAAACTCACAAACCTGCAAATTTGCAGATACTTGATAAGGGCATCTTTTTTCTCCAGCCTCACGATAAAAACTGCTTGCCTCACACTTTCTCCAGATATACAAATGACACACGTGTGAAGTGCTTCTTTAAGTAACAGGGCAAACAAAAATATGGGGTTCTTTCATAGATTCGGAGGGGATTTCATTTTAAAAGAAGCACTGGCTGCAAAGCCAGTAGCTCTGGATTTTACGTGCTTCGGGCTTGCATTAAGTACCACGAAAGGTTTTCAGTGTTTGCTGACTTTTTCTTTTGTGGAAGAACATATACATGCCCCTAATTCTGAAGGGGTCTTACTTGTCCTTGTTACTTTCCTTGGTGTACATTTTATGAATCATTAAATGAACTACTAGTTATTTTCCTAAAAGGTTATTTCTGAAGTGGCAGTATTGGCTAAATGAAGATCAAAGTTGATTTACATCTTACTTTATGTGAAAAGTGCAATCATCCTAAAATTATGTCTTCATTGTGGTCAATGGAGAACCCCATTTAAAGACAATTGATAATTACATTTATCCTTTATAAATGAGCACTTGCATTGCCAGGATAGTGGAAATATGTGGTCTATGACTGGCGTCTTCAGTTGTCTTGGACAAGCTCCCTCACAGTAACACATCATCGGATGGACTTGTGGATGGCGTGCCATTTCATAAGACACATGCTTATGGCGGATTCCTTTTAACTTAATTACTAATGTCAGATTTAGATGGGGAAAATGTAAATGTTGTTGGCTGATCCCACACCAGGGTTGACAATTTAAACAGGCAAGTCCTGAAGAAGGCTCGCTAAAGCAACCTAGTTGCTGATGGGGCCTAACACAAAGTCCCTTTCTGTTATGTGGCTTGCTGTGCTGCCCTAAGAACTGGTAAGCAGTTATAGTCTAATAAAGTTGGATGAAAAAAACAATTTTAAGGCACATATGGTTGCTAGTTTCCAGGAAAAGATTCTCTCTTATTCGGCTAGTACTATGATAAGAAAGAGAAACAGTTAGTACATTAGGATTACCTACAAGTAATTTGAACATTATTGTAATTGGTGCAATTTTTTCACCTATTTAGAACAGAACCTTGGAAGATCATTTCATTTCTGCTATCAGCAGCATTCACAGAAAATTAATATTTGGCAACTTGCATTTTATTTAAGTCAATATTCTGAGAAAGCTACCAATATTTTGCTGTTTGTATGCTTCTCAGTAGAAACCACATGATTAGCGGTACCTCTAGAATTTGCAAACTTAAAAAGGTAAAATATTTGACCCTTTCTTTCAGCAAAGATACCAGTTCTTGTAATCACTTTGTGTCTCAGGAGGAATGCTAAGGATCGCTCTGCCATCATTGATAGACAAATCATTTCTAGTTATTTTCTCTCTGCTTTCAAATGCAGTAAGTGCTCTAGTTTATTTCTCGGAAAACTATCTGAGCAGCAGCAAAGAAAATACCTGAATAGAAGAACATGTGATTTAGGCATCAAGAATATTGTGAAATAAATATACACAAGAAAATTGTTAAGCTTCAGAAAAGCTCGGCCTGCATGAACCCATCAAGAAGCTTTCGACCTTGACATGCTGTGCAGTACATGTTTGACTAGGCTGTGGATACCTTTCACATGCTCCCTCCACACTAATAAACCCACAAATTTCACACACTCCCACAGCTGATGAAATTATTTTTATATGTGTAAGTCAAAAGCAAAATGCGAGAGAAAATCAGTGACATTTTACCTTTTGTTCTTTCATAAGTAAGACACAGGAGTTTTAGCTGTTTCAGTAGCAGTCGCTTTTGATCAAGAGCTGATAGAACTGTCAATTTAATAATTCTGTTGTTTCTTTGTGCATGAACTGAAAGTATTCTGCGTACTCTACTTCTGTTTTAGGACCAATTTGTCAGCTGGTCCACTGCCTCCTTGCATTAGATCACAGGGACATTCAAAGCAGTATATACATTTGCTCTAAGGCTCTCCCTGCCATGTTGTCATTGATTTTAGGCTTGTCTTAGAGGCAGCTGTCTCATCAGCCTAACTTCTTCCCCAAAAATCAGAATAAAAATGCATATATATATATATATATTCACTGACAAAAACCACAGGTTTCAGGGACGTTATAGTTAGTTGGACATTTCACTCATACAAAAAAACAGGGAAATTCGGCCGTTATAGTTAGTTCAGCTAACTATAACTCGCGCCCCCGCAATGCACTGATGATGACGTCACATATTACATCATTCATGACATGGTCAGTGACATCACTGATGACATCTCAAATGACATCACTGATGGCATCATCTAGTGACTGTGTGTTTCTGTAAAGTTCAAATATGTTTTATATATATATAGGCCAAGGTGTATTGAAGAATGAGTGGGTGTATAAGTGATTGAATGGATGATTTAGTAGGTGCGTGACTGACTGTATAAGTGAGCGATTAAATGTGTCTTACTGAATGCATGGGTTAGTGACTGATACAGACATTCACACAGTTTAGTTTGTCAGTTGGTGTGTGTTACAATGAAGAATGATGCGCAGGCAGGTCTTGTAGAAAAGGTTGTTGATTTATTCTTGAGATTACATCTTAGGTTACAGGTTACAGGATGATAGTCAGATCCAATGATGTGCCCCACCAGGAGCAGCCTCCTCGCTGCTCAGCCCTTCCACACCAACTGATTCATCCTTCAACACAAACACACTGAACATTCCAATGACCTCACCATTGGCTGAGCAGCAAGGCAGAGAACCTAAATAGGAAGGATGCATTAAGTAACAAGTACATTATAACACATCTCCCCCCTTATAATGATCATAAACAATCAAATGTATGAATATGATAAAACACACATATGACAGCAAAGGAGGATGCATAAAACACAAAAATATTATAACACATCTCCCCCCTTATAGTGATCATAAACAAACAAATGAATGTAAGATGATGAGACACATTCTTTAAAACAGTGGATGCTAATCCACCATAACTCACACTACAAACTATGGGTACCACACCACCACAGAACACAGAGTACCCATCTCACCTCATACTAAGGCACAACACTGCAGCAGGACCAGGGATTCTAAACCCTCTACTGCACTTACTAATGGCAGGACCAGGGACAGCCCTCTACTGCACTTACACACAGGGTATAACTACAACCCTGAAACAGTGAATACCAAACACCACCACGCCTCACATTCAAGGCACAATACAAATGGCAGGACCAGGGACTCTCAACCCTCAACTGCACTTACTAATGGCATGACAGGTCTAACCTCAAAGAAAAAGGATAAGACTTAACTCATACCAAGACAGGGTCTCTTTAAACCCAAAACACTCTCAAAACATACTAAGGGTATCTTTAAACCCAAACAAACTCAGGGTATCTTTAAACCCAAAACACTCTCAAAATATACTCAGGGTATCTTTAAACCCAAAACATACTCAGGGTATTTTTAAACCCAAAACATACTGATCAGAACAGGGAAATTCAGAAAAATGTAGCACACATGCACAATCATAAACACAGTGGGCACCACAAAACCCACCTAGATACACGGCAAACCATTGTACCAAAATTGAACATAGCATACATCCGACACATGCAAGGTATTGAACATCCAACACAACCACTAGACACATACAAAGTATTGAGCATGCGCAACCAACAATGTCTCTTGTTACCACCAATGAGCGAGATCTCACTCGAGTTGAATGATGTAACCAGCATGTGAAACTCCACACCTCACCAATAAATTCCATTTTAGAGAGTCAATTAAAAACTTTTCCTCGAACGGCTGCAACAGGTACTGCAGGTTTGATGAAAAAAAAAAAACGCTTGAACACTACCTCTCCGAATGTTTTATCTCTTGATGCCATCTGCTTCAGCAATGTCGATAGTCCAGCATGCACACCCATGCGAGAATGATGATGAAGCCAGAATAGATTAGATTAGATTAGATTAAAATACTTGTAGAGCGCATGGCTGCCTCGGCAATGAGGCGTCCCAGCACTAAAGCAGGACGAAGTGGGGAGCAGGTGAGGAGTTAAAGTTGAGAGAAAAGCCAGGTCTTCACAAGCTGTCTGAAGACCTGGTGGTCAGAGTTGCTGCGTTTGTGTAGAGGAAGAGAGATCCATAAGGCGGGGGCCAGTCGCCTGAAGGAGCGACCGCCAGATATGGTCCTTCGTATGCGTGGAATTCGTACGAGGATCCGATTTGCCGAGCGCAGTGCTCACGGTGGAGAGTAGAGGGCGCACAGGTCACTCAGAATATCTGGGCCGATACCTGTCAGAATCTTGTGCATGGTACAGAGCGCCTTAAAACGCACTCGGTGTTCAAGGGGCAGCCAATGCAGGCGGTGGAGGAGGTTGGAGACATGGCTGTACTTGGGGAGGGCGAAGATGGCTCGTGCTGCAGAGTTCTGGACCCGCTGCAGTCGGTTCAACACAGGCTTATTAGAGCCCAAGAGAAGCACGTTGCAGTAGTCCAATCGGGCCAGTATAGAGGCTTGGATGATCAGCTGACGCGTTTGGGCGTCGAATAGACCAAGTATCGGTTTAAGGCCACGCAGTAGCCTGAAACATTTTCCGGCCACTGATTTGGCATGCGTCTCAAAGCTGAGATCTTTGTCAAGCATAAAACCCAGATTTTTCACTGCAGGTTTAGGGGCAGGAGGGGCTCCAAGGGCCGGAGGCCACCAGTCATTGTTCCAAAGATGGAAGTCTTTGCCAATCAGAAGAATCTCAGATTTAGCAGAGTTCAGCTGCAAAAAGTTAGCTGTCATCCACTCTGCAATGGCCAATATGTCTTCTTTAAATTTCACTCTGTACTGGCTGGGATTGTTAGACAGGGTGATCACCAGTTGGGTGTCATCTGCGTACGACACCAAGGAAATTCCCCGCGCTTTGGCCAACCGTGCCAGTGGGCTCATATATATATTAAAAAGCGTGGGGCTCAGTGCCGAGCCCTGAGGAACCCCACAGCGGAGTGGGTGGACACAGGAGGCAAAAGGTGGAGCTATCACTTGGAAGGTCCGGTCGGCCAAGAAGGAAGAGAACCACGATAAGGCTTTATTGCTGATCCCTATCTCCTCCAGATGGTGGAGCAGGATTTCGTGAGAGACCGTGTCAAATGCCGCGCTCAGTTCCAGCAGAACCAGAGCAGAGGTTCTGCCGGCATCCAAGGCGGATCTTAGTTGCTCTACAACCGTCAGCAGTGCAGACTCGGTACTATATCGTGGTCAGAAACCGTTCTGGGAGCTATCAAGTATATGATTGACTTCCAGAAAGTGAGTTAACGTCGAATTTACATGAGCTTCCAGGATTTTAGATAGGAATGGAAGCAGTGAAATTGGACGATAATTTTCTGGCTTGGATGTATCCAATGTTGGTTTTTTAAGTAGAGGAACCACTTTTGCATGCTTCCAAGATTTTGGGACCACCGCCGAGGCAAGGGATAGATTGAGCAACTCCAGACACTCAGGTAGGAGGCCCTGTTGAACTGTCCTGAAAGCGTCCGGTCTTAAGGGGTCGTCTGGAGATCCTGATTTAATTTTGACCACTAATTCCTCCAAGTCTTTAAGGAGAATAGTGGGTAATGATGTAAGAGAAACGATCTCAGGACCAATGTGCGTGTTCCTCCCGGTGACGCTGGAAGTTACGCCGTGGTCAAAGTTATGGTAGATGCCTTCAACCTTCTCCAGGAAGAAATTCGCCAGCTCTTCGCATTGTTGGCTAGAGGATATAATACTGCCTGATGTCGAGGGAGGAGTGACCAAGTCCTTCAAAAGAGAGAATATAGTTTTGCTGCGATTGGTACTTGTGGTGATCAGGCTGGAGTAGTGGGCTGCCCTAGTTCTGCGCACTAGTTTATGGTAGGATTTGATAGCTGATCTTTACTGTAATTTAGCCTGGGAGTCATATGATCGTCTCCATATTCTTTCCAGAACCTTGCAATTCTTCCTGGCTAGGGTCAGGTCCTCGTTGAACAAGGCGTTAGCCCGAGCACCTTTAGAGTGAGTGAGTTTGAAACAGATGCAGGTGTCCAGTGCTTGAGTTACCCACCTATGAAAGAGCGCATCAGCCTCTTCCATATTGGTGGCTCTATCTAGTGGCTTTGTGCTCAAGGCTGTAAGGAAAGCCTCCTGGTCAAGTTTATGCCAAGGCCGTTTCAGTGAAGGGTGCTGGTTTGGCTGGGACTTGGGGCCAGCTAGCATTAGCCGCATTAAGATGAGAAAGTGATCTGTCCAGATCATGGGAAGAGGTGCTAGGACTTCCAGTGACTCAAGGTTAGAAAAAATGGGGTCAAGGAGATGTCTGGTGCTATGCGTAGCGCCGGGGACCAGTTGAGTCAGTTGGCAGGCTGCCAAGTCCCCTGAGAAACTAAGAATGTCCGGAGATTCTAGCATCTCTAAGTGAAGGTTCAGGTCACCGATGATATTGAAGCTGGCAGTCTGGAGAGCTAGTACTGTAATAGTGTTCACCAGGGCTTCTCTGAAGGTTTTAGATGGACCAGGTGGGCGATAAATGAGGAGGCCAGAGAAGGTGAAGTTTGCACTCAGTGCAATTTTGAAGAGCGCACTCTCACAGTCCGGTAGGTCTTGGGGAATAAAGCTACATGAGTGGACTGATTTATAGACGATCGCAATCCCACCCCCTCTCCCCCCTGTTCTATTTAGACTGCATATAGCATATCCTGTGGGGAGGGCGAGTGCCGGTATAGCCACAGAGGCCTCGGAAAGCCAAGTTTCCGTTAGAAAGAGGACCTCAGGTGATCGATCCTGAAGGAGGTCGAATACCTCAGCGTGGTGTTTAGACAGGGATCGGCAGTTGAAACTCAGGATAGTGTGTGTCAGAGTCCTAGGACCTGAGGGTATGGGGTGCCCAGGAGGGTTCAGCCTAAAGGTACATTGTCCACAGAGGGTCGGGCAGTCATCTGGGACCCAGCTGTGAGTCCCACAGGCACCCACTCCATGTAAGGCAAATAGTGCTTCACGGGAATAGGCTAATCTATGTGCCTTAGGAGAGGAAGAATCCCTGGCTCCTGGCGACGTCCAGGTGCGGACGGGCACAGACGGGCTTGCCTTAGGTGCGCCCTAGGCGCGCGTCCGCTGCGCGTCCTCGCAGCGGTGTTCATTAAATGCCACAGGGGCTCAACAGGTTCCACCCGGGCTGAGCGCTGATTGGCTGAGAGCCGACCAATCAGCGCGAGAGCACTACCAGAGGCAGGAAGTGACAACGGAACACAAGAAGAGTAAAGAGCAAATTTGAGTGCAGGTAGGCTTAATAAAACTTTTAAAAGGTGCAGTTTTAGCAGCAATTGTGGGTGCAATCATTAAAACTTTAAAAAACAGTTCAACAATCGTTCCCCCAGCAATTCCCCAAGCGATACCCCAGCTCAGTCTTGCCGTGCGTCCTCGCAGCGGCGTTCATTAAATGCCACAGGGGATCAACAGGCTCCACCCGGGCTGAGCACTGATTGGCTGAGAGCCGACCAATTAGCGCGAGAGCACTACCAGAGGCAGGAAGTGACAACAGAACACAAGAAGAGTAAAGAGCAAATTTGAGTGCAGGTAGGCTAAATAAAATTTTTAAAAGGTGTAGTTTTAGCAGCAATTGTGGGTGCAATCATTAAAACTTTAAAAAACAATTCAACAATCGTTCACCCAGCAATTCCCCAAGCGATACCCCAGCTCAGTCTTGCCGCACGTCCTCGCAGCAGCGTTCATTAATTGCCACAGGGGCTCAACAGGCTCCACCCGGGCTGAGCACTGATTGGCTGAGAGCCGACCAATCAGCGCGAGAGCACTACCAGAGGCAGGAAGTGACAACGGAACACAAGAAGAGTAAAGAGCAAATTTGAGTGCAGGTAGGCTTAATAAAACTTTTAAAAGGGGCAGTTTTAGCAGCAATTGTTGGTGCAATCATTAAAACTTTAAAAAACAGTTCAACAATCGTTCCCCCAGCAATTCCCCAAGCGATACCCCAGCTCAGAATACCACACAACACAGGACTCCAACCCCTCTGAAATACGGAAGAAGAAATGCCGGTTCAGTACTAATGAAAACAACATGGCGGCACGTAGTTGACGCCGTGCCGGGCGGCTCACAGCGCGTCAAAGCTGGAAAGCGTCCCTAAGCAGTCACAAGCTAATCCATTGTGCTTTGCACACGTGGGTTTGTATCCCATCCTCGTCACCAGTGTTACAATGAAGAATGATGCGCAGGCAGGTCTTGTAGAAAAGGGTTGTTGATTTATTCTTGAGATTACATCTTAGGTTACAGGTTACAGGATGATAGTCAGATCCAATTATGTGCCCCACCAGGAGCAGCCTCCTTGCTGCTCAGCCCTTCCACACCAACTGATTCACCCTTCAACACAAACACACTGAACATTCCAATGACCTCACCATTGGCTGAGCAGTAAGGCAGAGAACCTAAATAGGGAGGATGCATTAAGTAACAATACATTATAACAGTGTGCAAGCGGTTGCATGGGTTGGTGAGTAGCTAAATGAGGGTCTATATGGGTTTTTGATTGGTTGTCTGAGTATCTGTATGGATGCCTGAGTATCTGTGGGTGGATGGGGGGGTGTGACTCTGTGCATAGATGTGTGAGTGGGTGATTTACTGGGTGTATGGGTTCAAGAGTGCATCTGTGAAGGGCTGTATGGGTGGGTGAGTGTGTGTATGGGTGTGCTGGTGAGTGAATGGATGTCTCAGTGGTACATGTGTGAGTAACTGCATATGTGAAAGGCAGTATATGTGAGTGTTGGAGTATATAAATGACTATATGTGAGAGTGAGTGATTGTGAGAGTGGCTGTATGGATGAGTGTGTGCTTGTATTAGTTATTGTATAAGAGTGTAAGTATGTGTTAGTATATGTTTGAATAATTGAGGTGGTGTGTGTATAACTGTATAGGTGAGTAAATGGGAGTGTGATTGATTCTTTGCATGACTGACTAGGTGTGTGAGTAAACTACTCAAACAAAAGTTCTCTGCCTGTACGGGTCTAGATGCGCTAAAAAGTCACTGATTTATATACACCCATGAAGCTGGCCAACTGACAAAGGCATACCACAAAAGGGGAGTCAAAACATATCAAAATGTATTAATAGTTAATACACATATTTCAATTGTTAAATAAGATATAAAAGATATAAAAGAGATAAATCACATCCCACCCCACACTCACTCGACCAATCAAACTACAAAAACTCATACTCACACATACTCATACGTCCTGGAAATTCAGAAGTCCATCCATACACAAAGCACCAACATCAGCACAATAACAAATGGACCAGCAGTGCCATCCACTGTTAACATCAATGATGATTTTTTAGAACATACAGATCATTTTATACCAGCTGATCCGGTTATCGACCGGCCATCATAGCGTACTGCCGCCAGATAGAATCAGGCAGCATTAGCACTTTGCCCAACTAGCACTCTGCCCACGCCGTGAATCAGTCGATGCACGACTGTTCTGAACCGCCCAGATGCCTGTTTGATGCCATGTTCTGGTGTTTAACATCGGTGGATTAGAACTATTAATCTAATCTAATCGTGCTGCCTATAGACAGACACCGACACGACCGGCCTGACAGACAGCAAGCACCCTTTTGGCGTTCTTGACCGGTGCATATTTTAGCCTTCTGAACCTATCTGAGGTCTTTTTGACACTACGCACATTTTCCTAATATTGGTGTAGAGAACCATCGATCACTCTCTATTTTGCAACTTGGAGCGCCTCCCGCCTTATGCGGTTTGTCCTTGAATTCTTTCTCCCTCCAATTTTGGAGAACCTGTGCGTTGTTGTCAGCTCGTTCAGCCTGGAGCTCAGGCACATCCCACGGCCACTACCTTTGACACATTCGCCCTGAGGAAGGTGTGACCCGCATTTGGGTCAAACACCGAATCGCGGGTCGGAGTGTAAATACCTGGTGGACCAGAAATAACTTATGATCAAATTTCCAAATTGCTTGTATATGCTGATTTGAATCTCATTGATTAATTTATGTATTGTTTTTTCTATTTCTTTTGTTTGATCCTTTACGCCACTTTTGTATAAAATGATCTGTATGTTCTAAAAAATCATCATTGATGTTAACAGTGGATGGCACTGCTGGTCCATTTGTTATTGTGCTGATATTGGTGCTTTGTGTATGGATGGACTTCTGAATTTCAGGATGTATGAATATGTGTGAGTATGAGTTTTTGTAGTTTGATTGGTCGAGTGACTGTGGGGTGGGATGTGATTTATCTCTTTTATATCTTATTTAACAATTGAAATATGTGTATTAACTATTAATACATTTTGATATGTTTTGATACCCCTTTTGTGGTATGCCTTTGTCAGTTGGCCAGCTTCATGGGTGTATATAAATCAGCGACTTTTCAGCGCATCTAGACCCGTACAGGCAGATAACTTTTGTTTGAGTAGTTTGCTTATTTCCCCTGTTGTTCTATACCTATATTCAATTTAAGGGGACCCCTCTGTCAGAGTGGTTTTAGGTGTGTGAGTAACTCTATGGATGAGTGGCAGTGTGTGAGTGTCTGTATAGATATGTGAGTGCATATGATAGTGCCGTATTGATGGTTGACTGCATGTATGAGTGACTGTATGGGTGAATGAGTGGATGTGTGTGTAGACCTAGGAATTAGTGAGTGGGTATGTACTAACTGGTATTGGTGTGTCTATGGTTTCGAAAATTGTAGTCTGTATTTTAGAGTGGGTGTATCAAAGGTTATATTAGGGGATGAGGAGGTGCATCAGATTATCACGTGGATGATGTCATCAGTGATGTCATTTGAGATGTCATCAATGATGTCATCAGTGATGTCACTGACCATGTCAAGAATGATGTAATATGTGATGTCATCAGCAGTGCATTACGGGGCGTGAGTTATAGTTAGCTGAACTAACTATAACGGCCGAATTTCTCTGGTTTTGTACGAGTGAAATGTCCAACTAACTATAACGTCCCTGAAACCTGTGGTTTTTTCAGTGAATTTCTAAGGTTTTTTAAATGCTAATTTCTAACTATCCCTACAGAGGTAGGACATGTGCAGAAAGAGGAAGAAAGGCGCAGAAAGAACAAGAGAAATGCAGAAAGAGGCAACAGAAGTCCAGAAAGATGAAGAAAGGTGCAGAAAGAAGCACGAGATGTGCACAAAGAACCAACAGAGGAGCAGAAAGAGGCCTTGTTGCAATGTCATCCTGTGCCCCCATCTTTTTGCTGACGGGTACTGGTGGTAACTGACTCTGACTAACCAGGCCCAGAGCCAGTGCTATGCTGAAAGACACTTAGAATACAGTGAAAACACCTACATACACTAGGGTACACTATGCGTTGGGGTACCCCTGTGATTGGCATGACCTCCCCTGTATGGCCCTAGTACATAATAGGGCAGGGGGATTAAAACTACCTTTAACTAAGAGGTGCAGAAGGAGGCAAGAGAAGTGCAGAAAGAAGCAACAAAGGTGCCAAAAGAGGCAAGAGAGGTGCAGAAAAAAGCAAGTGAAGTACAGAAAGAGGCAAGTGAGGTGCAGAAAGAAGCAAGAGCAGTGCAGAAAGAACCAACAGAGGTGGAAAAAGAGGCAAAAGGGGTGCAGAAAGGGGTAGGAGAGGTGCACAAAGAGGCAAGAGAGGTACAGAAATAGGCAGGAGGGGTGCAGAAAGAAGAAAGAAGCAAGAGCAGTGCATAAAGAACCAACAGAGGTGCAGAAAGAAGGAAGAGGGGTAGAGAGAGAGGCAAGAGGGGTGCAGAAAAAGGTAGGAGGGGTGCACAAAGAGGCAAGAGAGGTACAGAAAGAGGCAGGAGGGGTGCAGAAACAGGCAGAAAAGGTACAGAAAGAGGGAACAGGGGTGCAGACAGAGGCAAGAGAGGTGCAGAAAGAGAAAAGAGGGGTGCAGAAAGAGGCAAGAGATCTGCAGAAAAAAGCAACAGAGGTGCTGAAAGAGGCAAGTGAAGTGCAGAAAGGGGCAAGAGATCTGCAAAAAAAAGCAACAGACGTGCTGAAAGAGGCAATTTAGGTGCAGAAAGAAGCAAGAGAAGTGCAGAAAGGCAATGGAAGTGCAGAAAGAAGCAGCAGAGGTACAGAAAGAGGCAAAAGGGGTACAGAAAGAGGCAACAAAAGTGCAGAAAGAGACAACAGAGGTACAGAAAGAGGCAAGAGAGATGCAGAAACAGGCATGAAAGGTGCAGAAAGAGGGAGCAGGGGTGCAGAAAGAAGCAAGAGAGGTGCAGAAAGAGAAAAGAGGGGTGCAGAAAGAGGCAAGAGATCGGCAGAAAAAAGCAACAGAGGTGCTGAAAGAGACAAGAGATCTGTAGAAAAAAGCAACAGAGGTGCTGAAAGAGGCAAGTGAGGGGCAGAAAGTAGCAAGAGAGATGCAGAAAGAAGGAAGAGAAGTGCAGAAAGAAGTAACAGAGGTGCTGAAAGATTCAAGAGAGGTGCAGAAAAAAGCAACAGAGATGCTGAAAGAGGCAAGTCAGTTGCAGAACAATGCAAGAGAGGTGCAGAAAGAGGCAATAGAAATGCAGAAAGAAGCATCAGAGGTGCATAAAGAGGCAGGAGAGGTACAGAAAGAGGAGACAGAAGTGCAGAAAGAAGCAAAATAGGTGCTCAAAGAGGCAAGAGGGATGCAGAAAGAGGCAAGAGCAGTGCAGAAAGAACCAAGAGAAGTGCAGAAAGAAGCAACAGAGGTGCAAAAGGAGGCACAAGGAGTGCAGAAAGAAGGAAGAGAAGTGCAGAAAGAAGCAACAGAGGTACAAAAAGAGGCAAGAATGGTGCAGAAAGAGGGAAGAGAGGTGTAGAAAGAGGCTAGAGAGTTTCACAAAGAGGGAAGACGGGTACAGAAACAAGCAACAGAGGTGTAGAAAGAAGCAAGAAAAGTGCAGCAAGAGGCAAGTGAGATGCAGAAACAGGCAAGAAAGGTACAGAAAGAGGGAAGACGAGTGCAGAAAGAGACAACAGGGTTGCAGAAAGAAGCAAGAAAGATGCAGTAAGAAGCATACATAGTGCAGAATGAAGCAACAGGGGTGCAGAAAGAGGCAAGAGAAGTGCAGAAAGTAGCAACAGAGGTGCAGAAAGAGGCAAGAGAGGTGCAGAAAAAGGCAAGAAAAGTGCAGAAAGAGGCAAAAGAGACAACAGGGGTGCAGAAAGAAGCAAGACAGGTGCAGAAAGAGGCAAGAGAAGTATAGAAAGGAGCATGTGAGGTGCAGAGAGAGCCAAAAGAGGTGCAAAAAGAGGCAAGAGAGGTGCAGAAATAGGCAAAAGAAATGCACAAAAGAGGCAAGAGAATTGCTGAAAGAAGCAAGAGGTGTAGAAAGAAGCAGAACCAGTGCAGAAAGAGGCAAGTGAGATACAAAAACAGGCAGGAAAGGTACAGAAAGAGGGAAGACGAGTGCAGAAAGAGACAACAGGGGTGCAGAAAGAAGCAAATGAGGTGCAGAAAGAGGCAACAGACATGCAGAAAAAGGGAAGAGAGGTGCAGAAAAAGGCAAGAAAAGTACAGAAAGAGGCAAAAGAGGTACATAAAGAGACAACTGGGGTGCAGAAAGAAGCAAGACAGGTGCAGAAAAAGCATGGAAAGTGCAGAATGAAGCAACAGGGGTGCAGAAAGAGGCAAGAGAAGTGTAGAAAGGTGCAAGTGAGGTGCAGAAAGAGCCAACAGAGGTGCAAAAAGAGGCAAGAGAGGTGCAGAAACAGGCAAGAGAAGTGCACAAAGAGCAAGAGAATTGCTGAAAGAAGCAACAGAGGAGTAGAAAGAAGCAAGAAAACTACAGAAAGAGGCAAGTGAGATGCAAAAACTGGCAGGAAATGTACAGAAAGAGGGAAGACGAGTGCAGAAAGAGAGAACAGGGACGCAGAAAGAAACACATGAGGTGCAGAAAGAGGCAACAGACGTGCAGAAAGAGGGAAGAGAGGTGCAGAAAAATGCAAGAAAAGTGCAGAAAGAGGCAAAAGAGGTACATAAAGAGACAACAGAGGTGCAGAAAGAAGCAAGACAGGTGCAGAAAGAAGCATGGAAAGTGCAGAATGAAGCAACAGGGGTGCAGAAAGAGGCAAGAGAAGTGTAGAAAGGAGCAAGTGAGGAGCAGAAAGAGCCAACAGAGGTGCAAAAAGAGGCAAGTGAGGTGTAGAAACAGGCAAGAGATGTGCACAAAGAGGCAAGAGAATTGCTGAAAGAAGCAACAGAGGTGTAGAAAGAAGCAAGAAAAGTGCAGAAAGAGGCAAATGAGATGCAAAAACAGGCAGGAAAGGTACAGAAAGAGGGAAGACGAGTGCAGAAAGAGACAACAGGGGTGCAGAAAGAAGCAAATGAGGTGCAGAAAGAGGCAACAGACGTGCAGAAAGAGGGAAGAGAGGTGCAGACAAAGGCAAGAAAAGTGCAGAAAGAGGCAAAAGACGTGCATAAAGAGACAACAGGGGTGCAGAAAGAAGCAAGACAGGTGCAGAAAGAAGCATGGAAAGTGCAGAATGAAGCAAAGGGTGCAGAAAGAGGCAAGAGAAGTGTAGAAAGGAGCAAGTGAGGTGCAGAAAGAGCCAACAGAGGTGCAAAAAGAGGCAAGAGAGGTGCAGAAACAGGCAAGAGAAGTGCACAAAGAGGCAAGAGAATTGCTGAAAGAAGCAACAGATGTGTAGAAAGAAGCAAGAAAAGTACAGAAAGAGGCAAGTGAGATGCAAAAACAGGCAGGAATGGTACAGAAAGAGGGAAGACGAGTGCAGAAAGAGACAACAGCGGTGCAGAAAGAAGCAAATGAGGTGCATAAAGAGGCAACAGACGTGCAGAAACAGGGAAGAGAGGTACAGAAAAAGGCAAGAAAAGTGCAGAAAGAGGCAAAAGAGGTACATAAAGAGACAACAGGGGTGCAGAAAGAAGCAAGACAGGTGCAGAAAGAAGCATGGAAAGTGCAGAATGAAGCAACAGGGGTGCAGAAAGAGGCAAGAGAAGTGTAGAAAGGAGCAAGTGAGTTGCAGAAAGAGCCAACAGAGGTGCAAAAAGAGGCAAGTGAGGTGTAGAAACAGGCAGGAGATGTGCACAAAGAGGCAAGAGAATTGCTGAAAGAAGCAACAGAGGTGCAGAAAGAAGCAAGAAAAGTGCAGAAAGAGGCAAGTGAGATGCAAAAACAGGCAGGAAAGGTACAGAAAGAGGGAAGAAGAGTGCAGAAAGAGACAACAGGGGTGCAGAAAGAAGCAAATGAGGTGCAGAAAGAGGCAACAGACGTGCAGAAAGAGGGAAGAGAGGTGCAGAAAGTACAAGAGATTTGGAGAATGAGGTCAAGAGAAGTGCAGAAAAAGAAAGAAACGTGCAGAAAGAAGCAACAGAAATGCAGAAAGAGGCAAGAGAGGCGCAGAGGAAAGCAAGAGTGGCTTGCACACCATTAGCTCCCGCCCTGCCATAGCAAACGGCAATGTCCCAGGGGTGGGTACCCCGGGTCATTGCAGGAGCCGGCCCTGGGGGGTGGCGGTCCCCAGGCCCATCAAGGGCTCCAGGAGGGGGGCCCCCTCCCTTCATTTCTAATGCTCTGGGGAGGTGGTGGTCCCTGGGTCCCGGGAGTATGTAACGGACCCCCAAATTTAAATATAGAGTGCCCTGGGGAGGTGGTGGTCCCCAGGGCATGTGGGGGGGCTCAAGCCCCCCACACACATCTTTAAAAATAAAAAACAGAGCCCCGGGGAGGTGGCAGGCCCCGGGGCTGCGCAGGGGTCGCGTGCCCCCCTTGTTTAATCAGCAAAGCCCCGGGGAGGTGGTGGTCCCCGGGGCTGCGGGGGCCCCTGCGGGCCCCCGCTATATAATTTGGGATTGCCCCCGGGACCTGGCCCACCCGGGGGCTAACAATAACAAAGCGCGGGAGCCCCCGCTTCATTTTTTTATTTTCTCGGCAGAATTCGCGCACCCACTGCAAATTCTGCCATTTCTTTTTTTAATGCTTTTTTGGCCCTGGGGGCTCAGGGTGATTGTACCCTACCCCTTTTCTTTTTTTAATGTTTTTTCACTGTTTCCTTGTGACTCGGTTACCAAGTCACAAGATGGCTGCCAACACTTCCTGGTTTAGAGTGTTTGCAGCCAATCAGAAGTCTGCTCGTGCTCGGAGGTGTCGCGACTCCTCCTCGGTGCTCAGATATTGATATTTTTCTTTTTAATTTCTCAGGAACTTCTGAACGGATTTACACCATTTAAAAAAAAGGTTGCTTTCTGAACCAAGACCTACCTTTTTGCCAAATTTGGTGTAATTCCGTTCTGCAGTTCGGGCTGTAGCAGTGTCTAAAATTTCCTATGGAAATTAACATGGGGAAAATGCGTTTTGGGACCCCCCTTTTTCTCAGCCCCCACTTGACGAATCACCCCGAAACTTTCAAGACAAGAGTCGACCGGAGCGTTCCATTAGTTTTGAAAATTTCGTGAAGTACCGTCAACCGTCGCCAAAGATATTGGCAAAACAAAAAATGCTTCTTGAATAGAAATGAGGTCCTAACTATAACTACCTACTGGTGACCGCCAGTAGGTAATATATATATATATTCATTAAAAAACCAAAGGTTACAGGGAAGATATAGTTAGGCTCATATTTAACTCGTACAAAACCAAAGAAATTCAGCAGTTATAGTTATCTGAGGTAACTATAACTTATGCAGTGCAATACACTGCTTATTACCTCACATATTACGTCACTCATGACATGGTCAGTGACATCACTCATGACATCACTGATGACATCTCAAATGACATCACTGATGACTTCATCCAGTGAGTGTAAGTGTTTTCTAAGACAATATGATTGGTAAACATATACACTAAGCTGCTACAAAAGTTAATTGCTATACTAGGTGTACAACTAATGAGTGATACTATTTCTAACATATATTATGTGAGCGGGTGTGCCACTGTGTGTATCTGTGTGTGAGTGGGTGTCTGAGTGTCTGTATAGGTGTGTGATTATGAGTGAGTGGTTGTATGGGTGTATAAGTTGCTCTGTGACTGGCTATGTTGGTGAGTGACTGGGTGTGTCAGTGCCTGCATGGATGAGTAAGTGACTGTGTGAGTAGCTGTATGAGTGGGTGAGTGGGTGTGTGAGTGACTGTATTGGTGAGTGAGTGGTTGTCTGAATGGCTATATGAGTGAGTGCCTGTTTTAGTGGGTGTTTGGTTAACTGAGTTAGTTTATAAGTGGCTATATTGGAGAGTGTTTCTCTTTGTGAATGGCTGTATGGGTGAGTGAGCAGATGTGGGAGTACCTCTATGAATATTTGTATGGGGATATAAGTGGTTGTGTGGGTGTGTGAGTGGTTGTATGGGTGAGTGAGTGGCTGTGTTAAGAGGCTGTATGGGTGAGTGAGTGTGTATGAGTGGCTGTGTATGTGGGTGAGTAGCTGTATGGGTGAGTGACTGGTTGTATGAGTAGGTATATGGGTGAGCAAGTGGTTGTGTGAGTACCTGTTTGAGTGAGTCAGTGGGTATGTGAGTGGCTCTATGAATGAGTCAGTGGATATGTGAGTGCTTGTTTGGGCCTATGAATGGGCATGTGAGTGGTTGTGTGGGTGTGTGAGTGGGTGTATGATATGTTGTATAGGGGGTCAGTTAGTGCATGAGTCATTCTGTGAATTATGACATCAGTGATCTCATCAGTAAAGACATTTGGGATGTCATCAGTGAAGTCCTCAGTGATGTCACTGACCATGTCATGAGTGATGTAATATGTGAGGTCATAAGCAGTGCATTTCGGGAAGTAAGTTATAGTTAGCTCAGGTAACTATAACTGTTGAATTTCTATCATTTTGTACGAGTGAAATATGAGCCTAACTATAATGTCTCTGTAACCTTTGGTTTTTCAGTGAATTTGTAAGATTTTTTCAATTCTATTTCCTAACTGTAATGTCCATGTAACCTTTGGTTTTTTAAGTGAATTTCTCTGTTTTTTGAATGGCATATAATTACCCTGTAACCTTTGTGTTATTTCCTAACTATAATATCCCTGTAATGTTTTTTTTTTTAGAGAATGGTTCTGTGAGTGGGTGCATGAGTGTCTGAGTGGGTTTGTCAGTGGGTGAGAGAGTGTCCGACTGTATCTGTGAGAGGGTGCATGAGTTTCTGAGTGGGTCTGTGAGTGGATGTGTGAGTCTCTGAGTGGGTCTGTGAGTGGGTGAGTGAGTCACTAAGTAGGTCTGTGAGTGGGTGCATGAGTGTCCAAGTGGGTCTGTTAGTGGGTACATGAGTGTCTGAGTGGGTCTGTGAGTAGGTGCATGAGTGTGTGAAGGCATCTGTAAGTGGGTGCACAAGTGTCTCAGTGGGTGTGTAAGTCTCTGAGTTGGTCTGTGAATGGGTATGTGAGACTGTGAGTAGATCAGTGAGTGGTTGCATGAGTTCCTCAATGGGTCTATGAGTGGGTGCATGAGTATCTGAGTGGGTCTGTGAGTGGGTCTGTGAGTGGGTGCATGAGAATATGAGTGGCTCTGTGAGTGGGTGCTAGAGTGTCTCAGTGGTTCTGTGAGTGGGTGTATGATTGTCTGACTGGATCTCTGAGTGGGTACATGAGTCTCTCAGTGGGTCTGTGAGTGGGTGCATGAGAATATGAGTAGATCTGTGAGTGGGTGCATGAATGTCTGACTAGATCTCTGGGTGGGTGCATGAGTCTCTCAGTTAGTCTGTGAGTGGATGCATTAGTGTCTGAGTGGGTCTCTCACTGGGTGTGTGAGTGTCTGAGTGGGTCTGTGAGTAGGTGTGTGGGTCTCTGAATGGGTCTGTGAGTGGGTGTGCAAGTGTCTTATTGGATCTGTGAGTGGATGTGTGACTATCTCAGTGGGTCTGTGAGTGGATGCATGTGTGTCTGTCAGTGGGTACATGACTCTCTGGGTAGGTCTATAAGTGTGTGAGTGGGTCTGTGAGTTGGAGCGTGAATCTCTGAGTGGATGTATGAGTGTCTTAGTGGGACTAGGTGGGTGCATGAGTCCCTGTGTGGGTCTGTGAGTGGGTGCATGAGTCTCTTAGTGGTTCTCTGAGTGGGTGTTTGAGTCTCTGAGTGGGTCTATGAGTATGACTCTAAGTGGGTCTATGAGTGGGTAAATTAGTGTGTGAGTGGGTCTGTGGGTGGGTGCATGAGTCTCTGAGAGGGTCTGTGGGTGGGTGCATGAGTGTTTCATTGGGTCTGTGAGTGGGTCCATGAATCTCAGAGTGGGTCTGTGAGTGGGTGCATGAGTCTCTGAGTGTGTCTGTGAGTGGGTGTGTGAGTCTGTGAGTAAGTCTGTGAGTGGGTTCAAGAGTGCCTAAGTGGGTATGTTGCTGTGTGTATTACTGTGTGAGTGAGTGTCTGTATGTTGTTTTTTCACCAAGGTTCATAACTCGGCCTCTACGCTTTACAGGGGGATCTCACTGAGTGTTGTGATAGGCCTATGACTCCAACCACATGGAAAAAAACAATTTGGGCCATTTTCATGCTCATAAGGGGTCCCTCAGAGACTCCTACAATGCACCTATGGGGTCAGGGTAGTCCAACCCTGAATCCTTCCATAGTTTCCAATCTTTATTTCCATCTCAGGGAAATGGTCCTGTTTACAAAATAGTAGCTGCAACTTTCTTCACAGGTTGCAACCAACCAATCACAGCACTTCTCCTGTCGCAAGGGTTCACGAAGCTCCGCATAGGTGTCACGAGGGATCCACGTTCCAAGATATATAAATTTGGATTTCTTTTAATATCTCAAGCACTACTAAACGGATTTACACCAATTCACAAAAGGGTTGCTTTCGGGACCAACATCTAGCTTTCTGTCAAATTTGGTGCAATTCCAATCAGCGATTCGGCTGTTGTTGTGTCTAAAATACCTATGCAAATTAATATGGGAAACACACATTCCCCCCCCCTTTTCATGTCCCGCTTGATGGATCACCCTGAAGCTGTCCATGCACAAATAGAATCATTAGCACACTTTTTTGGGATAATTTCATGAAGATTTGTCAAACGGTGCCAAAGATATAGGCACATCAAAAAATGCTTTTCCTATGGAAACTAGGTCCTATATATATATATATATATTACCTACTGGCGGTCGCCAGTAGGTAGTTATAGTTAGGACCTAGTTTCCATAGGAAAAGCGTTTTTGATTTGCCAATATCTTTGGCGTCGTTTGACGAATCTTCGCGAAACTTTCAAAACTAATGGCCCGCTCAGGTCAGCTCCTGTCTTGAAAGTTTCGGGGTGATTCGTCAAGAGGGGCCGAGAAAAAGGGGGTCCCAAAACGCGTTTTCCCCCATGTTAATTTCCATAGGAAATTTTAGACAGGGCTACAGCCTGAACTGCTGAACGGAATTACACCAAATTTGGCAAAAAGGTAGCTCTTGGTTCAGAAAGCGCCCTTTTTTTAAATGGTGTAAATTCGTTCTGTAGTTTCTTTAAATATTAAAGGAAAAAGAAATGTATATATCTGGGCGGAGCCTAACCACACATCTCAAAGTGAGATCTGATTGGCTGTCAGCACTTCATCCAAGAAGTGTTTGCAGCCATCTTGGGACCAATATACATGATAGCACCCCATTAAAATGCATTGTAGTGAATGGAAGGTTTTGAGGGTTACCAAAAGGAGAACGTATAAAGGGTGATAACAGACTTTAGTTACATTATAAATCATTTGTTGATGGTACCAAACTAATTTTAGGAATTGTGGTGTGTTCTAAGGTGATTTTACCCTGTGAAAAAGCTTTCTGCTGGGATATCATGAATCATGTTTGAGAGAAAACTATTTTCTCATACTTTTCCCATAGAGGTTTGGAAGGTGATCTAGAAGCTAAAATGAGAGCATATTTTCTGTAAATTCACATTATCTTTCTCAGTCATGTGAGAATGAAGTCTGGCATTCTCAGTAAAACATGTACATCCAACAAGGGCAGAGACTGTCAGTTGATTCCTTTGTGTTCTACTGCAGCTTCCCAGAGTGTTCCACAGAACAACTAGAGCGCTAACAGTCTTACTTATTACAAACGTATGGCACACCTGAAGCCATCTTGATTGGAATAAATAGGTAACACTTAAAACATTTAATTTAAAATGGAACAAAATGAGGGGGTTCATTTTGCCATAGAAATTATGATTAGTGCTGCAGAAAGAAAAATTAAGGCACATTTTGAGTGACTTCTCAAATCCTCTTCTATTTCATTAAAAAATTCTGACATGCAGACTGAAACATGCACTTTCAATACCAGCAGCAGACTTCCCTGGTGAGCAGTAGCTTTACTACAGTGATCTAATGAGCAACTAGAGTGCTAACATTCTGAATTTATGGCAAATGTGTGACACATCTGAATGCCTTCTTGATGGAATCAAAGTAAAAAACTGAAAGTATTTCCTACTGAGGAGACTGTAGTGAATGAGGAAATTAGGAAACTTTATAACAAATAAGTCTCCCAAGATGGCCACCAGAGACAAAAGAGCCCAAATGTAGCACAAATATCACCCAGATGTAGCCCACGTATAACCCAATGACAGAATATCCCAGAGTGTTCTAAAGAACAACTAGAGCGCTAACAGTCTTACTTATGACAAAAGTATGGCACACCTGAAGCCATCTTGATTGGAATAAAGTGGTAACACTTAAAACATTTAATTTAAAAAGGAACAAAATGAGGGGGTTCATTTTGCCAAAGAAATTATGGTTAGTGCTGCAGAAAGAAAAAATAGGGAACATTTTGAGTGACTTCTCAAATCCTCTTCTATTTCATTAAAAAATTCTGACATGCAGACTGAAACATGCACTTTCAATACCAGCAGCAGACTTCCCTGGTGAGCAGTAGCTTTACTACAGTGATCTAATGAGCAACTAAAGTGCTAACATTCTGAATTTATGGCAAATGTGTGACACATCTGAATGCCTTCTTGATGGAATCAAAGTAAAAAACTGAAAGTATTTCCTACTGAGGAGACTGTAGTGAATGAGGAAATTAGGAAACTTCATAACAAATAAGCCTCCCAAGATGGCCACCAGAGACAAAAGAGCCCAAATGTAGCAAAAATATCACCCAGATGTAGCCCACGTATAACCCAATGACAGAATATCCCAGAGTGTTCTAAAGAACAACTAGAGCGCTAACAGTCTTACTTATGACAAAAGTATGGCACACCTGAAGCCATCTTGATTGGAATAAAGTGGTAACACTTAAAACATTTAATTTAAAAAGGAACAAAATGAGGGGGTTCATTTTGCCATAGAAATTATGATTAGTGCTGCAGAAAGAAAAATTAGGGCACATTTTGAGTGACTTCTCAAATCCTCTTCTATTTCATTAAAGAATTCTGACATGCAGACTGAAACATGCACTTTCAATACCAGCAGCAGACTTCCCTCGTGAGCAGTAGCTTTACTACAGTGAGTTAATGAGCAACTAGAGTGCTAACATTCTGAATTTATGGTAAATGTGTGAAACATCTGAATGCCTTCTTGATGGAATCAAAGTAAAAAACTGAAAGTATTTCCTACTGAGGAGACTACAGTAAATGAGGAAATTAGGAAACTTCATAACAAATAAGTCTCCCAAGTAGGCCACCAGAGACAAAAGAGCCCAAATGTAGCACAAATATCACCCAGATGTAGCCCATGTATAGCCCAATGACAGAATGTCCCAGAGTGTTCTAAAGAACAACTAGAGCGCTAACAGTCTTACTAATGGCAAAAGTATGGCACACCTGAAGCCATTTTGATTGGAATAAACTGGTAACACTTAAAACATTTAATTTAAAAAGGAACAAAATGAGGGGGTTCATTTTGCCATAGAAATTATGATTAGTGCTGTAGAAAGAAAAATTAGGGCACATTTTGAGTGACTTCTCAAATCCTCTTCTATTTCATTAAACAATTCTGACATGCAGACTGAAACATGCACTTTCAATACCAGCAGCAGACTTCCCTGGTGAGCAGTAGCTTTACTACAGTGATCTAATGAGCAACTAGAGTGCTAACATTCTGAATTTATGGTAAATGTGTGAAACATCTGAATGCCTTCTTGATGGAATCAAAGTAAAAAACTGAAAGTATTTCCTACTGAGGAG
Source organism: Calotriton arnoldi (assembly GCA_963921515.1). Lineage (NCBI taxonomy): Eukaryota > Metazoa > Chordata > Amphibia > Caudata > Salamandridae > Calotriton > Calotriton arnoldi. The sequence goes on from CAWUFW010008517.1 coordinate 83,793, forward strand.
ACTACAGTAAATGAGGAAATTAGGAAACTTCATAACAAATAAGTCTCCCAAGTAGGCCACCAGAGACAAAAGAGCCCAAATGTAGCACAAATATTACCCAGATGTAGCCCATGTATAGCCCAATGACAGAATGTCCCAGAGTGTTCTAAAGAACAACTAGAGCGCTAACAGTCTTACTAATGGCAAAAGTATGGCACACCTGAAGCCATTTTGATTGGAATAAACTGGTAACACTTAAAACATTTAATTTAAAAAGGAACAAAATGAGGGGGTTCATTTTGCCATAGAAATTATAATTGGTGCTGCAGAAAGAAAAATTAGGGCACATTTTGAGTGACTTCTCAAATCCTCTTCTATTTCATTAAACAATTCTGACATGCAGACTGAAACATGCACTTTCAATACCAGCAGCAGACTTCCCTGGTGAGCAGTAGCTTTACTACAGTGATCTAATGAGCAACTAGAGAGCTAACATTCTGAATTTATGGTAAATGTGTGAAACATCTGAATGCCTTCTTGATGGAATCAAAGTAAAAAACTGAAAGTATTTCCTACTGAGGAGACTACAGCAAATGAGGAAATTAGGAAACTTCATAACAAATAAGTCTCCCAAGATGGCCACCAGAGACAAAAGAGCCCAAATGTAGCACAAATATCACCCAGATGTAGCCCATGTATAGCCCAATGACAGAATGTCCCAGAGTGTTCTAAAGAACAACTAGAGCGCTAACAGTCTTACTTATGACAAAAGTATGGCACACCTGAAGCCATTTTGATTGGAATAAACTGGTAGCACTTAAAACATTTATTTTAAAAAGGAACAAAATGAGGGGGTTCATTTTGCCATAGAAATTATGATTAGTTCTGCAGAAAGAAAAATTAGGGCACATTTTGAATGACTTCTCAAATCCTCTTCTATTTCATTAAAAAATTCTGACATGCAGACTGAAACATGCACTTTCAATACCAGCAGCAGACTTCCCTGGTGAGCAGTAGCTTTACTACAGTGATCTAATGAGCAACTAGAGTGCTAATATTCTGAATTTATGGCAAATGTGTGACACATCTGAATGCCTTCTTGATGGAATCAAAGTAAAAAACTGAAAGCATTTCCTACTGAGGAGACTACAGTAAATGAGGAAATTAGGAAACTTCATAACAAATAAATCTCCCAAGATGGCCACCAGAGACAAAAGAGCCCAAATGTAGCACAAATATCACCCAGATGTAGCCCACGTATAGCCCAATGACAGAAGTGTGCAAAACATTTTTTATTTTTTGTTTTTTTGCAGTTTTATATAGTGCAGACTGGTCAGGTATTGGAGTGCTTTACATGAGCATTGGTTACATCACACAAGGACACATTCATTTTGGTTGTAGACATGGGGAGATTAAGTGATTTGACCAGAATCACAGAATGTCGAGCTGAAGCAGAAACTTTAACCTGGTTCCCCAGTTGCAAAGTCTGCAGCTCTGGAAGTAACACCACATCCTCTTCCCTAAGTGCAACATTTAATCAAGTGGTCAACTAGATAAAAAAACATAAAGATAACAAATAATTTAAAAGTGCTTTGTCGCTATTTGAAAACTCAGAAAATATGTCCTCATTTTAGTTTTTTAGAGCACTAACCATAATTTCGATGCAAATAAGACACTCTCATTTCTGTAATTTCAAAAGGAAATGCTCTAGGTATTACAGTTTTGATTACATCAAGATGACGTCAGGCGTGCCACACTTTTGTAATAAATATAGAATGTTAGCAATCTAGTTGTTCATTAGGATACTGTTGAGAGGCAGAGGCCAGGGGCACGGACTCAGAAAATTGAAGGCAGGTAGGAGGGTGCAGAGGCAACAATTTGACCACACTGGGCAGGCAGGAAGGGCAGTGGCAGCACAACAGACTATGGAGGGCAGTGGAAAGGGGGGCAGGGGCAACACACCAACAATGCAGGACAGGCAGGAGAGGCTGTGGCAATATAATAGACCATTGTGGGCAGAAGGAAGAGGCAGTGGTAGTACAACCATACATGCCAACAGATCCGATTCAGCCAGGAAACGTCCAATGTTTTTAAGCCCAACTGGGCTTTATTTGATCTGTCTCCTGTCTACAATCTCCTCTTTTTCAATGTAAGTCAATGGGAAAAATCAATATCCCAGTTTTTTTTTCAAAATCTCCCTCTTACCAAGTTCAAAATGTTAGCAAGTATGGTACATTGGATCATGGAAGGCAGGAGGAATTGGGGTAGGGACATGACTCAGATAACAGAGGACAGGAGGGACATGGACAGGTGCACCAAACTGACATTACAGGGCAGCCATCAGGGTTTGCAGAAGCACAATACACCACACAGGGCATGCGGGACGGGAGTGCAGCACAACAATCCATGGATAGCAATAGGGAGGAGACAGGACCATGCACATGGACAACAGAGAGCAGAGGGGAAAGAGGCAATGGCAGCTAGCTGACCATAATGGACACACAGGAGAGAAATCTGCAGCATAACGGACCATAAAGGGCAGGAGGGAGGGATCAGGGGCATTACAATGGAACAGACAAGCCAGGAGGGAGAAATAGGGGTCTGCACATGGAAAACAGAGGGCATGGGGCAAGGGGGCAGGGCAGGAGCAGCAAGCTGACCATGGAGGTCAGGCAGGATGGGCACTAGAAGCAAGACACACCATGGAGAGCAACAGTGAGACTAGAATGGCATACACACAGACCATGGAGGGAAGGTGGGAGGGGGTCAGGGGCAGCTAGCTGACCACACAGGGAAGGTGGGAGGGGCTGTGGCAGCACAGAAGACCATCCATGGCAAGCGGGAGGATTAGTGGTAGCACAATGGCCATGATGGGCAAGAAGGAGGGGGCAGGGGCATGCACAAACGACCATGGAGGATAGAAGGGAGGGGTAGGAGCTGGGCACAGACAAGAGAGTTCAGGGGAAGGGGCCTCACAACAGACCACGCGGGGCAGGCAGGAGGAGCAGTTGCAGCACAACAGACCAGGGAGGGCAGAATGGTGTGGCAGTAAAATGGACCATGGAGGACAGGAGGAAGGGGAAAGGGGCATGGAATGTGGACAGGCAGGGTGGAGGTGGCAGGGACAGGTTACAGTCATCTGACTATGCTAGGGAGGTGGGAGGGGATTGGCAGCTCAACAGAACACTCACAGTAGATAGGAGGGGCAGGTCCATGGAACATGGTGGGCAAAAATGATGGAGCAGGGGCATGTACACAGACATCGGAGGGCAGGGGGAAAGAGAGTAGGGACAGCAAGCTAAGCACAGAGGCTAAGCAGGAGGTCAATGATGGGGCATAGAATTGGGCAATGTAGGGCAGGAGGAGTGGACTGGGACATCATGCTAAATGGAGGGCAGTGGCAGCACATCAGACCATGCATGGCAGGAGGGAGGAGGTTAGTGCCTGGATTCAGACAACAGAGGATAGGGGGGAGGTGGATGTGGCAGTAAGCTAACTGTTCAGAGAAGGTGAGAAGGCCAGTGGAAGAACAACGAGTCACCGAGAGATTCATCAACACCCAGCTGACCACCTTCATCGAAGAGAATGCCATCCTCGACTTCTCCCAGTTCGTATTTCGCAGCAACCACAGCACCGAGACCGCCCTCCTCGCCACCACTGATGACATCCACATGCTCCTCGACCAGGGCCACACTGCAGCCCTCATCCTACTAGTCCTCTCCGCGGCCTTCGACACCGTCTCACACCGCACCCTCGCAGCCAGACTCCACGACGCCAGTATACGAGGAACCGCCCTCGACTGGATCTGCTCTTTTCTCTCCAGCAGAACCCAAAGGATCAGACTCGCTCCCTTCCTCTCCGAACCTACAGAGATCAACTGTGGAGTATCCCAAGGATCCTCGCTCAGCCCCATGCTTTTCAACATCTACATGGCCCCCCACGCTGCCATCATCAGACAGCATGGGCTCAGCATAGTATCTTATGCCAACGACATCCAGCTCATCCTCTCTCTCACGAAGAACCCCGAAGACACCAGACTCAGCTTCCAAGAAGGAATGAAAGACGTCGCAGCCTGGATGAGCAACAGCTGCCTAAAACTGAACTCGGAGAAGACCGAGGTCCTCGTCCTTGGACCCTCCCCCATGGCGTGGGACATCTCCTGGTGGCCCCCTGCCATCGGAAACCCCCCCACCCCGATGGACCATGCCCGGAACCTCAGCTTCATTCTAGACTCCTCCCTCACCATGACCCGCCAGATCAATGCCGTCGCCTCAACCTGCTTCAACTCCCTCCGCACCCTCCGCAAGACCTTCAAGTGGATCCCCCATGAATGGACAAATACCATCACCCACGCACTCGTAACTAGCAGACTGGACTACGGCAACGCCCTCTACGCCGGAATCAACAAAACCCTGCTACACGAGCTCCAAACCATCCAGAACACCGCAGCCAGACTCGTCCTTGGAACCCCACGACACGAACACATGACCCCGCACCTATGAGACCTCCACTGGCTCCCCATCGAGAAGAGAGTAATCTTCAAGCTACTCACCCTCGCCTACAAATCCCTCCACAACAATGGACCCAAATACCTCAACGAAAGAGTCTAGTTCCACATACCCAAAAAGAACCTCCGCTCCACCGACCTAGCCCTGGCAGAGACCCCATGCATCCACAGAACCAGAGCAGGCAGAAGAACCTTCTCCTACATCGCAGCAAAGACCTGGAACGAGCTCCCAGTCAACATCCGACGCTCCCCCACTCTGCACACCTTCAGGAGGAGCCTCAAGACCTGGCTTTTCGACTAATCCAGAGCTGCCCCCCTAGCACCTTGAGTCCCTTACGGGTGAGTAGCGCTCTTTATAAACCCCTGATTGATTGATTGATTGATTGATTGATGGAATGGCCACACAGGACTGTAATGAGGGAGCAGGGGCATGGACTTGGACAATGGATGGCAAGGAGGAGGGGAGGCAGGAGCAGCAAGCTTGGGTGGGGGCAGCACAATGCCAGGCCCTCCTTCCAACCCCCCACCATCCATTGTGATAGGCATCTTACTTAACATTAAAAAAACCTAGAAATTCGCTGAAAAAAACAAAGATTACAGGGACATTATAGTTAGACTCAGATTTCACTCGTACAAAACCAGTGAAATTCAGCAGTTATAGTTACCTGAGCTAACTATAACTTATGCCCCCGCAATGCACTGCTTATAACCTCAGACATTACATCATTCATGACATGGTCAGTGACATCACTCTTGACATCACTCATGGCATCTCAAATGAGCTGTGAATGGAATGGAACTATAATCGCTAGAACTTTATTTAGGGATAGTGTGTGTATATTAACACCCCTTTTTTTCTTTTCTTTCGTGTAAGAACCACTATAATACGCAACGTGCCCAGATCAATATGGCCGATTGCCTTTCACTTTAAAGTAATGTGTAGTTCATTGTTTATGTTGATGTTTGTAATCCTATGTATGTTTATTATGAACAAGTCACGTTGACAAACATACAGGTACAGCGGTCGCGGGGCAAGATATGCTGAAATGACATTGTGTGCATTCAAATTCAAATTAACTTTATTCGGCACACAGCCACAAAACTTTCGACAATCAAATACAAATTTAAAATGCATTTTCCCTAATTAATATTAAAAAGATAAAAATTCCTTTATAAGCTAAAATCATGCTTATACATAGATATAATAATGGCCATAAAATGTTGAACCAATTTTACATAAAAACAAGGAATACAGATAATTTCATCTCCCCACCCAGTTATAGCACTTCGTAGCGTTTCCTTATGCCCATTGCTGTTTTAATAAAGTTCAGAACAGCCGTGCAAATAACAGGATTAATCAGTGATTGCAGATGTCTGTACCCCTCAATATATGTACATGGGCGAATATTCATTAATAGGGGTACCAAAAATCTACTCCTTGGTTCTTTATAAAATGTACAAAAAAGAGTAAAATGCAAGGTGCTTTGGGGAGTTCTGTTATCACATGGGCAAGGAATTAGGTTGTCGATCCACCCTGATTGTTTGGGGAATGCTACCAAAAAGTGCAAAGTGCTAAGGCGGAATCTTGTTAAAAGAAAACGCATCTGGCTGTTCATTGTAAAGGATAGGTAATATTGCTGTTTGGGCATGAAAGGGCAGCTAGGGCCGGGTACCTCCAATTGTAAATGACGCAAATTTGCCCAGACCCTATACTCCTCTTTGATTATGCCCTTTGCGTTTGAGGGGATACTCGACAGAATGTCAAAGTACTTTTCCAGCCCAATCTCGGATAACCTATCCTTAACAAACCGAAGCCAGGGGATCTTCACAGACTTATCCAAATTAATACAGTCCTCGATGATCTCCCTGGAAAATTGTAGCTCTTCTGAGACCCAAATTTTGGCCCACAAGAGCAAAGGGGCAGCAGCGATACGATCTTCTAAGTATTCCATCCCCACTTCTCGATGAGAAAATGAGGTGGCAGAGCTGCTTGGAATCATCAGCAGACGTTTTATAAACTTGTTTTCCACTACTTGTAGCGGGCGACTTTTTTGGTAGCCCCATATGCCCGCCCCATACGATGCAACCGACAAACATTCTGCCTTATATAAGGTAACCAGCTCAGGTACTGGCTTGTGGCCTAACTTGCAGGTGAATCTAAAGAGCCCCTCCACTACTCTACTTGTCTGCTGGGCCCTAGCCACGATCAGGGAGTCCCATTTCAAATCCTTACTAACCTTATTGCCAAGGTATGTAAACTGTTCCACCCTTGCAATAGACTTACCCCTTACATTAAAACTTCTAGTTTTAACCTTTTTCGGGCCGCATACCATTATGTAAGACTTTGAGAAATTAACCCTCAAGTCTAACGCTGCCATAAAATTTGTGAAAGCATCCAGAGAGGTTTGGAGACTATTGGCCGTCAAGGCCATAAGTACAGTATCTTCCGCATACGAAAGCAGTGGAACTGGCTGACCTTTAATGCGGGGAAAATCAATTTTCTTGCCTAATAAAAACGCTTCCAGACCATTTGTATAAATTAAAAAAAGAAAAGGAGCTAAAATACACCCTTGCCAAACTCCTTTGGTTGAGGCAATGGACTTTGTCCTTTCCCCGTGTGGTCCAAATCTTATGGAAACAGATGTATTAGTATGTAGCCTTTTTAGGAGCAGGATTAATGCACTCTCAAAACCCATTTCTGTCATTAGTGCCCACAATGTCCCCCTGTTCACAGTATCAAATGCACAGGACAAGTCCATGAAGGCAAGGTGGATAGAACCACACTTTGCCCTCATGTATTTGCCCATGATCAGGGACAAATTTAGGCACTGCTCTGATGTTCCCATTCCCCTCCGAAAGCCATACTGTGTCTTTGAGATGATCCCTTTACTGGTTGCCCAAGACCCTAGCCGGGCAAGAATTACTCTACCCATTACTTTAGCGGTAGAGTCAATAAGGGAAATAGGCCTATAACAGGCAGGATCATTTCTGTTCCCTTTTTTAAACACGGGTACGACTATGGCCCCTTTCCACGATACTGGAATTGGGCCGATCACCACCGATTTAAAAACTTGCGTTAGCAGGGGAGCCCAAAGGTTTATGTTCAACTTAAAAAGGTCTAATGGAACTCCGTCTGGGCCTGAAGCTTTGCTACTAATTCCCTTTACAAGTGCCTCCTCCACCTCAGTTACGGTAAGTGAGGCACTAAGCTCAACCGCCTGCACCTTATCAGATGGGAGCTCCTCATTAATCATCGACAGCTCCCTACCATTTGGGTTAAAGATAGGCGCAAAATGTAGTTCCCAGGTATCACCCAGGATCAGTGACTCCATTTTTCACACTTCCTCAGTGAATTGGGGTCGATTGATGATGGCCCAAAAACTTTTGCTATCTCTAAGGGCACTAGCTCTCTCCAGGTCATCCCATGCTATTCACCTCAGCTCCTCTTTTCTTTCACTGATGGTAGTTTTATATAGGCGTCTCGCATATTTTATTTGTTCTCTGTTACGGGGACTGGTCTAGAGGGCATTTTTTGGGATCTTGTGGGCTCTAGAGCATTCTGCATTAAACCAGCGGCTCTCACAATGCTGCTTGGGCCTAGCTGGGCATGTTAATCTGTTAGCTACATTAATGCAGAGCTGTTCAAAGTTCTGCACAATCGTAGATGAGGAGGAATCCTGCTCCAAATAATCCATAATCAGGTCAAAATTAGATCTAACTATTTCCTCTTCAAAGAGTGTTGGATTTATTTTTCCCCAGTTTACTCAAACACCTTTATTATGGTTATAATCAATCAAGCGACCATCCCCCCCTGTAGTTCTAGCTATTACTTTAAATGAAACAATTAGTGGGTTATGGTCACTCGCTAATTCCGGGTCCACATAGAAATCGCACACCAGTGAGGAGCACTGCTGGAAATGAACATAAAATCAATAGAACTTTCCCTGCCCCCACCAACAAAGGTAGGGCACTGTACTGAAAAGCTATTAATCAGGCTATCTAAATTATTCTCGATGATAATGGTATTCAGTGCCTCTCCCTGCGGGGTGTGAATAAAATGCGCCAAAGGCTGATCCTCTGTATCCAGGAGTCCACAAACTCTATCATTACTGTATTCACAGGATGTACAATTAAAACCCCCATAAAACACATAAAGGTTGCCACTTCCCAGAAGCATTAGCAATTTCCAGCTGCAAAGCTTCTATAACTTGACAATTCTTTGGATCACAAATATTATAGTACCAATTTACAAGAAGGACTCTCACCTGGAGCATGTTAACAATCATAATCAGTTGAAACCACTGAATTTTCACATTGTGACCAGGCCAATATGGCCGCCAGCTTTTTGGATTAAAGTAATATGTAGTCCTTTGTTAAATTTGGCAACTGGTGCATTTGTACATTTAAATAAGGAAGCTACAATGACGTCTTGTATCGTTATCAAGGTTCAGACGAGCCGAAATGCGTGGATCACGTCCTTTGCAGATTAAATACTTCCAAACTACAACCTGAGTGCTGATTCCTTCCTTGTAAGAGTGAGAGGAGATTGAATACATATATATAAAATTCACTGAAAAAAACCACAGGTTTCAGGGACGTTATAGTTAGAAATTAGCATTTAAAAAACCTTAGATATTCACTGAAAAAACCACAGGTTTCAGGGACGTTATAGTTAGTCTGACATGTCACTCGTACAAAACCAGAGAAATTCAGCCATTATAGTTAGCTGAGCTAAATATAACTCACACCCCTGCAATGCACTGCTGATGATGTCGCATATTACATCACTCATGACATGGTCAGTGACATCACTGATGACATCACTGATGACATCTCAAATGACATTACTGATGATATCACTGATGACATCATCAAGTGACTGTGAGTGTTTCTAAAAAGTTTAAGAATGTGATATATATATGATGATTCAGTCAGTGTGTGACTGACTGTATAAGTGAGTGATTATACATGTCTGGGTGAATGTATGGGTGAGTGACTAATCTGTGTGAACGTCTGTATCAGTCCGTCAGTTGGTGTGTAAGTGGCTGCATGGGTTGGTGAATAGGTACATGAGTGTCTATATGGGTTATTGATTGGTTGTCTGAGTACCTGTATGGGTGCCTGAGTGTCTGTGTGTTGTGTGACTACCTGCATGGATATGTGAGTGGGTGATTCACTGGGTGTATGGGTTCATGAGTGTATCTGCGAGGGGCTGTATGGGTGAGTGAGAGTGCATATGGCTGTGTTGGTGAGTGAATGGATGTCTCAGTGGTATATGTGTGAGTAACTGCATATGTGAATGGCAGTATATGTGAGTGTTGGAGTATATAAGTGACTGTATGTGAAAGTGAGTGATTGTGAGAGTGGCTGTATGGATGAGTGTGTGCTTGTATCAGTGATTGTATAAGAGAGTAAGTATGTGTTAGTATTTGTATAAATAAGTGAGGTGGTCTGTGTATAATTGTATAGGTGAGTAAATGGGTGTGATTGATTCTTTGCATGACTGAGTAGGTGTGTGAGTAAGTCTATGGATGAGTGGCGGTGTGTGAGTGTATGTATAGGTGTATGAGTGCATATGATAGTGCTGTATTGATGAGTGACTGCATGTATGAGTTACTGTATGGGTGAGTGAGTGGATGTGTGTGTAGACCTATGAATCAGTGAGTGGGTATGTTCTAACTGGCATTGGTGTGTCTATGGTTTCGAGAATGGTAGTCTGTATTTTGTATGAAAGGGTATATTAGGATGTGAGTAGGTGCATCAGAGATTAAGTTTATGATGCCATCAGTGATGTCATCAGTGATGTCATTTGAGATGTCATCAGTGATGTCATCAGTGATGTCACTGACCATGTCATGAGTGATGTAATATGTGACGTCATCAGCAGTGCATTGCGGGGGCGTGAGTTATATATATATATATATATATTCACTGAAAAAACCATAGGTTTCAGGGACGTTATAGTTAGAAATTAGCATTTAAAAAAACCTTAGAAATTCACTGAAAAAACCATAGGTTTCAGGGACGTTATAGTTAGTTGAACATTTCACTCGTACAAAACCAGAGAAATTCGGCCGTTATAGTCAGTAGAGCTAAATATAACTCGCGCCCCCGCAATGCACTGCTGATGACGTCACATATTACATCACTCATGACATGGTCAGTGACATCACTGATGACATCACTGATGACATCTCAAATGACATCACTGATGACATCATCCAGTGAATGTGTGTTTCTGTAAAGTTTAAATATGTTTTATATATATATATATGCCAAGGTGTATTGAAGAATGAGTGGGTGTATAAGTGTCTGAATGGATGATTTAGTAGGTGCGTGACTGATTGTATAAGTGACTGATTAAGCGTATCTTACTGAATGAATGGGTTAGTGATTTTAACTATGTAAATGGTTGTATCAGTCTGTCAGTTGGTATATAAGTGGCTGCATGGTTTGGTGAGTAGCTACATGACTGTCTAAATGGGTTATTGATTGGTTGTTTGAGTATCTGTATGGGTGCCTGAGTGTCTTTGTGAGTGGGTGGGGGGTGTGTGACTCTGTGCATAGATGTGTGAGTGGGTGATTCACTGGGTGTATGGGTTCAAGAGTGCATCTGTGAAGGGCTGTATGGGTGGGTGAGTGTGTGTATGGGTGTGTTGGTGAGTGAATGGATGCCTCAGTGGTGCTTGTGTGAGTAACTACATATGTGAAAGGCAGTATATATGAGTGTTTGAGTATATAAATGACTATATGTGAGAGTGAGTGATTGTGAGAGTGGCTGTATGGATGACTGTGTGCTTGTGTCAGTGATTGTAGAAGAGAGTAAGTATGTGTTAGTATCTGTTTGAATAAGAGAAGTGGTGTGTGTATAACTGTATAGGTGACTAAATGGGAGTGTGATTGATTCTTTACATGACTGACTAGGTGTGTGAGTAACTCTATGGGTGAGTGGTGGTGTGTTAGTGTCTGTATTAGGTGTATGAGTGCATATGATAATGCTGTATCGATGAGTGACTGCATATATGAGTAACTGTATGGATGAATGAGTGGACATGTGTGTAGACCTAGGAATCAGTGCGTGGGTATGTAGTAAGTGGTAATGGTGTGTCTATGGTTTTGAAAATGGTAGTCTGTATTTTACAGTGGGTGTTTCAAAGGTTATATTAGGGTGTGAGGAGGTGCATCAGATTATCACGTGTATGATGTCATCAGTGATGTCATTTGAGATGTCATCAGTGATGTCACTGACCATGTCATGAGTGATGTAATATGTGACGTCATCAGCAGTGCATTGCGGGGGCGCGATTTATAGTTAGCTCTACTAACTATAACGGCCGAATTTCTCTGGTTTTGTACGAGTGAAATGTCCAACTAACTATAACGTCCCTGAAACCTATGTTTTTTTCAGTGAATATATATATATATATATATATATATATGATTAACCAAACGCCCTAAAGCTTATCCAGGATGCACTCGCAGCTTGCCTGCCATCAAGGGTACATACACTCTTCATTATTCAGGCGCACTGTGCTGCTTTACTGCATAGGACACAGTTCCTTTCCACAGCCTCCCAGGATGAGGGATGTTGCTATCCTGCACGGTGCGGGCCACCGTGTAAACAGTTGATTAACCACACGCCCTAAAGCTTTTCCAGGATGCGTTCGCAGCTTGCCTGCCATCAAGGGTACGCGTTTCAGTCTCAACCGAAACCTTGCTCCCCGTGAGCAAGGTCTCGGTTGAGACTCAAACGCGTAGGGGTGTGTGCTGACTTGCTGTTCATAATAAAAACACCCTGGATTTGTACCACACTGGAGTACTGCCAAAATTATTTGGCAAAGATGACGGAGCTGTGAGTGCGGAGAGGAATTCCCTTGGGAGAACTTTGTTGATTTGAAACGGCTTGGTCGCCAGTAGATAGTTATAGTTAGGACCTATTTTCCATAGGAAATTCACAACATTCTATTTCCAATAACATTGGCGCCGGTTGACGAATCTTCGCGAAATTTTCAAAACTCGTGGGGCGCTCCGGTCTGCTCCTATCCTGAAAGATTCGAGGTGATTAGGCAAGCTGGGGCCGAGAAAAAAGGGGGTCCCAAAACGTGTTTTCCCCATGCAATTTTCCATAGGAACCTTTAGTCGCAGCTACAGCCCGAACTGCTGAACGGAATTACACCAAATGTGGCAAAAAGGTAGCCCTTGGTTCAGAGTCGTGCCTTTTGGTTAAATGGTGTAAATCCGTTCAGTAGTTCCTGAGAAAATCAAAAGTAAAATCACATATATATCTGGGCGGAGCCTAACCACAAATGTCATTGTGAGATCTGATTGGCTGTCAGCACTTCATCCTGGAATTGCTGGCAGCCATCTTGGGACCAATATATATGATAGTACCCCATTGAAATGCATTGTAGTGAATCAAAGATTTTGAGGGTTACCAAAAGGAGAACTATAAAGGGTGATAACAGACTTTAGTTACATTAGAATTCATTTGTTGATGGTACCATACTAATTTCAGGAATTGTGGTGTTTTCTAAGGTGATTTTACCCTGTGAAAAACCTTCTGCTGGAATATCATGAATCATGTTTGAGAGAAAACTATTTTCACATGCTTGTCCCATAGAGTTTTGGAAGGTGCTCCAGAAGCTAAAATGAGAGCATATTTTCTGTAAATTCACATTATCTTTCTCAGTCATGTGAGAATGAAGTCTGACATTCTCAGTAAAACATGTACATCCAACAAGGGCAGAGACTGTCAGTTGATTCCTTTGTGTTCTACTGCAGCTTCCCAGAGTGTTCTAAAGAACAACTAGAGTGCTAACAGCCTTACTTATGAAAAAAGTATGGCACACCTGAAGCCATCTTGATTGTAATAAACTGGTAACACTTAAAACATTTAATTTAAAAAGGAACAAAATGATGGGGTTCATTTTGTCAAAGAAATTATGGTTAGTGATGTAGAAAGAAAAATTAGGACATGTTTCAAGTGTGATCTCAAATATCTTCCAGTTATATTTCAATAGGAGCAGCCTGTCAGTTGATTCCTTTGTGTTCTCCTGCAGCTTCCCAGAGTGTTCCAAAGAACAACTAGAGCGCTAACAGTCTGACAAAATTATGGAACACCTGAAGCCATCTTGATTGGAATAAACCGGTAACACTTAAAACATTTAATTTAAAAAGGAACAAAATGAGGGGGTTCTTTTTGAAATAGAAATTATGGTTAGTGCTGCAGAAAGAAAAATTAGGGCATGTTTTAAGTGAGATCTCAAATCCTCTTCTATTTCATTAGAAAATTCTGACATGCAGACTGAAACAATCACTTTCAATACCAGCAGCAGACTTCCAGTTAACTCCCTGGTGAGCAGTAGCTTTACTACAGTGATCTAATGAGCAACTAGAGTGCTAACATTCTGAATTTATGACAAATGTGAGACACATCTGAATGCCTTCTTGATGGAATCAAAGTAAAAACTGAAAGCATTTCCTACTGAGGAGACTGCAGTAAATGAGGAAATTAGGAAACTTCATAACAAAGAAGTCTTCCAAGATGGCCACCAGAGAAAAAAGAGCCCAAATGTAGCACAAATATTACCCAGATGTAGCCCACATATAGCCCAATGACAAAAGTGTGCAAAACACTTTTTATTTTTAGTTTTTTTGCGGTTTTATGTAGTGCAGACTGGTCTGGTATTGGAGCGTTGCATCTTAAAACATGAGCCCCTACACTACAAAAACACCACTGCACTACCCTAAACCCTAAAACACTACCCCGAGCATGACCCCCTACACTACACAAGCACCACTGCACTATCCTAAACCCTAAAACACTACCCCCAGCATGACCCCCTACACTACACAAACACCACTTCACTACCCTAAACCCTAAAACACTACCCTCAGCACAACCCCTACACTACCCAAACACCATTGCACTAACCTAAACCCTAAAACACTACCCCCAGCACGACCCCTATACTACCCAAACACCACTGCACTACCCTAAAACATGACCCCTACACTACACAAACACCACTGCACTACCCTAAACCCTAAAACACTACCCCCAGCACGACCCCCTACACTACACAAGCACCACTGCACTACCCTAAACCCTAAAACACTACCCCCAGCATGACCCCCTACACTAACACCACCCAAACACAACTGCACTACCCTAAAACATGACCCCTACACTACACAAACACCACTGCACTACCCTAAACCCTAAAACACTACCCCCAGCACGACCCCTACACTACACAAGCACCACTGAACTACCCTAAACCCTAAAACACTAGCCCCAGCATGACCCCCTACACTGCCCGAACACCACTGCACTGCCCTAAACCCTAAAACACCAGCCCCTGCACGACCCCCTACACTGCCCGAACACCACTGCACTGCCCTAAACCCTGAAACACCACCCCCAGCACGACCCCTATACTGCCCGAACACCACTGCACTGCCCTAAACCCTGAAACACCACCCCCTTCACGACCCCCTACACTGCCCGAACACCACTTCACTGCCCTAAACCCTGAAACACCACCCCCAGCACGACCCCTATACTGCCCAAACACCACTGCACTGCCCTAAACCCTGAAACACTATCCCCAGCAAGACCCCCTACACTGCCCGAACACCACTGCACTGCCCTAAACCCTGAAACATCAACCCCAGCAAGACCCCCTACACTGCCCGAACACCACTGCCCTAAACCCTGAAACACCACCCCCAGCACGACCCCCTACACTGCCCGAGCACCACTGCACTGCCCTAAACCCTGAAACACCAGCCCCAGCACGACCGCCTACACTGCCCGAACACCACTGCACTGCCCCAATCCCTGAAACACCAGCCCCAGCACGACCCCTACACTGCCCGAACACCACTGCACTGCCCTAAATCCTGAAACACCAGCCCCAGCATGACCCCCTACACTGCCCGAACACCACTGCACTGCCCTAAACCCTGAAACACAACCCCTGCACGACCCCCTACACTGCCCGAACACCACTGCACTGCCCTAAACCCTGAATCACCACCCCCAGCACGACCCCCTACACTGCCCGAACACCACTGCACTGCCCTAATCCCTGAAACACCACCCCTGCACGACCCCCTACACTGCCCAAACACTACTGCACTGCCCTAAACCCTGAAACACCATCCCCAGCACGACCCCCTACACTGCACGAACACCACTGCACTGCCCTAAACCCTGAAACACTACCCCCAGCAAGACCCCTACACTGCCCAAACACCACTGCACTGCCCTAAACCCTGAAACATCACCCCCAGCAAGACCCCCTACACTGCCCGAACACCACTGTCCTAAACCCTGAAACACCACCCCCAGCAAGACCCCTACACTGCCCGAACACCACTGCACTGCCCTAAACCCTGAAACACCAGCCCCAGCACAACCACCTACACTGCCCGAACACCACTGCACTGCCCTAAACCCTGAAACACCACCCCCTGCATGACCCCCTACACTGCCCAAACACCACTGCACTGCCCTAAACCCTGAAACACCACCCCCAGCACGACCCCCTACACTGCCTGAACACCACTGCACTGCCCTAAACCCTGAAACATCACCCCTTCACGACCCCCTACACTGCCCGAACACTACTGCATTGCCCTAAACCCTGAAACACTACCCCCAGCACGACCCCCTACACTGCCCGAACACCACTGCACTGCCCTAAACCCTGAAACACCAGCCCCAGCACGACCACCTACACTGCCCAAACACCACTGCACTACCCTAAAACATGACCCCCTACACTACACAAACACCACTGCACTACCCTAAACCCTAAAACACTACCCCCAGCACGACCCCTACACTACACAAGCACCACTGCACTACCCTAAACCCTAAAACACAACCCCCAGCATGACCCCCTACACTAACACCACCCAAACACCACTGCACTACCCTAAAACATGACCCCCTACACTACACAAACACCACTGCACTACCCTAAACCCTAAAACACTACCCCCAGCACGACCCCCTACACTACACAAGCACCACTGAACTACCCTAAACCCTAAAACACTAGCCCCAGCATGACCCCCTATACTGCCCGAACACCACTGCACTGCCATAAACCCTAAAACACCAGCCCCTGCACGACCCCCTACACTACCCTAACACCACTGCACTGCCCTAAACCCTGAAACACCACCCCCAACACGACCCCCTATACTGCCCGAACACCACTGCACTGACCTAAACCCTAAAACACCACCCCCTTCACGACCCCCTACACTGCCCGAACACCACTTCACTGCCCTAAACCCTGAAACACTACCCCCAGCACGACCCCTATACTGCCCAAACACCACTGCACTGCCCTAAACCCTGAAACACTATCCCCAGCAAGACCCCCTACACTGCCCGAACACCACTGCACTGCCCTAAACCCTGAAACATCACCCCCAGCAAGACCCCCTACACTGCCCGAACACCACTGCCCTAAACCCTGAAACACCACCCCCAGCACGACCCCCTACACTGCCCAAGCACCACTGCACTGCCCTAAACCCTGAAACACCAGCCCCAGCACGACCGCCTACACTGCCCGAACACCACTGCACTGCCCCAATCCCTGAAACACCAGCCCCAGCACGACCCCCTACACTGCCCGAACACCACTGCACTGCCCTAAATCCTGAAACACCAGCCCCAGCATGACCCCCCTACACTGCCCGAACACCACTGCACTGCCCTAAACCCTGAAACACAACCCCCTGCACGACCCCCTACACTGCCCGAACACCA
Source organism: Calotriton arnoldi (assembly GCA_963921515.1). Taxonomy (NCBI): domain Eukaryota; kingdom Metazoa; phylum Chordata; class Amphibia; order Caudata; family Salamandridae; genus Calotriton; species Calotriton arnoldi. The sequence continues at coordinate 101,072 of CAWUFW010008517.1, forward strand.
CTGCACTGCCCTAAACCCTGAATCACCACCCCCAGCACGACCCCCTACACTGCCCGAACACCACTGCACTGCCCTAATCCCTGAAACACCACCCCCTGCACGACCCCCTACACTGCCCAAACACTACTGCACTGCCCTAAACCCTGAAACACCATCCCCAGCATGACCCCCTACACTGCACGAACACCACTGCACTGCCCTAAACCCTGAAACACTACCCCCAGCAAGACCCCCTACACTGCCCAAACACCACTGCACTGCCCTAAACCCTGAAACATCACCCCCAGCAAGACCCCCTACACTGCCCGAACACCACTGTCCTAAACCCTGAAACACCACCCCCAGCAAGACCCCCTACACTGCCCGAACACCACTGCACTGCCCTAAACCCTGAAACACCAGCCCCAGCACGACCACCTACACTGCCCGAACACCACTGCACTGCCCTAAACCCTGAAACACCACCCCCTGCATGACCCCCTACACTGCCCGAACACCACTGCACTGCCCTAAACCCTGAAACACCACCCCCAGCACGACCCCCTACACTGCCTGAACACCACTGCACTGCCCTAAACCCTGAAACATCACCCCTTCACGACCCCCTACACTGCCCGAACACTACTGCATTGCCCTAAACCCTGAAACACTACCCCCAGCACGACCCCTACACTGCCCGAACACCACTGCACTGCCCTAAACCCTGAAACACCAGCCCCAGCACGACCACCTACACTGCCCAAACACCACTGCACTACCCTAAAACATGACCCCCTACACTACACAAACACCACTGCACTACCCTAAACCCTAAAACACTACCCCCAGCACGACCCCCTACACTACACAAGCACCACTGCACTACCCTAAACCCTAAAACACTACCCCCAGCATGACCCCCTACACTAACACCACCCAAACACCACTGCACTACCCTAAAACATGACCCCCTACACTACACAAACACCACTGCACTACCCTAAACCCTAAAACACTACCCCCAGCACGACCCCCTACACTACACAAGCACCACTGAACTACCCTAAACCCTAAAACACTAGCCCCAGCATGACCCCCTACACTGCCCGAACACCACTGCACTGCCCTAAACCCTAAAACACCAGCCCCTGCACGACCCCCTACACTGCCCGAACACCACTGCACTGCCCTAAACCCTGAAACACCACCCCCAGCACGACCCGCTATACTGCCCGAACACCACTGCACTGCCCTAAACCCTGAAACACCACCCCCTTCACGACCCCCTACACTGCCCGAACACCACTTCACTGCCCTAAACCCTGAAACACCACCCCCAGCACGACCCCTATACTGCCCAAACACCACTGCACTGCCCTAAACCCTGAAACACTATCCCCAGCAAGACCCCCTACACTGCCCGAACACCACTGCACTGCCCTAAACCCTGAAACATCACCCCCAGCAAGACCCCCTACACTGCCCGAACACCACTGCCCTAAACCCTGAAACACCACCCCCAGCACGACCCCCTACACTGCCCGAGCACCACTGCACTGCCCTAAACCCTGAAACACCAGCCCCAGCACGACCGCCTACACTGCCCGAACACCACTGCACTGCCCCAATCCCTGAAACACCAGCCCCAGCACGACCCCCTACACTGCCCGAACACCACTGCACTGCCCTAAATCCTGAAACACCAGCCCCAGCATGACCCCCCTACACTGCCCGAACACCACTGCACTGCCCTAAACCCTGAAACACAACCCCTGCACGACCCCCTACACTGCCCGAACACCACTGCACTGCCCTAAACCCTGAATCACCACCCCCAGCACGACCCCCTACACTGCCCGAACACCACTGCACTGCCCTAATCCCTGAAACACCACCCCTGCACGACCCCTACACTGCCCAAACACTACTGCACTGCCCTAAACCCTGAAACACCATCCCCAGCACGACCCCCTACACTGCACGAACACCACTGCACTGCCCTAAACCCTGAAACACTACCCCCAGCAAGACCCCCTACACTGCCCAAACACCACTGCACTGCCCTAAACCCTGAAACATCACCCCCAGCAAGACCCCCTACACTGCCCGAACACCACTGTCCTAAACCCTGAAACACCACCCCCAGCAAGACCCCCTACACTGCCCGAACACCACTGCACTGCCCTAAACCCTGAAACACCAGCCCCAGCACGACCACCTACACTGCCCGAACACCACTGCACTGCCCTAAACCCTGAAACACCACCCCCTGCATGACCCCCTACACTGCCCGAACACCACTGCACTGCCCTAAACCCTGAAACACCACCCCCAGCACGACCCCCTACACTGCCTGAACACCACTGCACTGCCCTAAACCCTGAAAGATCACCCCCTTCACGACCCCCTACACTGCCCGAACACTACTGCATTGCCCTAAACCCTGAAACACTACCCCCAGCACGACCCCCTACACTGCCCGAACACCACTGCACTGCCCTAAACCCTGAAACACCAGCCCCAGCACGACCACCTACACTGCCCGAACACCACTGCACTGCCCTAAACCCTGAAACACCAGCCCCAGCACGACCCCCTACACTGCCCAAACACCACTGCACTGCCCTCAACCCTGAAACACCAGCCCCAGCATGACCCCCTACACTGCCCGAACACCACTGAACTGCCCTAAACCCTGAAACACCAGCCCCAGCACGACCCCCTACACTGCCCGAACACCACTGCAATGCCCTAAACCCTGAAACACCACAACCCTGCATGACCCCCTACACTGCCCGAACACCACTGCACTGCCCTAAACCCTGAAACACCACCCCCTGCACGACCCCCTACACAGCCCGAACACCACTGCACTGCCCTATACCCTGAAACACCACCCCCTGCACGACCCCCTACATTGCCCGAACACCACTGCACTGCCCTAAACCCTGAAACACCACCCCCAGCACGACCCCCTACACTGCCCGAACACCACTGCACTGCCCTAAACCCTAAAACACCACCTCCAGCATGACCCCCTACACTGCCCGAACACCAGTGCACTGCCCTAAACCCTAAAACACTACCCCCAGCACGACCCCCTACACTACCCGAACACCACTGCACTACCCTAAACCCTAAAATACTCCCCCAGCACGACCCCCTACACTACCCGAACACCACTGCACTACCCTAAACCCTCAAACACTCCCCCCAGCACGACCCCCTACACTACCCGAACACCACTGCACTGCCCTAAACCCTAAAACACTCCCCCAGCATGACCCCCTATACTACACAAACACCAATGCACTGCCCTAAACCCTAAAACACTCCCCCGCATGACCCCCTACACTACCCAAACACCAATGCACTACCCTAAACCCTAAAACACTACCCCCCGCACGACCCCCTACACTACCCAAAGACCACTGCACTACCCTAAACCCTAAAACACTACCCCCGCATGACTCCCTACACTACCCAAAGACCACTGCACTACCCTAAACCCTAAAACACGACCTCCTACACTACACAAACACCACTGCACTACCCTAAACCCTAAAACACTACCCCCAGCACGACCCCCTACACTGCCCGAACACCACTGCACTGCCCTAAACCCTGAAACACCACCTCCCGCACGACTCCCTACACTACCCAAAGACCACTGCACTACCCTAAACCCTAAAACACGACCTCCTATACTACACAAACACCACTGCACTACCCTAAACTTTAAAACACCAGCCCCAGCACAACCCCCTACACTGCCCGAACACCACTGCACTGCCCTAAACACTGAAACACCACCCCCTGCATGACCCCCTACACTGCCCGAACACCACTGCACTGCCCTAAACACTGAAACACCACCCCCTGCATGACCCCCTACACTGCCTGAACACCACTGCACTGCCCTAAACCCTGAAACACCACCCCCTGCACCACCCCCTACACTGCCCGAACACTACTGCACTGCCCTAGACCCTGAAACACCACCCCCTGCACCACCCCCTATACTGCCCGAACACCACTGCACTGCCCTAAACCCTGAAACACCACCCCAGCACGACCCCCTACACTGCCCGAACACCACTGCACTGCCCTAAACCCTAAAACACCACCCCCAGCATGACCCCCTACACTGCCCGAACACCACTGCACTGCCCTAAACCCTAAAACACTACCCCCAGCATGACCCCCTACACTACCCGAACACCACTGCACTACCCTAAACCCTAAAATACTCCCCCAGCATGACCCCCTACACTACCCGAACACGACTGGACTGCTCTAAACCCTCAAACACTCCCCCCAGCATGACCCCCTACACTACCCGAACACCACTGCACTGCCCTAAACCCTAAAACACTCCCAACAGCATGACCCCCTACACTACCCGAACACCACTGCACTGCCCTAAGCCCTAAAACACTCCTCCCAGCACGACCCCCTACACTACCCAAACACCACTGCAATGCCCTAAACCCTAAAACACTGCCCCCCGCATGACCCCCTACACTACCCAAACACCAATGCACTACCCTAAACCCTAAAACACTACCCCCCGCATGACCCCCTACACTACCCAAAGACCACTGCACTACCCTAAACCCTAAAACACTACCCCCCGCATGACTCCCTACACTACCCAAAGACCACTGCACTACACTAAACCCTAAAACACGACCTCCTACACTACACAAACACCACTGCACTACCCTAAACCCTAAAACACTGCCCCCAGCACGACCCCCTACACTGCCCGAACACCACTGCACTGCCCTAAACCCTGAAACACCACCCCCGCACGACTCCCTACACTACCCAAAGACCACTGCACTACCCTAAACCCTAAAACATGACCTCCTACACTACACAAACACCACTGCACTACCCTAAACCCTAAAACACCAGCCCCAGCACGACCCCCTACACTGCCCGAACACCACTGCACTGCCCTAAACACTGAAACACCACCCCCTGCATGACCCCCTACACTGCCCGAACACCACTGCACTGCCCAAAACCCTGAAACACCACCCCCAGCACGACCCCTTTTACTGCCCGAACACCACTGCACTGCCCCAAACCCTGAAACACCACCCCCAGCACAACCCCCTACACTGCCTGAACACCACTGCCCTAAACCCTCAAACACCACCCCCTGCACGACCCCCTACACTGCCCGAACACCACTGCACTGCCCTAAACCCTGAAACACCACCCCCTGCACGACCCCCTACACTGCCCGTCAAGCGGGGGCCGAGAAAAAAGGGGGGTCCCAAAACGCATTTTCCCCATTCATTTTTCCATAGTAACCTTTAGTCGCAGCTACAGCCCGAACTGCTAAACGGAATTACACCAAATTTGGCAAAGAGGTAGCCCTTGGTTCAGTCTGGTGCCTTTTGCTTAAATGGTGTAAATCCGTTCAGTAGTTCCTGAGAAAATCAAAAGTAAAGTCACATATATATCTATGGCCGAGTAGGGTCCGCGTACCCTCAGCGCACCCTGCGCACACCGTCCCGATCATGAGCTGCATGCTAATTGGCTGTCAGCTGGCTGTCAACACTCCAAACCAGGAAGTGTTGGCAGCCATTTTGTCCCTCGGTAGAACCGAGGCACAAAAACAAGTGCGCAAAACGCACAAAGGGGGCAGGGTAGAAACACCCTGACCCCCTAGGCCTGCTCAGGGGGTCCCACAAGGACCCCCTGGGCAGAAAAAAGCATTTAAAAAAAAAAAAAAAAATCGGCAGGATGCGCTCAGGGTGCGCGGATCCCGCCGAGAAAAAAAAAAGAAACAAGTGCGCAAAACGCACAAAGGGGGCAGGGTAGAAACACCCTGACCCCCTAGGTCTGCTCAGGGGGTCTCACAAGGACCCCCTGGGCAGAAAAAAGCATTTTTTTAAAAATTTGCGGGTGGGCCAAGTCCCGGGGGCATGGTTGGGGGGGTTTAAATTTAATGTGGGGGGCCTCTAAGGCCCCCCAAGCCCCGGGGACCGCCACCCCCCGGGGCTTTGAAAAAATAATGGTGCAGGAGGGCTCTTGGCCCTCCCGCAGCCCCGGGGACCGCCACCCCCCGGGGCTTCTTTTTTTTTTAAATTTTTGACCTGTGTGGGGGGGCTCCAGCCCCCCCACACGCCCCGGGGACCGCCACCTCCCTGGGGCACTAAAGATTTGAATATGGGGGTCCGTTACGGACCCCCAAAGCCCCGGGGACAACCACCTCCCCGGGGCTGTGCACTGGATGGGAGGGGGGCCGCGCGGTCCCCCTCCTGGAGCCCTTGATGGCCCTGGGGACCGCCACCCCCCAGGGCCGGCTCCTGCAGTGTCCCGGGGTGCCCACCCCCGGGACACTGTAGTTTGCTATGTGTATTATGTAAAATGTGTGCAGTCACCTTACCCCTTCCAGACTAGTGAATGTGTTTTGGAATGGTCCAAGGAACTGTGTTGCTTGTCTAGAATCACACTGTGAGTCTGTCTGCATTTGAGCAACCATTGTGAGAGAAGCATTTGGGTACTTCATGTCTTTGCAGACAGATAACCGCTTTAAAACCTGTCATGTTGTCAAGTTTTCGTAGTATTAGAAGCCAGTCATTGCTTGTGCATTTGCAGAATGAGAGTCATTCACAGTAGACTGCAGTAGTGAATTTTGTAAAATGTGTGGAGTCACCTTACCCCTTCCAGACTAGTGAATGTGTTTTGGAAAGGTCCAAGGAACTGTGTTGCTTGTCTAGAATCACACTGTGAGTCTGTCTGCATTTGAGCAACCATTGTGAGAGAAGCATTTGGGTACTTCATGTCTTTGCAGACAGATAACCGCTTTAAAACCTGTCATGTTGTCAAGTTTTCGTAGTATTAGAAGCCAGTCATTGCTTGTGCATTCGCGGAATGAGACAGTGATTCACAGTAGACTGCAGTAGTGAATTATGTAAAATGTGTGCAGTCACCTTACCCCTTCCAGACTAGTGAATGTGTTTTGGAAAGGTCCAAGGAACTGTGTTGCTTGTCTACAATCACACTGTGAGTCTGTCTGCATTTGAGCAACCATTGTGAGAGAAGCATTTGGGTACTTCATGTCTTTGCAGACAGATAACCACTTTAAAACCGGTCATGTTGTCAAGTTTTCGTAGTATTAGAAGCCAGTCATTGCTTGTGCATTCGCGGAATGAGACAGTGATTCACAGTAGACTGCAGTAGTGAATTATGTAAAATGTGTGCAGTCACCTTACCCCTTCCAGACTAGTGAATGTGTTTTGGAAAGGTCCAAGGAACTGTGTTGCTTGTGTACAATCACACTGTGAGTCTGTCTGCATTTGAGCAACCATTGTGAGAGAAGCATTTTTGTACTTCATGTCTTTGCAGACAGATAACCGCTTTAAAACATGTCATGTTGTCAAGTTTTCGTAGTATTAGAAGCCAGTCATTGCTTGTGCATTCGCAGAATGAGAGAGTCATTCACAGTAGACTGCAGTAGTGAATTATGTAAAATGTGTGCAGTCACCTTACCCCTTCCAGACTAGTGAATATGTTTTGGAAAGGTCCAAGGAACTGTGTTGCTTGTCTACAATCACACTGTGAGTCTGTCTGCATTTGGGCAACCATTGTGAGAGAAGCATTTGGGTACTCCATGTGTTTGCAGACAGATAACCGCTTTAAAACCTGTCATGTTGTCAAGTTTTCGTAGTATTAGATGCTCCAGGAATCACCCTGTCACTTCCCATGCACTCCTCCAGTCAGCAATCCTGCACCATGTACTAATGCAAACACTGCGTCAAAACCCAAACACTTATAATTTCACCTAGGCACACTCCTTGCAGTTTTCTAATTATTCAGTCACTACCCAAATACTCATACAATGACCCAGGCCTTAGCACATAGACTGCTACAAACCCCTATTTTTTACGCATGAAGTCCTCTAACCACCTACACACTTGTCTTTCACTCCTTCAATTCTCAGGCAGTATCCATACACTCCAATAAACACATTGTTACTCCCCATGCACTCCTCCAGTCAGCCACCCCACACATATACTAATCCAAACACTGCGCCATAACCCAAACACTTATAAATTCAGCCAGGCATTCACCTTGAAGTACTCTAATCATTCAGTCAGTACCCAATTACTCATGCAGTGACCCAGGCCTTAGCACATAGACTGCTTCAAACACCTATCCACTACGCATGTAGTCCTGTAACTACCTACACACTTGTTTTTGACTCTTTCAATTGTCAGGCACTATCCATACACTCCAATAAACACATTGTTACTCCCCATGCACTCCTCCACTCAGCCATCCAGTACATATACTAATCCAAACACTGCGCCATAACCCAAACACTTATAAATTCAGCCAGGCATTCACCTTGAAGTACTCTAATCATTCAGTCAGTACTCAATTACTCATGCAGTGACCCAGGCCTTAGCACATAGACTGCTTCAAACACCTATCCACTACGCATGTAGTCCTGTAACTACCTACACACTTGTTTTTCACTCCTTCAATTCTCAGGCACTATCCATACACTTCAATAAACACATTGTTACTCCCCATGCACTCCTCCACTCAGCCATCCAGTACATATACCAATCCAAACACTGCGCCATAACCCAAACACTTATAAATTCAGCCAGGCACTCACCTTGAAGTACTCTAATCATTCAGTCAGTACCCAATTACTCATGCAGTGATCCAGGCCTTAGCACATAGACTGCTTCAAACACCTATCCACTACGCATGTAGTCCTGTAACTACCTACACACTTGTCTTTCACACCTTCAATTCCCCAGTCAGTATCTATACACTCTAGCAATCTCCTCTAGTGACCCATTCAGCTCCATGTACTAATCTATTCAATGCGCCAAAACCCAATCACTTAAAAATTCACCTAGGCACTCTCCTTACAGTACTGTTTAAATTCAGTTACTATCCAAATACTCATTCAGTGATATAGAGCCTTACCACATACAGTGTTTCAAACTTCTATCCACTATGCATGTCGTCCTTTAACCATCTACGCACTTGTGTTTAAGGCGTTTAATTCCCCAGTCAGTCTCCTTACACTTCAAGAAACACCCTGTCATTCCCCTTGCAATCCTGTATTGACCCATTCAGCACCATGTACTAATGCATTCACTCTGCCAAAACCCAACCATTTATAAATTCACCCGGGCATTCTCTTTGCAGTACTCTAATAATTTAATCAGTACACAAGTACTCATGCAGTGATTCTGGCTTTAGCACATGGACTGCTACAAATGTTTATCGAATATGCATGCACTCCTTTAATCACCTACACACTTATCTTACACACCTTCATTTCCCCAGGCAGTATCCATACACTCGAGCAAACATCCTGTAACTGTCCTTGCAGTGTTGTAGTGACCCATTGAACACTATGTACTAATCCATTCACTGCGCAAAAACTGAACCACATATAAATTCACCAAGGCACTCTCCGTGTAGTACTCTAATTATTGTTTTGCTACCCAACTACTTATACAGTGAGCTAGGTTTTAACACGTGCAATGTGTTTCTATAGTAATAGAAAGGTATAATTTATGAATTTATTAAAATTAATTTATTTATAATTATTTCTTACAGATATTGTTTATCATCATTAAAACAAAGTTATCATGCCTCGAAAATCAAGAAAGAGAAAACGACAGCAAAAGGAAAATTATTTGAACAAATCTGCAGAAGAAGTATTGGATGACCAACATCATGTGGCTAAAAAGAAAAAGTCTTTCGGTAAGACAACAAAAGAATTCCTTAAAAAAATGTCAAAGCCTAGAAATAGTGTACAGATTGTAGAAAGTAAAAACAATGCTTCAACTACAAAAAAGAATATGAGTAAAAAGAAAGGAGTAAATGGAAAATTACATTCAAAAGATACAATGAATGGTAAAAGAAGGCAAAATCAGTATAAAGAAATCAGGAAAAAGATTTTTTATAATAGAGTTGTTTTTAACTTGCTTAAAGATGTTAAAAAATATAAAAGAAGAGCACTATTTTATAAAAAGAAAAAGCATATTGAATCCATTGTTCAAAAAGCTTTGGACTTAAAAAGGAAATTATTTATTTTAGTTTTAAATAGAATTCGATCACTACATAAACCAATCCATTTTTTGAAGGCCAAAAGTAAGAAGAAAAAAGTAATTAACAGAACTAATTTTTGTGATTTTTTTTTGGGTGAATGGAAACATAGTTCAAGTTCAGAGCCGTTCTTTAATGAAGAGAGTTATTTTCAGACCAATAATTTATTGCATGCAGTTGATACCAGTGGTCGTGCTTATGAGGTTAGAAATGGTTGTGCAATTGAGAAAGAGAAGATGGTTCCCAGAAATGTAGAAGAAGTGATAGCTGATGAAGCTTTAGGGAGACGTCCTAAAGCCCCAGTGTATACTTGGGATTGCAGTAGTATTTGTAGTGTACGACAGGAATCTATTGATATTTTACGCAATTTCTTACGAGAGTATACTAAAAAAAGTGTTAAGCAAAAGATTAAGATGTTGCAAGGACTAGACCCTTGCAGAGTGAGAAAAAATACTGGTTTGCAAGGTCATTCTCTGGCTTGTCTTTCTAGAAAAGTATGTCAAAGTGTTTTTCATCATTTTAGGATGTTAGCAGTACATCATTCTCAAATGCGGAAGTTAGTTAGAAGATTGTATTATGCAAAAAGTCCAGCACTTAAATTAAATGAGTTGAACAGTGCTCTTTTGTGTGGGTCAGTATCTGATGTTAAGAAGGTTTGTGATGAAATTGAGTTTTGTTACTTTGGTCCGGAAGAAGAGAGTGCAGAAACTGACACATTGGTAGAAGAAAATGTTGAAGAGAATGTGCAACATACTACTTCAAAAAAATTTGAAGAACAAATTACAAAGTTTAAGGTGATTTCAGGTGAAAGGCCAAATTATTGTTGTATTTGTTGCCGACGAACTCACTATAGAAATCAGACTAGGAGTGTTGATCTGTATTTTAAAAGTGAAAAACAAAGTAATGATCAGTGGAAGAATTTTGCAACTTATTTGTGGGTAGAGAATTGTTTTGATTTGGGTACTGATCAACGTATTTGTAAATATTGTTATAACAAATTGGATGAAAATAAAATGCCTGCTAGAGCTGTTCATAATGATCTAGAGTTGATAACTATTCCTCCGGAACTAATAGATTTAAATACGTATGAGTCTATTCTGATTCAATGTGTACACCCATTTCAGGCTATTGTTCGTATGGAGCCAAAAACAGGTAAATTGCCTCCGACTGATTTACAGAGAGGATTAAAAGGAAGAGTTGTATATTTACCACTGGATTTAAAGAAAAATGTTGACACTATTGGTGTAGAGAATGTAGAAAGTGAACCATTAGTTATTCTAGTTAATGGTGTTCCTACTAAGAGTAAGAAAATCTGGCAAGAATTAGTGGATGTTAGAAAAGTGCAAAAGGCAACATTATATCTAATAAAAAACAATGAGTACTATAAAAATGTGTATGTGGAAGAAGAAGAAATACTTTTAGAAGATGAGACTGAAACGTCAAGTGGTCAAAATGAAGAAATCTATGAACATTATAGTGTACATCCACTTCATTCGAAAGAAGTGATGGGGAATACTATTGAGTTATTCCAAATGAAGGAAGCAAAGGGTATTCCTATTAGTGTATGGGAGAAAAGTTTGGAAGCTCGTTGTTTTCCACAGCTTTTTCCAACTGGAAAAGGTGGACGATATGATGAACGACCTGTGCAAATTCCTGCATCTGAATATCGGACAACAAGATTGTATGCAGAAGATCCAAGGTTTCGACAATGTATCCCATATATATTTCATCTTTTGTTTGAGAGTGACTTATCTGGACTTTCATATGCAGTGAACCACATTTTGAAAACAGGAGTACATTTTCAAAATGTTTCTGCTAAGGAATTTATGGATAAAGGACATCAGAGAGACGATCATCTAGAATCTCAGCTAATTAATTTGATGGCATGTCAGCGTGGTACTAATGAGTATTGGTACCGTCGTCATGGAGAACTTAAATGTATGCTAAGGAACTTAGGAACTCCTACGTGGTTTGTTACCCTAAGCTGTGCTGAATACGCTTGGGATGATTTACTTGAATTTCTTCGAGAGGCAAATTCAAATGTAAAAAATATTGAATACAAGACACCTGGAGAATTGTGCTCTTTGGATCCTGTTAATGTGTGCAGGTATTTTAATCATAGATTTGAAGCTATGATGTCTTTTATCTGCAATAAAAAGAATCCTCCTCTTGGAGATGTTCTGGATTTTTTTGGGAGAAAGGAGTATCAAGCTAGAGGTGCTCCTCATATACATATGCTGATATGGATCAAAGATGCCCCTAAATTTGGAACTGATTCTGATGATACTGTTTTGTCTTTTATTGAAGAATATGCGACATGTGCTATACCCAAAAGAACAGAAGGAAACAACTTAAGACAACAAGTTTTACGATTCCAAAGCCATCGATGTGGAAAATACTGTCGACGAAAGTACAAGTCTAAGGAAAAGTTTTATACCAAATGTCGTTTTGGATTTCCACGTCCTGTAATATCCAAAGGAAGAGTAAACAGTTTTATGTCAGCCATGAGACATACCATCACTAGAAAGTCTCCAAAAAATACATACAATTTAAGAAGAAGTGAAGAATCAAAATATATAAATGATTATAATCCTGTTATTCTCTCAATGTGGAATGCTAATATGGATATTCAGTATGTTGCGGATAATTTCATTGCTGTTGCTCGGTATGTAACGTCCTACATTACAAAATCAGAAAAGACAGAATTGAAAGAAATGTAGGAAGAGATTTCTCACGAGAAGAGTCTAAGTAAGAAATTATACAGTTTCAGTTTGAAGATGTTATCCCATCGAGAAATTGGAGCGTATGAATGCTCAGATCGGTTATCATCTGCAAGTTTATACTCAAAATCTAGAAGAATCATTTGGGTGAGTCTAGGTCTTGCTGCAACGCGAAATCGAGTATTTAAATCTGTTCAAGAAATTGAATATTTAGCAGAAAAAGAGCCGGAAAGTACAGATATTGTGAAAACAAATATGTTGGATACATATTATCCAAATAGAAGTCATCATCTTGAGAATATATGTCTCTATGAAGTGCTGCAAAACTACACTTTTAAACGGAATACTACAGAAAACATCACTGATGGAAAATATGCAGTGATTGGTTCAGAAGGATGTTTGGTGAAACAAAGGAAAGGAAATTTGATTAATCACAGAAAACTGAGTTGTGACACTGCTGATAAAAGAGAATTTTACTATTTTGCACTTTTACAACTGTTTAAACCGTGGCGTTCCGAATTGGAATTACTTGGAAATTTTCTGAGCTATGAAGATCACTTCAATGCTTGTAAAGATACCATAGAATGTAGTACTTTTGCAAATTATGTGAGAATGTTGAACGATGAAATTGATCAAGAAGCTACTATTGCAGTTGAGATTGCTAGAGACAGTTCTCAAGACAGTCAAAGTTCTCCACCAATGAGTCAGGATCCACTTGGACAACCAATTGTTGAAAATGAAGCAGCAATCGCAATGAATGAGGTGGAAACAGCAATGCATCAAGCTCAAGAAGATATTATGGACTTAGGAATCTTGGAAGAACAACTAAATGTTGAACAGAACGAAATATATCAGCAAGTGAGACAACAGATTGACCATGGATTTCTTCATGAAACAAAAGACTGCACATGCACATCATTTCAACCTATCCGAATGTATGTCAGTGGTCAAGCTGGCACTGGGAAAAGTTTCTTAATTAAAGTATTGACCAGTTATCTGCAGAAAACAACTAATTCACATTTGGCTTGTGTTGTAACTGCTCCAACAGGGTTGGCAGCACACAACATTAAAGGAATCACATTACATCGTTTACTAATGCTACCTGTAGAGCATGAAAACAAATTGGAATATCACAAGCTATCTGGTGAAGCTTCTTATGAAGTTTCAAGAGTGCTGAGGAAAATGAAACTTCTAATTATTGATGAGGTGAGCATGGTCTCGAACTTAATGCTTGCTTTTGTGCATTTAAGAATGCAGCAAATTCTTAAAACAGAATACGATGTCTTATTTGGAGGAAAACATGTGATAGTTTTTGGAGATCTTCTGCAACTTACTCCTGTAAAAGGACAACCAGTATTTAAAACACTTGTGCACGAAGACACCAGAAAGTCTTTGGGAAGTGTTGGCAACATTAATATTTGGTCATATTTTGAATACAAAGAACTTATTACAAATATGCGACAGGCAAATGATGTTGATTATGAATCTATTCTTGAAGAAATAAGAATTGGAGTTCTGACAGAACAAGGCAAACAAGCTTTGCTAAGTCAACTACTTATGAATTTGTTTCCAAATGAAAATATAGTTCCAGAAAAAATATATATGAAAATGGCTGAAAGTAAATCTATAATTTGTTTAATGCCAACACTGCGTGAGTGTTCTACATTCAATGAACAACTTTTGAAGCTAGAAAATGAAGAAATAATAAAAATGGAAGCCATTGATAAAATAGAGCATGAAGGAATCACTATTATTTTGACAGAAAAATTGAAAACAAAACTGGATTCTTTAGAAAAATCGATATCTAAAACTGCTGGTTTAGAAAAGAATTTATATGTATGTGTAAACTGTCGAGTAATTTTACGGCGTAATTTGGATGTGGAAAAAGGTTTAGTTAATGGAGCTATGGGGAAAGTTGTGAATTTTGTAAATTTTGATAAACGAGATGGAATTGAATTTTTCAAAATTAAATTTGATCATATTGAAGAAGTAAAACAAATTGGTCGTTGTTCTGTTAGTTTTTTGCTTGTTAAAGATTTGTATGTCCGTAGGAAACAATTTCCACTTTCTCTGGCATATGCAGTGACTATTCATAAATCTCAAGGATTAAGTGTAGACAGTGCTTTAGTGAACATTGGAAGTTGCGTGTTTAAAGAGGGTATGGCATATGTTGCTTTATCCCGAGTCAGAACTTTATCTGGATTGTTTTTGATTGATTTTGATGAGTCAAAGATTACTGCAGATGTAAACTGTGTAAAAGAGTATAATAGGTTAAGAAGAGCATATGCTCCCAATTTAGGTGAATATCCTGTATTTGGAAAGCGTGTAGTAGGTCGAAAAAGAAGATATGAGAATATTTGTAGTAAAGTGATAGAGAAGGAAAAAAACAAGATAATGTTGTGCTTGCAAAAAAAAAGGACCTTGTTGAAGATATTGTTGGTTATCAGTTTGAAAATAGTTCAGGTATCAACTGCTATGCTAATGTAGTAGTTAATGTTGTTTTTTTTCTTGAAAGTTTGCTACAGCAAATTATGGAGAGTCGGGAAAAAGATTTTGTTCCTTGTTGCATTCTGTTTATGAAAAATTGAGAACTGATAACAGTAAAATGCAAAGCGTTTCTGATATTCGTAAACTTTTGGATATATGTTCTGGTTCTACACAATTTACGGAAAATATCCAACAAGATGCTCAGGAATTTCTAATGCATATGCTTACCGTATTGGAAAATGAAGGCATAGAAATAGAAAATCTTTTTGGCCTTTGTTATAAATGGGAACATCAATGTCAAAATTGTTTGTTTACATGTAGCACTAACATAGACACTGAAAGATTTATATATTTGACATTACCAGACTGTAAATCAGTGTCTTTCAACGAACTAGTTAAAGCAGCAAATCAAAACATGGAGTGTAGCCAATGCAAATCAGAAATGTTATCAACATTATTTATACAAAGATATGGACAATATATAATTTTAATAATGCAACATTGTACAGGTGATGGAAGAAAATTGAAAACTTTAATAAAACACTTTGTAGCAAGTCAGCTATAAATATCAGGAAGGACTATTGTAGCAGTAGCAATAATTTTCCATCATGGTTCTTCTACAACATCTGGACATTATACTGCCTATTTGAAATGTAATAAAGGATGGACATATTGTAATGATGCTCAATTGGTTTTTAAACAACGTTTGCCTAGCGAATTGCCAAATTCCTACCTAATATTTTTAAAGCCAAAGTTTTAGGAACATAATTTAGCCTCTGAGGAATTTATTAATATGTACTCATACAATTACTATTGGACATTTTCAATATATAGGATTTGAACAATACTATTTGGCCTAGAGGAAAAGTATTTATTTAAATTATGGACTCTTTCATGCAGATTCTCTTAGGATATATTTTTAAAGAACAACATTTACAGTGTATGTAAAGTTTAGTTAGATATTTTTTTTAGAAGTGAGCATGTTATATATGTGTCATTTTTATTATATGGTATGTTATTGAGGATGTACATTTTATGGAATGTTCAGAAATAGTTGAGTATAGTAAAAATATTTCAGAAGTAATTTTGTTTTTTTTTAAACAATCTTATTGATTGTTTTATTTTTTGCCCGCTGTTATGTGATGAGTAACATTGAAATCACTGTTTGTAGTGAAATTCAATATATTCTGACAACAGCAAAAAAGGTGAAGAAAATAATTTATAAAATGTTAAAATTATGTTTGTTGGAAAAAAATTAATATTATATAGTATAACAGTTTTTTTCTTCTCTTTTACAGATATTAATTCTACAATATTAAGGGGCATATTAGCAAGACCGGCGATAAAATTATCGCCGCTTTAGCGGCAGGAAACTGCCGCTAAAACTGCGATAATGGGCTTGCTAATATGCGTTATAGAATTCCAATAGAAGCCCAGGTTAGATGTGCAGGACATCTAACCTGGGCTTCTATTGAATTCTATAACGCATATTAGCAAGCCCATTATCGCCGTTTTAGCGGCAGTTTCCTGCCGCTAAAACGGCGATAATTTTATCGCCGGTCTTGCTAATATGCCCCTAAGTTTTGAGACATTTTAGTTATAAAAAACAACAGGAAAAAATGTTTATCTGAAAACATAAATCTGGACATGTGTGTGAATGCTGCACCATTCTCCAAATGGTGTAGCAAGGCTCAACAAGGCGAATTGTTTTCATTTCTCCTCTTATTTTTTCTTTCAATATATGTTGCATTGCACATCATACATTGAAGGAGAAAAATGCTTTCACTTATTGTTTTTGTGCAGGAAGGTGTGTCTTCCTGCACAAAATCAAATTCCACACGACACTGATATCCTTGCACCATGGTGCAACGGTACCGGTGTCACTACATAGCTGCAGTTTAAGCAGCAGTGCACAGGGAAGCATAGACATGCAACATATTTATGGACATATGTTGCATCACTGTGCTTCGGAACTACCACAGCACACTTCAGCTAAACTGGTTACAGTGTGATGCTGAAGCAGTTCCTTATAGTTGTGCACTTATACATTTACCATACACTACTAATGCATTCTTTCAGTCAATTATGCCGTACACATACATTCAACCAAACTTTCACACACTGTCATAGAAATATAGCTCTTTTTTTAACCAGTGAAGTTAGTTCTGAAAAGAACTTTTTTATTTTTTTAATTTTTTTTAATATATTTTTTTGTACTTTTTTGAACAATTTTGTTATTTTTTTGTTATTTTTTTTAAAGTGAAAAAACGTGAACTAGGGGAACAAAACAATGAACTTCAGTTAAATAAACAAAAAAAAGTTCAGCACCGATGATTTCTTTGTGCTGTGCAGATCAGGTCAATTGACTGCTCCCCATAACACAACAGTTTGTTGCATTTAATGCAACTTATTTTCAGTTGTGCAAATTCTGACCGGATGTCAGGGTGGCCAGGAGATGATGGTGTTGCTGATGTGCTGGGTACTGCTGGTGCAGGGTTCTCTCGCAACCTTCTGCACTCCTCCCTCACCAGGTTCACAGGGTGCAGAGTCTTTAGATGTTTTAGCATACTTGCGGTCCCGCAAGAATATTTCTTTGTTGGGTCACCTCTGGATAATACCCTTTGGCAAATTTTGCATGTCACCTTCACTGCATTCACTTTTTTTGTCCTTCCGGAATTGTAAAAATTTTCACACCACTGAGGTGTATCTTTCAGGGCGTGGAGGTTCTGGAAGAAATCCATCATCCGAAGAATGTTCTGTACTCGATGATATTTGCTGTGCTGAAGCCATTTTTTTAGATTCAAATCAGTAGCAGCTGTAGAAACCAACCAAAAGTTCTTCTTAGGTAACAGATCTTCCTCCAAAGAAGGTCTAAGAAGAATGATTCAAATGGGTGGGGTCCTTCAATAGTTACAGTAGGAAATGTTATTAACCAATCAAATCTTTTTTTTTCAGGTCACATGGGATCCGCACACCGTGCGCACACGCAGCACGCACCCAACGCGACTTCGTAAAATTACATTTAAAGCTATGCTTATTAAAAGTAAATGTATATTATTTTTATAATTAGTTTAGATAATGTCCTGTCCTAATATGTATATTAAATACATATTTATAACATTTTGGACTTTAAAAAATTACGCGGGATTCGCGCACCCACTGCGTCGAACATGTAAATGACGTCACGCGCAAGTGAGCGAGCGTCCGTAAAGTAATACGTATGTGTCACGTATGCGCTTGGAATCGCGTACCAGTCGCATAGCAATCGCGTAGGAAAATACGTATCCATCGCATACCATACGCGGATCCTACATAACTATTCTAAAATGTCGGGTAGGTTCCGCGCAGTGATCAAGAACGGTACGCTTTGGGTGCGCGATTCCCAAAAAAATGTGAAGAAAAAGGGAAATAATATAAATATTTCAAAAATTTATTATAAAACAAATATAAAACATTTCAGTTACAATTTTTCAAAAAACATTTTAAAAAAATGTACATTAAAAATAGATAATGTAATTAAAATTAAAAATATGTAAAAATAAATAGTTACGAAAATGTGGAAAATTAGTTTCAAAATCATAAATCTAAAATTTATTATATTTTAAAAAGTTTTTTTTTAAAACCTTTGAAATTTACTGAAAAAATCATCGGTTTCAGGTACGTTATAGTCAGGAATTAGCATTTAAAAAACCTTTGAAATTCACTGAAAAAACCATAGGTTTTAGGCACGTTATAGTTAGAAATTAGCATTTAAAAAACCTTTGAAATTCACTGAAAAAACCATAGGTTTTAGGGACAGTTATAGTTAGTTGGACATTGCACTCGTACAAAACCCGTGAAATTCCCCCGTTATAGTTAGTTCAGCTAACTATAACTTGTGCCCCCGCAATGCACTGCTGATGACGTCACATATTACATCACTCATGACATGGTCAGTGACATCACTGATGACATCTCAAATGACATCACTGATGACATCATCCATGCGATAATCTGATGCACCTCCTCACACCCTAATATAACTTTTGATACACCCACTATAAATTACAGACTGCCATTCGCAAAACCATAGACACTCCAACACCAATAACTGCATACCCACTCACTGATTCTTAGGTCTACACACACATCCACTCACTCACCCGTACAGTCACTTGTACTTACGGTCACTCAGTACAGGACTATCATATGCACTCATACTCCTATATAGACACTCACACACCACCACTCATCCATAGAGGTACTCACACACCTAGTCAGTCATGCAAATAATTAAACACACTGCCATTTACTCACCTATACAGTTATACACACACCAGCTCACTTACTCATACAAATACTAGCACATTCTTACGCTCTCATACAATCACTGATACAAGCACACACTCATCCATACAGTCACTCTCACAATCACACACTCTCGCTTATAGCGATTTATATACTCCAACACACATATATACTGCCTTTCACATATGTAGTTACTCATACATGTACCACTGGGACATACATTCACTCACTAACACACTCTTACACATATTTACCCACCCATACAGTCTATCACAGATGCATTCTTGAAACCATCCAACCAATCAATCACCCACTCACACATCTATGCACAGAGTTGCACACATCCCACCCACACAAACACTCAGGCACCCGTACAGATACTCAGACAACCAATCAATAACTCATATAGAGACTCATGTAGCTATTCACAAACCCATGCAGCCACTTACACAGCAACAGACAGACAGATGGATACAGATATTCACCCAGTTTAGTCACTAACCCATGCGTTCAGTAAGATACGTTTAATCACTCACTTATAGAGTTAGTCACGCAGCTACTAAATCATCCATACAGACACTTATACACCCACTCATTCTTCAATATACCTTTCCCTATATATATTAAAAATATTTAAACTTTACAGAAACACACAGTCACTGGATGATGTCATCAGTGATGTCATTTGAGATGTCATCAGTGATGTCACTGACCATGTCATGAGTGATGTAATATGTGACGTCATCAGCAGTGCATTGCGGGGGCACGAGTTATAGTTAGCTGAACTAACTATAACGGGGGAATTTCACGGGTTTTGTACGAGTGCAATGTCCAACTAACTATAACTGTCCCTAAAACCTATGGTTTTTTCAGTGAATATATATATATAGATAGATATTCCCTACAGTAGGTAGTTATAGTTAGGACCATATTTCCATAGGAAAAGCGTTTTTTGTCTTGTCTATATCTTTGGTGCCGTTTGACAAATCTTCACGAAATTTCCCAGAAAATGTGCCCCAGTAAATTTTGTTGTGCATGGAAAGTTTTGGGGCGATCCGTGAATTGGGAGCCGAGAAAAACGGGGGGGGGTCAAATAAAGTGTGTTTCTAATGTTAGTTCTCATATGAGCTTTAGTCGAAGCTGCAGCCCGAAGCACTGGATGGATTTCCACAAAATTTGGCAGAAAGAAAGATTTGATTACACAGATCACACTTTCAGTTCTTTGGTGTGAATTCATTCAGTAGTTGTTGAGAAATTTAAGAAAATACTACTAGCGATATCTCTGGCCGTTGCTAATTCATGGCTGTTTCACGATTATTCACTAATGCACACACCAACAGGAATGCTGTGATTGGCTGGCTGAAACCTGAGCAGGAAGTTGGGTCCACCATTTTAGAAAACAGGACACGGTCCTGGGGGTGAATATTCTCTACAAAATTGGTATAAGGAGTCAGTATAGTGGTACCCTGACATCATAATTGACATTAAGGGGTGTCAGTAAGACAAGGTATGTGTCAAAAATATTTTTTTTGCTGTGTGATATTTGCAAAAGCACCGCAAACGTGAGCACAGCCCCCTCATGTACTTTATGGGGATTCCGCGAATATCACAATGTCTTCACAAATATTGGTGAAAAATAAAAAAATATACACACCCACCCTCAGTTCACTTACACGCTCACACACCCACTCACAGACACGCGCGCACCCAGTGACAGACCCATTCAGAGACTCATACACCTACTCATAGTCCCACTCTGACACTAACACACCCACTCACAGACCCAATCATTGACTCTTTCGCCCACTCACAGACCCACTTACAGATTCATGCACCCACTCATAGACTCACTCACGTACTTAAGCACTCACTCACAAACTCACTCAGCCACTCATGTGCTCACTGTCAGACCCACTCAGACACTGATGCACTCACTCACAGACCCATTGAAAGACTCATGCACCCATTCATATGCCCACTCAGACACTAACTCACCCACTGACAGACGAATTGAGTTAGTCAGCCAGTGACAGCCTCACACTTAGACTCATGCACCCACTCACATACCCACTCACAGTCTCAGACATCTACTCACAGACCCACGCAGACACTGCACCCACTCACACACTCAGACATCCACTCACAGACCCACTCAGACACTGATGTACCCACTCACAGACTCATGTACCCACTCACATGCCCACTCAGACATTCACCCATTCACATACCCACTCAGTGACTCAGATACCCACTCACAGAGCCACTCAGAGACTGATACACCCACTGACAGACCCATTCAAAGACTCAGACATATACTCAGAGACCCACTCAGAGACTGATGCACCCACTCACTGATCTATTCAGAGACTGAGACACCCACTCATGGATAAACGCAGACACTGATGCACCCTCTCTCAAACCAACTGAGAGACTCAGACACTCAATCAGACACTGATGCACCCAGTCCCAGATCCATTCAGAGACTCAGACACCTACTCACAGATACATGCAGACACTGATGCATCCACTAACAGAACTACTCAAAGACTCAGACATTAACTCAGAAACCCACTCAAACACTGATGCACTCACCTACAGACCACTCGGAGACTCAAACACCCACTCACAAACCCACTCAGACACTGATGCACCCAATGACAGACTCACAGGGAGACACTCACTTACAGACCCACTCATTCACTGATGCATCCACAGAGAGACCTCCTCAGATACTGATGCACCCACTGACAGACTCATTGAGAGACTTAGACACCCACTCACAGACCCACTCAGACACTGACACAGCCACTCACAAACCCAGTCAGAGACTCAGACTCTCATTTACAGACCCACTAAGAAACTGATGCACCCACTAATTGATTCAGTCGGAGACTCAGACACCCACTTAGAGATGCATGCATACACTTATGCACCCACTCACAGACCCAGTGAGATACTCAAACACCCACTCAGAGAGCCACTCAGACACTGATGTACCCACTCATAGACCCAGTCAGAGACTCACTCAGAGACTCAGACACCCACTCACGGAACTACTCAGAGAGTCATTCACCCATTCAAACACCGACTCAGACACTATTACACCCAGTCGCAGATCAACTCGTATTCATATTGAGTCACTCAGAGACAAATACAGACGCCTATACACTCAGTGACAGACTAATTGATGTTGTCACATACTGACTGGCACAACCCACTGAGACACTCATGTGCACATTTACAGATGAACTCAGACACTGATACCGCCAGTGACAGACTCACTCAGATACTTATGCATCAATCAATCAATCAATCAATCATGTCACTTATAAAGCGCACTACATACCCGCGAGGGTCTCAAGGCGCTGGGGGAAGAGGGGGGTGGTGCTGCTACTGATCGAAGAGCCAGGTCTTGAGGAGTCTTCTGAAGGCCAGTAGGTCTTGGGTCTGTCGTAGGTTGGTGGGGAGGGTGTTCCAGGTCTTGGCGGCGAGGTGGGAGAAGGATCTGCCGCCGGCGGTCGTTTTCCGGATGCGGGGGACTGTGGTGAGGGCGAGGCTGGTCGAGCGGAGCTGACGGGTGGGGGTGTAGAAGCTGAGTCGTCTGTTGAGGTAGGCTGGTCCGGAGTTGTGGAGTGCTTTGTGTGCGTGGGTGAGGAGCTTGAAGGTTATCCTCTTGTTGACAGGGAGCCAGTGCAGGTCTCTCAGGTGGGGTGTGATGTGGCTGCGTCGGGGGATGTCGAGGATAAGACGTGCAGAGGCGTTCTGGATGCGTTGCAGCCGTCTCAGGAGCTTAGCCGTCGTTCCTGCATAGAGGGCGTTTCCGTAGTCCAGCCTGCTGGTGACGAGGGCCTGGGTGACTGTTTTTCTTGTTTCGGTGGGGATCCACTTGAAGATCCTGCGGAGCATTCGGAGGATGTTGAGCCAATCAGTGACTGATACACCCACTCAGGGACCCACTGACACACTAACGCACCCAGTCACTGTTGCCAATCAAAGACACATACACACTGACACTGTGTCAGACATATTGAGAGAGTTGTACATGTTTTTTAGGAGTTATTTAGATAGTAATATATGTAGGATGATGCTAGAATCAATTTTTTTTGTTGCAAATTTTGAATGTTCTGTTGGCTATTGACTGTCTGCTTTTGTTTTGCTTTTTTGCAACATATTTGCGATTATTGCGACGTTGTCTCAAATATTTTCAAAGATTGAAAAAAAGATATTTATAAAGACACTTAACAATATTTTGGGCACTAGGGTCGCTGTGACAAGAGCCTTTGTATTGATTGTGTGTATATGACAGTTACACATAAGACCGGATGCAGAGGTTCAGTTTGCTTGGAAACATATTGTTGCCTTCATCTGTAAAGTGCACTCCATCACTTTTATAGATTCCAGGCAGGTTGTTGTTGTAGACAGAGCCCATGTTATGGTCTCTGAGGAGTGCAGAAACAGTTTAATTAACTTATTTCCTTGCTTTGTCGATCTGTGGACAGAATTGATTAGACCACTCCCATTTCTGTCTTTGGCATATGTTGGCGTACACCAAGACAGTGTTAGGGAAAAGAGTCATTAATTCTGCAAAGTTATCCTTCATGAAGATTTCCAGTCCTACCCCACTCAGTGTGCATAGGCCATTGTTACTGCAGTGCACAATCATGAGGTTAGGGGGTTTGGAATCCACAATGCTTTTAACCAAAGGCAGAAATTGATGACACTTTAACCCTCTCTGGCCCATCCATTTAGTGTCCACATTAGCCAAACCCAAGTCTCTGGTAATACCACTCTTTCTAGCAAATTCTCTAGCCCAGAAGACATAGCTGTAGCCCACAATCCACACTATAACGATTTTGAAGTGAAGCAGCAGACAGGAGAAGCCTGGAGCTGAATGAGGCAGTTTTCCAAATGAAAGGCAGTTACATTTGAGGTGTTCTCCTGGTTTAAATAAGCACATATTTGATTTGATGTTGTCAACATGTAGGTTAATAAAATTAGGTAGTGTATAACTACATCTATGATTGGCTCTGGTATAACAAATGTAATACAGGCATGGATATGCTTTTTAATGTCTACAGTAAACCCCACCTGCTGCAGCTGATTTTGTAGCAAGTATGGTCCTTCTAGAATGTGGTGTGAACATGTGACCTACTGGTTCTAGTGGGTAGTATGGTAACTGTGCTAAGAGTGTATTGGGGGAATGGTGTTAAAGACAAAAGTCACTGGGGCATATTAGCAAGACCCACGTTAAAATTATCGCCGTTTTAGCGGCAGAAAACTGCCGCTAAAACGGCGATAATGGGCTTGCTAATTTGCGTTATAGAATTCCAATAGAAGCCCATGTTAGATGTGCAGGACATCTAACCTGGGCTTCTATTGGAATTCCATAACGCATATTAGCAAGCCCATTATCGCCGTTTTAGCGGCAGTTTCCTGCCGCTAAAACGGCGATAATTTTAACGTGGGTCTTGCTAATATGCCCCACTATTTCTTACAAATGTGAGGTGTTTAGACTTGTATTACTATAAAAAGGGTTTCATTTCCTAGTGAGGGTTTGGAAAAAGTGTCCTGTAGTGTTAAAGTCATAAAGCTATGAAGGCAAATATGTTTTTGCACTCCCATTTTTTTCGTGAATTCACTGCAATGAACGCAAATAAGTCACGAATATGCAAAAATAGCATCCAATTTGGTGGTCTTTGTAAAATGGAGTGAAAGGTGTTAACACATACTAGCCATTGAGAAGTACACTTGCAATACTAAAATGTGAAAGAAAGGTTTTCATTTGCTGCCTTCTGCAGTATCAGACAGTGCAAAGTTGAAAAGGCTGCCATTTATGGTTGCTTTTTATGAGATTTATGTGCCATTCTTGTTCTTACTTTTTACAAACCCTGAGACTATTGCATCTATCTGATAAGCGCAAAAAGGCTATTTTATCAATTAACTCAATCTTCCGGTATGTGAACTACATGTCTTTTTAACCCAAAATGTTTATTAAGAAGGTATATGTGTATGTGAGATTGTAAAAAAAGAGTCTGAAATTTATATAGTGGTTTATGACTGGTAGAATGAGTGCTTTTAGATATGTATAACTAGGGCACTAATATACAGTTTGTGTCAGGTACAGACATAGGGGCCGATTCACAGAACTAATCTGAGATAAAATCCTAAACTTACTGCTTTTGGTATTCACAGAAGGCATTTAGTAGTAATAGAGTTAAGACTCCTAACCTTACTACTACTAAACTGAGATAAAATCCTAAACTTATTACTTTTGGTATTCACAGAAGGCATTTAGTAGTAGTAAAGTTAAGACTCCTAACTTTACTACTACTAAATGCCTTTGTGAATACCGAAAGTCGTAAAGTTAGGATTTTGTCTCAGTTTAGTAGTAGTAAAGTTAGGAGTCCTAACTTTACTACTACTAAATGCCTTCTCTGAATACCAAAAGTAGTAAGTTTAGGATTTTGTCTCAGATTAGTTTTGTGAATCGGCCCCATGGTGTTTGTGAAGTTAGTTCACAATGTGTTTTTAAAAAATATATATATTTTATTAGCATTTTCAACCGTAAACACAGTACATTCTGCACAATGCATACAATGCGTGGTATAAGACACAGTTTTGGAAGCAACATTTATACAAAAGCACGTGTCGGACCACAAGTGTGGGTCCAGTAATATCCCCGACTATGTGCATTCCCAGCGGTAGTGTCTACAACAGCACATAACAGTCAAAAAAGCTTTAACAGAAACTAAACAATGCCCATTAACCTTCCCCCCTACCTACCTTCCTTCCGATCCAGAACATGTCAATCTTGTGTGTGACTACCATTAGTCCAATATATGTATCCGTCCTTCATTCAGGCATCGGGGTGTGTCTGTCCGGGTTCCCACTGGAGGTACCCCCTGAGTATCATCTCTGTCTTGGGAGTAGCCTGTGGGGTGACTTTGATTGTCTTGTAGTTCAGAAATCATATATGCCCAGGCTAATCTGTCATCCTCTGCTTTTTCATCGTTTCTGACAAAACGCATCTGGACCAACTCTGCCGCTGCCCATTCATTTATATCTCGTACCCATTCTGAATGCTTCGGGGATCTTGGTTGCATCCAGGCAATGACCACCCGCCTCTTGGCCAACACTAGACCCAGGTTTACAAATCGTCTGCTTAAGTTTTTATTCTTAGGAGTTGGCAATAGGCCCAGTATCACCGTCTTAATATCCCGTGCAATATTCCAGTCCATGGCCCTTCCTAGTTTTCCCAATACTTTCTCCCAGTAAAACTGCAATGTGGGGCAAGTCCAGATCATATGGATGCATTCCGCCCTCTGTGTGTGACATCTGGGGCAACAGTCCTCCCGAGCGGGGTATATTACATGTAGCGTACGTGGGGTTAGATATACCTGGTGTATTACATTGTAGTGGAGTAATTTAAAACGAGCATTCGTGCTAACTTTACGAACCCCCCCGAGAACCTTCTGCCATTCTGCCTCCGTCAGGGGCACTTCCAGTGCATCATCCCATTTCTGCTGAAAGCGCAGCGATGCCTTCGGAAAATCATCTCTTAAGGCTCTATATAGAAACGATATCAATCGTCTCCCCCGGACCATCTCTATCATAGTTCTAAGGATATTAGTAATGGGTGGCTCATCCGGAAAAGTCTGCCATAACTCTCGCGCAACCTTCGATATTTTGGCATATTGTAAGAACTGACCCGGACCTAGGTCAAAGTTAGTTTGTGCCTCCTCACAGGTCATGAAACGGCCTTTCGTATACAGGTCCCCCATCAATAGACAGCCCCCTTCCCTCCATCGGCTAACCGACATAGAATCCGCTATTGCCGCGAATGGACGAACCGCCCATAAAGGCATGTCCATGGCATATGGAGCATGTCGGACTATCCTACGCAACGCCTGCTCCCACACAGTTGCCACATGTCGTATGATATAGGGGTACCTATCGGGGATCGAAGATCCCATCATTAATAATGCGGTCAGTGACTCTCCACCATATGTTCCGGCTAACAAGTTCTTCTCCCAGTTATCTTCATTGTCAAACCAGTGAACCGCATATTGCAATTGAGATGCCATATAATACATATCCAGCCGTGGGACTTCTAAGCCACCTTCCTCCCACGTCCTTTGCAATGTCGTCAGACAGACTCGCCTTCGCCTTTTTCCCCACAAGAGCGTGCCGATGAGGGTGTCCAGGGTGATAAAACATGATCTCGGTAGCATGTAAAAAGAGTGTTGGAAGAGATATAGACACCGTGGGAGAATAATCATTTTAACAATTGCTATACGTCCCATAAGTGATAGGGGTACATCTGCCCAAAAACGTACCAAGCTCTGTAATCCCTCATGGACCCGACCCATATTGGCTGCATAAAAGGTGTCCCCAGAGTAAACCAGGCGAATACCCAAATATCTTTCCCCTTCAGTGGCCCAAGGGAGGTCTATAGTTGGTCGCATTTCTGGTTGCCAAGCGGCCTTCCCACCCAACGGTATCACCCTTGATTTACCAGGATTAATACGCAGCCCCGAGATGTCCCCAAATTGCCCTAGTTCGCATAAGAGCAGCGGTATGGACGTTCCTGAGTGTCGCAGATACAATAGCATATCGTTCGCGTATAATGAAATTATATGGTTGGTGTTACCCAACTGTATCCCCCAATTGTCCATGACCGCCCGTAGTCGAACTGCCAATGGTTCCAAGGCAATCGTGAAAAGTAGGGGCGAGAGCGGGCATCCCTGCCTCGTTCCTCTGCGGAGCACTATCTGTCTGGACACGGTCCTGCCCATCCGCACTCTGGCTGTTGGGGCTGCATAAAGCAGTTGTGCCCATTTAAGGTACCGTTCCCCAACCCCCATGCCCTTCAGGACCTGCCACATGTAAGGCCACTCCACATAATCAAATGCCTGCTCAATATCAAGGGATACCACCACACTATCTGAGTCCTTCAGGCAGGGGGCATGCCACACATGTGCCAGCCGTCGTAGATTATAGGTAGTGTTCCGTCCAGGAATAAACCCTGCCTGGTCCGTGTGAATTAAACGTCTCATATAGGGGAGAAGGCGGTTAGCCATAATACCACTCAGTAACTTGGCATCTATATTCAGCAAGGAGATGGGCCTATAGGAGCTTGGCAAGTCAGGATCTTTGTCCTTTTTGGGAATCATAGCCACCAGTGCCTCGCCAATAGTAGGTGGGCAGTAGCCCATTTGCAGCGCCTCATTATAAACTGCAAGTAGTCTATCCACTAAGAGCGGCACAAAACTTTTATAAAACTCTGCCGGGAGTCCATCCGATCCCGGACTCTTCGCCGGCTTAAGGCGCCCGATAGCCCCAAGAATTTCTTCTTTAGTGATTGGAGAGCCCAGCTCCTCCCGCTCGTCGTTGGTGACAGAGGACAATTGTACCGTGTCTAAATATTCTGTTTAGTGGCTCAGCCCCAGGTCTACCCGGCTAGTATAGACATTTTCTAAATGTGTCGCTAGGGTGTCTGCTATGATTCGCTGAGTGTAGTGTAGTGTTCCATCCACAGTTTGTATCTGCAGTATAGGAGTAACTGGTGTCTCTTGCCTTACAAGGCGTGCCAGCAAGGCCCCGGTCTTATCCCCCTCCCTGTATAGTCTCTGTTGATATGTCGTATAGACATATTTCTCCAGTGTGCGGAGGTCTGTCATTAGTGCTTCCTTAGCGTCAGTCCACTCTTTCAGTTTCTGAGGGTCAGAACTTAGTTCCTTTGCAATTGTCCCAACCTAGATTCATGAAGAGCAACATCTTTTTCCAGTTGGGTCCGTACACCATAAGCAGTTTTTATACAAACACCTCTGATAACAACCTTCATAGCTTCCCATTCAGTAGCCCAGCTAGAGGCAGACTCCCAATTTTCTTGGAAGTAATTATTCAGTTCTGCTGTTACCATGGCCAAAAAAGGAGGATCCGCTAACGCCTCACTTTTCAAACGCCATAAAGGTATCTGCGATCTGACCCTATTTGTCCCCATCTCCAGTAACACCGGGGAGTGGTCCGACAGATATCTCGTCTGGTACGTTATATTCCCAACCAGGGGACCCAGTTCAGAGGATAAAAACCAGTAGTCTAATCTACTGGAAGTGCCCGTTGCAGGAGTATAGCAGGAGAACTGTCTCATGAGGGGGAAGCACTCCCGCCACAGATCAGGTAGTTGTAAGCCCTGCAGTATTCGACGGAGCACCAATGTCATACTCGGTTTAGTGTGCATTTTGGGGTGTTCTCTATCCAGCGCACCATTCAGCACACAGTTAAAGTCCCCGGTTAACAGTATTGCAGCCCCAAGATACGGAGAGGCCGCTTCTAGAAGATCACTAAACAAGGAGGAGCTGTCATCGTTTGGGGCATACACGTTTACAATGCAGATTTCGGAGCCATCAAGTCTCCCATGCAATACAACATACCGGCCATCCACATCCACCACGTGATGTAAGTGTTGGAACGGGACGCCCGGTGCTACCCATATGAGGGCACCCCTTGCAAACCCAGAATAAGAGGTAGCATAAATCTGCCCTCGCCTCCTCTTCTTCAGAGATTTTATGAAATGACCCCAAATATGAGTTTCTTGAAGACACGCCACTGACACCTTGTATCTCTTCAGGTATGCCAATATTCATCTACGTTTATCGAATGTGGCGATACCGCGCACATTCCAGGTAAGTAATTTAGTCATGGTGGACGCCATAGCATTTCCCCCTCAACATTCCTCCTGGAAGAAACCCGCCCATCTTGCAAGACAATACGCGGTGTCCCCATATCAATCAACCTCTGGCCGTCTACACAGTACTTCACAGGAAGGAAGGCCCAATCCCAGCAAAGAACTACCCCAACAACCCCCCACCCCTTGGGTATTACCACATGTCCCTCCCCGGCAAACCCACGCTCAGTGAGGGCACGTAGACAACGCCCCATTGCCCTATAGCGCACTACAAATTCAAAATAATACAACTATAGTAACTGCAGCACAGTCATGTGAGTTCCCGCCCACCCCACCCCATTCCATAGAAGCGAGTAGCAAGCCACCGAGGTGTGAGGTCGAGCCTCCAACTCCATCGGCAGGTGCCAGACACTTGGGGGGCTTGCCCCCATCATAGAAAGCATTGCGTAGGAAAAGAAAAGTCCGTACATCAGTGAATTCCCCTTGCAGCACACCTCGAACCCCCCACATTAGGTCGATCTTACCGATCAGAAGAGTCCGCCACAAATCACAGCAAATGTCTCAGGTAAGAGGCAATTTCAGGTATCAGAGTCCTCATTTGCATCAGTGTCCGGTGGGCATTCCGGCGACGAAGCCCTCGAGTCCGTACCACCTCCAAGGCCTGCAGAGTGCTGTCCGGGCAGACCGTTATTCTGCTAGGACTGCGACGTCCGGTGTTTCCCTGAGAGGATGTCTTCAAACGCCGGCTCCTAGACCGATCATGAGGACCGGGCTTGCTAGGCATACGCGTGGAGGGAACCAAACATGGTCCCGGAGAGCTATTTGCATCCAGCCAGTCGGTCGCTTCTCCCGCTGTGAAGAAAAACAGAGCCTTTACATTGTGCTCCACCCTTAGCTTGGCCGGATAAAAAAGGCTATATTTGAGATTTAAGTCCCGCAGATGTCGCTTCTCAGCCAAAAAAGAGCATCTTTGTTCTTGAACTCGTTGGGTATAATCAGGATAAAGCGCAATTTGATGTCCCTCAAAAAGAAGTTGTCTCTTCGTGCGCGCTAGTTGCAATAGAAGATCCCTATCCCGGAAATCGAGAAAGCGGGCTATTATGGCTCTGGGAGGGGCCCCAGGTTTTTGAGGAGGCACAAGTGCCCTATGTGCCCTTTCAATTGTAAAGAACTTCGAAAGCCCCCGGGGGGCCGTGATCTCCAGCAGCCATTTTTCGAGGAATAGTTCCTGCCGATGGCCCCTCCGCCTTTTCGGGAAAGCCAATGAAGCAAAGATTATTCCGCCGGGAACGTCCTTCTGCGTCCTCGGCCCGGTCATCTAGGTGCACCAGTTTTTTCTGGAGGGTAATCACCGTGTCTCGAAGACTGTGTAGTTCCGTCTGCATCGTGTCAACTGTACCTTCTGTGGTGGTAACCCTATCCGAGAGTTTTCGCAAGTCACAACGGAGTAAATTAACATCAATGGCGACTGCTTCAATCCTGTTTTTCAATTCACCGCTTGTATCGTGGATAGCTGTAAGTATTTCAGCAATATACGGGGGTCTATCCGCTGTTGGAGCAGCTGTGTCCGTGGGCTGCGGCATCGCCGAGGCTCCCTGTTCCACAGTAATCAGCTGGGCGTAGTTTGATATTTTGTTGGATTGGGCCGTCTTGCTTCCTTTATCCCTTACCATCATGAGGACAGGTATATATGATGGAGAATCCAAGGGCACAGACTCAGTGCCCTCTTCCACGGCGCAGGGTGAGAATATACCGCAGGGCCACAAGCACTACCAGCTGAACTTTCACACGCTTCAGAACCTACCCAGGCGTCACAGCTCAGTGCAGCCCAACCGGTACAGAGCAGTTGCAATAATATCCCCAGTACAATATGGAAAGCAGCAGGCAAGGCCCCAACAGTACCGGAAGTCCTTCTCAGAAGCATAGGCCCATGCACCACCAGCCCTCTATTTTAGCTTAGGCAGTGACAGTCTAGTCTCTGTGGCTTACACATTCATGATGCCATTAAGCCTCAGCACACCAATGAGGCAGTTGGGGTGAATTCAAATATAGAGCCTGCAGGTCCAGGATCATTGACAGCAGCCTGTAGCTCCTTAGGCAGCCCCCACCCATCTGGAAAGATGTCCCGGGTCCGGTCCGCAGAACCGAGGTCTCCTATGCAGCAGCGGTGTTAAGCAGCAGGCCACAGACCTCCAGGCACACTGCCGGCGAAGTCCAAGTGACTCCGACATAGGCCACAACGGACCATCGGGGACCGCAAAGTCCACCCCGTTGCAATGCGCATGAAATCAGCCTAGCAGGATAGCGGATGCAGCGAGCCGATCACTCCCCCTCGATCGGATGGTGAAACTCGCCCGGTACAGGCCAGGACTCAGGCACGGACTGCCCCGGATTCTTCATCCACTCACTGGCCCGCATGCACCCCCGTTCATCAGCCAGGCACTCATTGCGGGAAGGCAGCGACACCACTCCGGGCCCCCAGCACGGCAGCCCCAGCGGGATTCCCAGCTCCGCAACCTCCAGACGCAGGAGCCGGCCGCACACACTGCAGTGGGAAGGCCGGGAAAATGGCCGGCGGCTCCGGCAGTCCGCCAATCCAGCTTACGTTACGCTGTTACACAGGGTCCTCGGCCATAAAGACAATTACCCCTTAGGCAGAAAGGGGTATACAGGTTTCAGGTGCGCTCAAACATTAAAGTCCCCACGCCAGGATGATGATCGGATGGTCGGATGACGGGAGCTCTTCACAGGCACGTCTACTCCGCCATCGTACTTGGCCACGCCCCCTAGTTCGCAATGTGTTGCCATGGAGCTCTATATTCTCTTGTGCTGATTTACTCCATTCTCTTAATAGTAGAAAAAAACACTGTAGTCTAATTGTTAAAGTTATATGCAAGAGTATATTTGAAGATGTGAAAGCTTTGTATGTGTATACATAATCTGCTGGTGATAGAGAATATTTTCCTTTGTATTCTGGGACTTGTACTATTTAATCAATTGTAAAAGAGGACAATAACACTCAGAATTGAAAGAGGAAACATCTGCACGGCAGTGAATATGAATGATGAAGGCAGGTTTGTATATGTGAGATGGTGGGATGTGTTGTTTAACCTTGGCCAAAGTTACATGTATAGCATGAGAAAAGTATATTTTGAATATGGGTCAGGTTAACTAGTGGAGAGTACTCCTGTGGAGTCTCGCCGCCAGCTTGACTTTGCGTATAACATCTCTGTGTGAAGTGTTGAAGTCTTGTTTAAGAAGAGTTCACTGACCTGCCAAATATGATCTACATATGTTATAGAGTAATGGTATTTTGTGCTTAAAAAGTGAAAGTTGTTGTTTTGAGTTTTAGTAACTTAGTCATACATATAAGTTAAAATGCTAAAAATGTAACACATGTACTCTGAAGTTTCAGTTAGCTATATGCATTCCTAGAGACCCATGTGCCCAATTATACATCCACTCTCCCACCCAGGCATTAATCTGACAGACCTAAGTAAAAAAGCAGACAGGCACTAAAACACGCAGTGAGACAGTAAGAAAAGTAACTAAACATTCACTCACACTGATAGGTAGAACTGAGGTGTGCTAGTACTAATGGAGGTTCTTGCAGACACACGTACATAACCCAATACTCACCAATACACTCAGGAGGCAATTCATGCAACCCCTTTAAGACAGATTTAGAGATGGATAAATGTCTGAAAAGATAGGCAGTCATTTACCAAGAAACATACATACATATTGAATCACAGCCTAGGATACTAACTGAGACACTCATTCAGATATCTGCTAAAGAACTGACACTTTGAAGCCTACCATGCAGAGAAATACCCTTTGCATTATGTGTCAGACTTATATACTTGATTTTGTATATGCAGTTTTAGTACTAGATGTCTTTGGTCACTTAAAATTCGTACACAAGGTGTAAACTGCTTTTGTCCCACATGTACTAAACAGTAAGATAGGCTCTAGCTAGGCCACAGTGCAGGGAGCTATGTGTTTAAAAGGTAAGACATTTACTCAAAAGATTGAGTGAGCTATATACACTCTTAGAGATCCATGTGTCTTAGTATACATCTACTCTGCCACCCAGACTTGAATCTGACATAAGTAAGTAGAAAAGCAGTCTGACAGTAAAACACCCAGAGAGATATTAAGTGTAGCATGTAAACATTCAGTCAGACACACACAGAGAGCTGATATATATCTAGTGCTAATGGAGCTAGTTGCACACACACTTAAATAACCCAATACTCACAAAATACACCCAGGAGGCAATCCATCCTGCCCCTATCAAACACATTTAGAGAAGCATACATTTTACAAAGAGAGGCAGTAATTTACTAACAAACTTACATGCACATGGAAACACAGCCCCAGATAGAGACTGAGACACTCATTCAGATATCTAGTAAAGTATTGACACTTTGAAGTCTACTATACAGTGAAGTAGTCCTTGCATTATGTTTCAGGACTGCTATACTTGACCTTGTGCATGTAGATTTACTGCTAGCTCTGTCTTGTTACTTAAAACTCTGATACAAGGTGCAAACCGCTCTAGAATCACTTATAAATGATGACTAAGATAGGCTGTAGCTAGGCCATAGGGCAGGGTGCTATGTATATAAAAGGTAACACATGTACTCTGAAGATACAGTGACCTATATGCACTGCTAGAGACCCATGTGCTCATTTATACATCCACCCTGCCACCCAGACTTCATCAAAACACCCAGTGAGATAGTAAGAGAAGTATGTAAACATTCACTCACACAGACAGGGAGAATTGCTATTTATCTAGCACTAATGGAGCCAATTGCACTCATACTTAAATATCCCAATACTCACTAATGCACCCAGGAGGCAATTCGGACAATGTTATGAGGTAAAGAATGGTACTCCCATTTCAAAGAAAGGAATAGTAGTTATAAATGTAGAGGCCCTGTATACAAATGTAACTGTAGTAGTGTTTGCAGTATTCAACAGCAATCAATTAATCTATTGAGAAATTTCCTTTGTAAGTTTCCAAGCAGAATTCTAAAACCTGAAATTGTAACTTTACAAGGATTAGATCCTTGCAAATTAAGGAAGCATACTAATTTACAAGGACACTCACTAGCATGTGTGCCAAAGCACCTTTTATCATTTCAGAATGTTAGGTGTACACCACTTAAAAATGCGTACTTTAGGTAGGAGGCTTTACTATGTTAAAACTCCTGCACTATGTTTTGGAAAAATAAATAGAGCTCTTTTGCAAGGTACAGTTGCAGAAGTAGAAAAGATTTCTGATAATGTGCAGTTTCGTTTTTTTCGTCCTGAAGAAAACTGTGGGCAACTTGAGGATTTCAGATCTGGAGATCCAGTGGGACAGGAGAGCGGAATTACTGTTAATCATTTTGAAGAGGAGATTAGAACATTTAACAGTGTTTCTTCAGAGAAACCAAACTATGTTTGTATTTGTTGCCAACACACCAATTTTAAAAGTCAAACTGGGACTGTTGATTTGTGTTTAAAAAGTCAAAATGAGAACAATAATAAGCTGCAAAAATTTGCTGTTTACTTATTTGTAGAGGCACTGCTTGACTTGTACACATGACAAATTTTATTTAAGTACTGTTACAATATGTTGGAAGAAAACAAAATGTCTTCTAGAGTAGTGCATAACAAATTAGATATAGTATCTATCCCAGACATACTTCAAGATTTGAATGTTTTTGACTCTATACTTATACCATGTATACATCCTTTCCAAGATATAGTCTGTAGGATATTTCAAACTGATCTTCTGAGAGGTCTTAAAGGTAGAGTTGTATACTTGCGATTAGATTTGAAGCAGGATATTGAAATTGTAGGGATGGAGAGAGATTTGGAAGAAGCACTTATAATTCCAGTCAATAGTGTACCTACGAAGAGCAAAAAGATATGACAAGAGTTAGTAGATGTTAGTAAAGTAAAAAATGCATTTTATATCTGGTACAAAATGATATTTATTATAAAGATATAGATGTTGTTCAAAATGTACCGGATATGGAGGATGATACATCATTGTCAAGAGGTCAGATTGAAAAAGTTGATTGATCCTGATCTGAAGAAATTTATGAACACTACACTATGCATCCTCTTCATTCCAAAGACATCATTGGTGATGCTATTGATCTCTTTCAAATGAAAGAAGCAAGAGGAGCTCCCTTGAGTGTGTGAGAGAGAAGTTTAGAAACTTGCTGTTTTCCACATCTATTTCCTACTGGAGTAGGTGGTAGATATGATTACCGGCCTGTACAGATACCAGCATCCTTGATTTCTCTAGTGTATTCCCTATATATTTAATCTTTTATTTGAGAGCCACTTGTGAGGCCTATATTATGCAGTAAACCACATTCTCAAGACAGGAATGAATCTGGAAAATATCACGGCAAGGAATTGGTTGACAAAGTTCAAGGAAAAGATGAAAACCTGGAATACAACTTAATTAATTTGATAGCATGCCAGCATGGCACCAATTAATATTGGAATCATCAGCATGGTGAGCTGAAATGCATGTTGAGAAACTCAGTTGTGCTGAGTACACATGGGATGACCTCCTTCCATTCCTGTGAGAAGCAAACTCCAACATAAAGGACATCAATCTAAAGACAGCAGGAGAACTTTGTTCGATGGACCCTGCAAATGTTTGCAGATATTTTGACCATAGGTTTCAAGCAATGATGAGTTTCATCTGAAATAAAAAGAATCCTCCTCTAGGTGAAGTAACTAATTTCTTTTGGCACAAAGCGTACCAAGCTAGTGGTGCTCCACAGAGTCACATGCTGTTATGGGTAAAAATGCCCCCAAAATTGGAAAAGACACTGATGAGTCTGTCTTATCTTTTATAAAACAGTATGTGACAAGTGCCATCCCAATGGATATTGCTGACAAAGGTTTGAAACAAGTTTTGAGGTTTCAAAATCATAGGTGTGGGAAATACTGTCAGCCAAAATTGAAATCTAAAGGAAAATTTCACAAAAGATGTTGTTTTGTAGTCCCACGACCTGTGGTCTCAGGAGGAAGAGTGAAAAGCTTTTTGTCCGCAGTCAGACACACCCTCACATGGAAATCACCAAAAAATACATACAACTTGAGAAGAACAGAGACTTCAAAATATATCATTGACTACAATCATGTCATTCTGAAGATATGGAATGTAAATATGGATCTACAATGTGTTGCAGACAACTCCTTCGATGTTGCTCGCTATGCTTCATATATAAAAAATCAGAGAAGACCGAGATGAAAGAGATGTAGGAAGAGATTGCTGCAGAAAAGAGTCTTACCAAAAATTATATATCATTTCAGCTTGATAATGCTTCCCACAGAGAAATAGGTTCATATTAATGCTCAGACAGATTAGGCTCTGCTAGTTTATTTTTCAAGTCCAGAGGAATCCTGTGGCTAAGCAGAGGCATTGCAAGTAGTCGTAATAGAGCATTAAAGTATTTTCTAGAAATAAAATACCTTGCAGATTTTGAATCCAAAAGAACAGGCATTCTAAAGACTAACATGCTGGATACATACTACCCAAGAAGGAGTCCTCATCTTGAAAGCATTTGGTTCTATGAAGTACTTCAGCACTATACATACATAACTAATGTAACTGAAAATATAGAACAAGGGAGCATCCAGTCCTAGGATGTGATGGTTGTTTAGTGAGAAACAGCAAAGAAAATCAAATTAACCACAAGGAGGAAAGAGAGTTTTTCTACTTGGTACTTTTACAGTTGTTCAAGCCATGGCATGCAGAATCAGAATCACTAGGACACTATGACTGTTACAAAGACTCTTTTAATGATATAAAAGACACCATTGAATGCTCAGTGTTTCCAACTTATCTGTGAATGTTGAGAAATGAGATTGAACATGAAGAAACCATTGCTGCTGAGATAGTCATGGAGAGTTCTCAAAGCAGCCAAAAGTTCTACACAGCAAGTCAAGATCCTCTTGGAGAGCCAATAATTCGAAATGAAGCATCAACAGCTATGAATGAGGTGGAGAATGCAATGCAGCAAGCAAGAAAGGAAACTGGAGATTTCGAACAGTTATTAACACAACTGAATAATGAACAGAAAGACAGTTTTAATGAAGTTAAAGATAAAATAGAGCATGGATTTCTGCATGAGAAGAGACAGTGTGAATGTTCTTCATTTAAACCATTACTGCTATATTTAGGTGCACTGGAAAACGCTTCTTAATTAAAGTACTCACCAGTTATCTACAGAAGATTACAGATTTAAATTTGTCATGTGTTGTTACTGCACCAACAGGATTAGCTGCATATAACATTAAAGGAATTGCTCTTCATCGACTATTAATGCTACCTGTGGAACATAACAACAAGCTAGAATATGAGAAATTCTGGTGAAGATTGTCATGATGTATGTAGCAAGAGTACTGAAAAAACTGAAGCTTCTAATTATTGATAAAGTGAGTATGGCCTCAAACTGAATGCCTGCTTTCGTACATTTAAGAATGCAGCAGATATTGAAAACAAACTTCTAGATACTGTTCGGTGGGAAAAATGTAATTGTATTTGGTGACCTACTACAACTAACACTGGTAAAAAGACAACCTGTTTTCAAAACACTTCTACATAATGAAACAAGAAATTTTCTAGGAAGTATTGGGAATGTAATTATTTGGCAAAACTTTGAATACAAAGAATTGGTGAGAAATATGCATCAGGCATCAAATGTGCAATATGGAGATATACTGAAGGACATTAGAGTAGGAGTTCTCACTAAAGAAGGCTAACATGCTTTGGATAGTCACCTTATCAAGAAACTATTCCATCTAATATTACAACAGCACAACCTATAGATAATTTCATTAAAGTACAGAAGTCTATAGTGTGTTTAATGCCAACCCTTCAAGAGTGCTCCAAATTTAATGAAGAATTACTACAACTGGAGAAAGAAGATATTTTGGAAATTACAGCTACTGATAAAATGGAACATCAGGGAGTGACAATACTACTCAAAGAGAAACTACATGCAAAATTGGATTCTTTAGAAAAGTCTGTATCAAAAACTGTGGGGTTAGAGAAGCAGTTAGGTGTGTGCAAAAACTATCGTATAATTTTGTGAAGGAATTTAAATGTTGAAGAGAGGTGAGTAAATGGTGCAATGGGTAAATTTATAAATGTTATTAATTTCCCAAACAGATGAGGTGGAATACTTGGTCATAAAATGTGATGAGGTTGATGGTGTCAAGCAGAGTGGTTGATGCGCTGTACTTTTTTTGCTACTGAAAGACTTATACATCCAGCGAAAACAGTTTCCATTGTCTCTAGCGTATCCTGTAACCATCCACAAATCGCAAGGTTTAAGTGTAGATACAGCTTTTGTTAATATTGGAAGTACAAAAAGGAATGCCATATGGAGCATTGTCGCGAATTACAACATTGTCCGGTTTGTTTTTGATTGACTTTGATGTGAAGAAAGTTAGTGCTGATGGAAGCTGTGTAAGAGAATGCAATCAGTTAAGAAGTCTATATGCTCCTCATTTAGGCCAGTATCCTGTTTACGAACAGTGTATAGATGCTCAAGAAAAGGAAGGAGAGAAAGAGAATCCTCAAGGATCAAAGAGAAAACTGCCAAGTGATGGAGAAGTTGTAGGTTCCCAGTTTTGAAAATAGTTCAGGTGTCAACTGCTTTGCAAATGTTGTTCTGAATGTACTGTTTCCTTTGCCACATGTAGTAAACCAAATTGAACAGAAAAGAGATAAGAAAATCTGTTCTGTACTATATAATGTGCTCCAACATTGATTGAATGACAGAACTGTAATACATTCTGTTCCAGGGATCTACGATCCTATAGATATATACATCAGATGAGTAGTGTTTTCTCTAAATATTCAACAAGATGCACAAGAATATATTATGGCAATGCTAGGAGTATTAGTGGAAGAAGAAATTAATATTAATGTGTTATTTGGATTGAGTTACAAATGGAATCATGACTGTGAAGAATGTAGATTCAAGTCCAGCACTGTAATTAATTCTGAACGATTCCTCTAATTGACATTACCAGATTCTAAAACTGTGCCTTTTGACAAATTGTTGAAAAAGGCAAACCAAAATATTACCGTTCCAAACTGCAGATCAGATGTCATGTATACGTTGTTCCTATAAACAGCTGGGAAATATATTATACTGACGTTACAACGATGCAGAGCAAATGGCTGAAAATTAGAAACTGAAATTACAAACTTCGTAGCTGGGCAAATATCAATTTCAGGAAGGACCTTTACTACTTTGGCTATTATCTTTCACGAAGGAGTTAATACGACATCTGTACACTACACTGTCTATTTAAGATCGCAATCAGGATGGACAGAATGCAATGACATTAATCTAAAATCCAAACCAAGACTACCTAGGAGATTACCAAAATCATATCTCTTCTTTCTTCAACCAAAGTTCTGAGTACAATTTGTGGGTATAAAATGATATATGGTATTTTTTATGAAGTGGTTAATCTGTATATTAGACATTATTCGGCCTATTGGGGGTAATGTCTTAAAAGTTGTTCAAATTGTGACATTGGTTTTACCTTTCACAAAGGACTTTATATAAAGTCTAAACACTACATTCTCTAATTACAATAAAAAACTGAATGAATATAGTCCAATTACAGCAGCCTTAATTTGAAACTAAAAAGTGTTTTCAAAACTAAAAAAAATAACCCCTTTTATTTCTCCAACAGCAACTTCTACATATTACATGGTGGAATTATTTGGCCTACTAAGATTACCATTTTTGAAAAGATCTTCAAAAATGAAGAGTCTTTTTATATTGCAGAAAAGAGTTAATATAACAACTAAACAGAGCACTCTGATTAAAGTCTGAACATGGATGGAAATACTCCACTTATTACAGCTTTAAGATGAAATCAAACACTGCCTTCAAAATTAAAAACTTTTCCCTTTCTGTTTAACCAATCAACATTCCACGTTCTGTTTCTGCCAAAAAAGTACTGTATGGGATTTTCTCTACATGGATCATCAGTAGTTTACACATCATTTGGCCTACTAGGGGTGATGTTTTGAAAAGCATCTCCAAAATGGAAGACTACTTCACCTGTATTTCTGATATTGTACCAGATATAATAATATAAGAAATATTTGTAACACATGTTTTATCAGATTACTGTAGTAACTGTGGAAAAAGTCACTAATTAATGACTTGTAGTGAGTGTAATGCATAGTATCACTTATTTGTAGTGATCTACTGTGCAGTTTTGAGTTTTTTTGTTTTACAATCCATTGATTGTTTTTTCCCCACTGTTCGAGGATGATGATTCATACAAACCATCGGTTAGGCTGAAGAAGTATGAAAGCTGAGAACAGTAAAAAAGGGAAAATTGTAATCTTAATAAATTGCTCTGTTTCTGTAATTTTAAAGTTATAATACTTTACATATTTTTATTATCTTTTTCAATAGTGGCTGGAGTTGAACGACGTTAGATGTCTCAAAAGAGTTCTTCTACCACATACGTAATACATCCTGATATCCATAAAGAGTTTTTTGAAGCATAAACTGTATTTGGATTTATCATCCACTCAGTGATCCATGCATCATGCATGCACATATTCTAACATGCCTGCAGCTGTCATGTACTCTTTCAATTATCCATGTACCACTCATGCACTCATTCATTCAAGTATGCACTGCGCATGCACACACTCTAATATTCATCCAGATACCATGCACTCATTCTAAAATCCATGGACCCCTCATCCACTCAATCAATTATCCATGCACCACTCATGCACTCATTCGACATGCATGCTCTCTTCATACACAAATTCTAATATCCATGCACCACTGATGCGCTCGCACTAATATCCATACACTTCTCACACACTCAATCAATCATCCAGGCACCACTCATACACTCATTCTAACATCCATAGAAGTCTCATACCTTCATTAAACTATGCATGCACCACTCATGTAATCCTACTAACATCCATGCACCTCTCATACAGTCATTCAATCATCCATGCACCAC
The DNA here is from genome assembly GCA_963921515.1 of Calotriton arnoldi. NCBI lineage: Eukaryota > Metazoa > Chordata > Amphibia > Caudata > Salamandridae > Calotriton > Calotriton arnoldi. The sequence continues at coordinate 143,381 of CAWUFW010008517.1, forward strand.
TTATGGATGCAATTAATAATGCATGCTCAACTTATACACTCATTCAATCATCAATCCACCACTCATGCACACATTCAATAATCCATGCACCTCTCATGGACTCATTCAAACATTCATGCACCTCTCATAAACTCATTCCATCATCCATGCACCTCTCATTGCACTCAAATAATCATCCATACACCAGTTATACACTGATTCCATCACATATGCACTGTTTATACACTCATTCAATTGTCCATGGCCCACACATTCAATCATCCATGTACCTCTCATGCTCTCATTGTATCATTCATGCACAATTTGGGTACTTACTCAATCACCCATGCACCACTTATGCGCTCATTCAATTATCCATGCACCACTCATGCACTCATTCAATGATCCATGCACCACTCAAGCATTCATTCAATCACACATGCACCGCTTATGCACTCATTCTAACATCTATACACCACTCACTCACTCATTCTAACATGCATGTACCACTCATGCACTCATTCAATCATCCTACATTCTACAGAATCTGTACTCCTTGAAATAGCCGACACCCTAAAATGTATTACAGATAAAGGTAGAAAAGCAGTATTGATCCTGCTTGATTTGTCGGCCGCTTTCGATACCATCTCCCATGATATACTATTGGCTAGACTAAAAACCAGCGGCATCTCCAGCATTGTCTTGGCCTGGATTAAATCCTTCCTGTCTAACCGTAGGCAAGCGGTCTCTCTGGGTACGTTTCTCTCCCCCGAACGATCCATCACAGCAGGAGTTCCACAGGGCTCTTCACTCAGCCCGCTCCTGTTTAATATATACATGACCCCCCTCATTTCCCTTATCTCATCATTTGGGATTGAGGTAACATCCTACGCTGACGACACACAACTGATCTTGTCCCTTGACAAGTATTCTACAGCTGCAGAAGGGAACTTTAAACTCTGCCTCACTGAGGACATTCATTGGATGAGAAATAACCACCTCAGGTGTAACTCTGACAAGACGGAGATTTTGTTAATAGGGAAAGACAATCCCTTTCAGCCCAGGGCTTGGTGGCCAGAATGCGCGACAGTACCCCCTCAACTGTCGAAGTGGCTAAAAATCTGGGAGTTCTATTTGATGCTTCCCTCTCATTCAAACCTCATGCACTCAAGGTAGCAGGGACTTGTTTTGGCCTAATTAAAACATTAAAGAAATTTTTCGATCTGATTCCTCTTTCCGCTAGGAAGACAGTGGCGGTGGCGTTGATTCTCTCGCGGCTGGACTACTGTAACAGCCTTCTGGCAGGGATTAACAAATCTACTTTGAAAAGACTACAAGTAGTTCAGCATGCGGCGGCCCGCCTGGTACTAAAACTCCCGCGTAGGGCCTCTGCAGCTTTGAAATCTCTTCACTGGCTCCCACTTCACAAGAGAATCCTATTCAAACTTCTCTTAACCACTTTCAGAGCGGTTCGTTAACTAGGCCCAACATATCTTTCAGCACGATTTACACCTTATACCACAACGAGGACACTTAGATCCTCGTCGGCTAACCTCCTTAAACTCCCCGATTTCAGGCTTAAAACCCTCGGAGGGAAGTCGGCAACGGTGTTAGGAACCAAAGCCTGGAACCTTATGCCAAACAAATTGAGGACCCTAGAAACAGAAGCACAGTTTAGGAAGGCCCTAAAAACCTGGATTTTCGGAGCATCAGATGCATTCTGTCAAGCCCTTATTTAGGTCCCTGTTCCGTTCTGTTAAGCTAGTCCTCAATTGTTCAGCACCAGGATGCTCCTTTCAGAGTGACAGATTGCGCTTTATAAGTCCCATATTCAATTCAATTCAATTCAATTCATCCATGTACCACTCATACATTCATTCAATCATCCATGCCCCACTCATGTGCCCATTCTAACATCCCATGCATCACATGTGTAGTCATCCATGCACCACTCATTGAATTATCTGTGCACAAGTCATGAATCATTCAATCACCCAGACACCAAACATGCACTCATTCTAACATGCATGCACCACACATGCACTCATTCTAACATGCATGCACCACTCATGCACTCATTCAATCATTCATACGCCACTAATGTACTCATTCAATCATCGAGGCAGCACTCATACACTCATTCAATCATTAATGCACCAATCATGTACTCATTCAGGCTCCTCCCTCAGCCCAACGCTGTTCAACATCTACATGGCACCCCTCGCCCACGTCGCCCGACAGCACAACCTCAACATCATCTCCTACACCGACGACACCCAGCTGATCCTCTCCCTCACCAAAGACCCTCACACCGCCAAAGCCCACCTCCACGAAGGAATGAAGGCCGTCGCCGAATGGATGAGGACCAGCCGCCTGAAGCTGAACTCGGAGAAGATGGAGGTCCTCATCCTTGGTTCCAACCCTTCAGCCTGGGACGACTCCTGGTGGCCAACATCACTGGGAACAGCCCCGCCACCCACCGACCACGTACGCAACCTAGGGGTCATCCTCGACCCCACCCTCTCCATGACTAAGCAGGTCAACGCCGTTTCCTCATCCTGCTTCAACATCCTCCGAATGCTCCGCAGGATCTTCAAGTGGATCCCCACCGAAACAAGAAAAACAGTCACCCAGGCCCTCATCACCAGCAGGCTGGACTACGGAAACGCCCTCTACGCAGGAACGACGGCTAAGCTCCTGAGACGGCTGCAACGCATCCAGAACGCCTCTGCACGTCTTATCCTCGACATCCCCCGACGCAGCCACATCACACCCCACCTGAGAGACCTGCACTGGCTCCCTGTCAACAAGAGGATAACCTTCAAGCTCCTCACCCACGCACACAAAGCACTCCACAACTCCGGACCAGCCTACCTCAACAGACGACTCAGCTTCTACACCCCCACCCGCCAGCTCCGCTCGACCAGCCTCGCCCTCGCCACAGTCCCCCGCATCCGGAAAACGACCGCCGGCGGCAGATCCTTCTCCCACCTCGCCGCCAAGACCTGGAACACCCTCCCCACCAACCTCCGACAGACCCAAGACCTACTGGCCTTCAGAAGACTCCTCAAGACCTGGCTCTTCGATCAGTAGCAGCACCACCCCCCTCTTCCCCCAGCGCCTTGAGACCCTCGCGGGTATGTAGTGCGCTTTATAAGTGACATGATTGATTGATTGATTGATTGATTCAATAACCCATGCACTCATCCAATCATTGATACACCAGTCATGCACTCATTGAATCATCCATGCGCCACTTACACAGTTTATTCAATGATCCATGCCCCACTCATGCACTCATTATGAGCTCACATATTACATCACTCATGACATGGCCAGTAACATCGCTTTTCCTATGGAAACATAGTCCTAACTATAACTATCTACTGGTGACAGCCAGTTGGTAATATATAGATATTGATTTATCTATTAATCCACTGATTTATATATCAGTCCACTTTATCCATGGGTCTGCTCTAAGGCCATTCATATTTTGCTTGTGCCTCCTCCACAGCATTGCGCACTGGATCAACCCAATTCATGCCTTGATTTGATTTGATTTGATACTTATATAGCGCAACACTCACCCGAAGGCATCAAGGCGCTAGATAAAGGCCATACATACCACGGAGTCTAGAAAAAAAAGCAAAAGAACTCCAGCTCACCGTTTGACTGTGAACAGCCAGGTTTTAAGAGCTTTTCTAAACGGGAGCAGAAGAGGGATAGATCTAAGAGCAAGGGGTAGGGAGTTCCAGTGTTTTCTCGCTGCCAACGAGAATGCCCAATCCCCCCACTTCCTCTTCTTGGTTCTTGGTACCAGTAGTTGTTTTTGAAGTGAGGAGCGTAGTAGTCTGCTTGACTGCTTACACTGTGAGTGACAACATTTTTCATGATCACATGTGCACAGCCACCTAAAAAGGAGTGAAGTTTAGAGTAAGGGCAGGTGGGCCTGGGCTGCAGGCCCACTCCTTTATTTGTTTTTTATATTTTTTGCATTTTTTGGCATGAAGCATATGTCGGCAAAGAAAAGCATATGAAAAAATCACACGCTTGCTAAGGTCACACCTACTGACTTTGCCAATTCATGTTTTCAATAATTTTTGACAAATGTAAACAGAAACAACTTTTGAAAACAGCTGAGTAAGATATTGAAACAAATAAAAAACTATAATGAAGCAACCAAGCGAAAATAAGCATTTGATGTACAAGGAACCATAGAGCGAGATGCAAGCAAGATTCAAATACATTGTCAAGAGCTAAGCTCTGGTTAGTTAGGGATAGAAATAAGGATGCTTCCAATGTAAACTCAAAGTTTTAGAAATTGAGGGCCTGATTCACAATGGTAAACTTGCACTTTTGTGTAAGTTTAACATTTTTTGTTATTCACGACTGCCTAGACTCCTGAGTCAGGGCAGTGAGCTCTGCACATAAAAAGATAGGCCTCCTATCTTTTTATGTGAGCAGTTCTCTGCCCCGACTGTATATTCCCCACAGTTGTAAAATTACTATTAACTTGTAATTTGTAAATACAAAAAATAGTAAACTTACTTATAAGTGTAAGTTTACCTTTGTGAATCAGGCCCTCATTCTTTAGGTTGCATTTGCCATTTTTTCAGCGTTCACACCCTAAGTAGGATTTCCTGACACTCACAAATTGATACAATTAACCCAGGAAAGTATTTTGAGAAAAAATAAGTTAAAGGTAAACCTTAAATGGTAAGAGGGAGGTCGAATGTGAACAGTACGTTTGTTCCAGAGAGCACTGAAAAGATACAACCTTCCTTCTGTTGCCTACAAAGCATGGCAAGATCAATTTGGGCCATATCAAGTAACCCTGGGCGTAGTTCGCGAAGTTGCGCTACGCGAAGCTACGTGAAGTGCACCTCGCACTACGCGAGCTACGCGTAGCTACGCGAACTGCGTAGTGCACTGTGCAAAATGCTGTTCGCACTGATTGCACAGTGCTGGATGCTTGTCCGCACTGTGCAATCATTGAAAACGGCATCTTGCACAGTGCGAGCTGTCTTTACTGCCGCTCGAGTAGATTTTTACTCGAGCGGCAGCTTCTCAACGCGGACTGGTAGTTTCTCATCGCGAGCGGTCGCAAGCATGCGCAACCACTCGCAATGAGAAACCTGACCTCCCGCGTTGAGAATCTCGCCAGGAGGTTTTTTCCACGCTCGCGATCAGCAACTTGATGTTGCTGATCGCGAACGAAGAAAAAGTCTCGCCGGGATGTCATTTTGCTTGCTCGCGGTCGCCAACTTGACGTTGAGGACCGCGAGCAAGCAAAAAATGACCGCTACGCTACGCGTGTTTGCACTGTGCTACGTGCAATTCGCGTAGTGCGAAGTAGCGCAAACTTCGCAAACTACGCGAGCGTAGTGTAGTGCTTTGCCCAGGCTTAATATCAAGGTGAGCTGAACTGGTTCAGCACATTGTTTTTCGCATCTGATGCATCTAACGTTAGTACATATAACTTGGAATTTTTCTGCGTTAATGCATTAGCTTTGGGAAGAACAAGTGGGAAACAGAGAGTGGCAATCTCTTTTCACCATTTCCAACTTTTTCTGCCTAATGTTCTAGCACTAACTCAGAGGAATTCCGAGTTATATGTCTGAACTTTAGATTCCCCATCAAATGCAAAAAACCAGAGCCTAAGCTCTGTGCTAAACCAGTACATCTGATAATGATATAGTCCCAGCTTCCCTCACCAAATCACAGAAAATATCTGGAGACATATGTTGGAAACTGGGCTTCTTTGCAGATGCCTCCCACTTTTTTCCCCATTTTAGACTGTTAGATGCTGGTTTTTGACACTTATAGTACACTGGGACTTGCTAAACTAGCCCCAGCACCTGTGCTCTTCCCCTAAAACTGATATGAATTGGTACACCCAATTAGCAAAGTACTGTTCCAAATTATAAGTACCCTGTATATTGTACCAGTGGTACCCAGGGCAAGGGTGGTAAAGGGGTCATCAGGGATGCAGCTCTTGTTATGCCACCCTGTGTGACCCAAGTAAAAATGCGTTTGCGGGTCTGACATTGCAGCCCTGCACAAGCAGCCTGTCTGCTTGAGAGTGACTCTCCCACACTATGTGCTGCAAAGCCGTACCATTGCCTTAATGTAAGTAAGTCACTCTTAAAGTTGTTCTCCTAAGCCCAAGAGGTAGAGTGCATTACATTAAAGGTGTGGATAAATATGTTTATACATACATTTCCCTACAGTAACCCTGTAAAGCAAGGTTTTACTGTAAGTGACCGGCGGTCCATAAAGTAGCATGGGCTGGTTACCGTGAGAACGCAAGATAGCCAACTCCATTATGGAACAGCCAAATTGTGTAGTGTTTTGTGTCAAACATCATGCTTTTTCAGCCCAAAACAATTCTCATGTCGAGGGTGAACTAGCATGCACAGGTGTGCCACCCTGAGGGGGTGCCCCCGTGATACAGTGACCCAGTGCCTTGGTGAGCTTCCCCGAGCTGTTTGCCGCCAAGACAAGAGTCTGCCCTCCTGGTGGGATGTGCTAGCACTTCCCCAGGATGGAGTTGGAGGCCTGGGAAGGGAGAAGGTCACACCTCCTCCCTCCCAGGATGACTAGTGTTTTGTCATCAAGGCGGTGAGCCTCAAAGGCTTGCACCACTCTTGATGTGTAATTTCTTGTCCTCGCTCAAGGACAAAGCCCTTCCCGCCCTGTCCAGTCCAACAGGCGAGAAAATTAGTTATTCAGGAGGTGCACACCTCCGATAGACTAGCCACACCTTTGGATGGCATAGAAGTTCTGTACTGCCAATGAAGGGTTCTGCCATGTTGGAAGACCCATATTAGAGTACTCTGGGTAGAAAGGTGACATACACCCACAGGATGTTGTCACCTCAGGGGCAGGTTAGCAGCAGGGACTAGAAGCCCATTGGCCACTGCCCCTCACACCCTTACTCCCCCCCCAAGCTAGGATTTAAGGGGCTCCTCTGGCACCAGAATCTCTGTTCTGACTTTGAATCCGAGAAGAGGCACAAAGAAGATGCTGTCAACAAAACTGTTGACTCTGCCGCAGCACAACGAGAGGACACTTTAGTGCCCTGAAAAGACTATATTCTGGATCCGTCTGTTTGATGTGGGTCTGTGGCAAAAGCTTGTTGCTCCTAGCAAGAGGGACACCAGTGGCTGCCAGAAACCAAAGCAGTCTCTCTTTGGATTGATAGGACCAGTCCCCAGCAAGTTGCAGGACCTGTCGAGAGTGAGCCCGAAGAGAAGTTGTGTTCTGCAAGCCACTACTCCACTCCTGTCAACCTCCAGTCGCTGAAGGAACCGTGGACTGCATTTGCTGCAGCCAAGGCCTGGTGATCGCCAGTCAGGTGATCATCCCCTTGAGTGACATCTCTAGCCCGAGAGCAACTCACAGCAACAGCAGCCAATGTCAGCAATGACCCCGCTGCTGTGTTCCTGCATCCTGAAGTTGTAGTCATCGAGTGTGTGGTAAAACATCTTTGGCACGACCTGCCCTGGTGATTGATAGATGCCAGCTACCTCTGCACCCAGAGCCACCGAGCAAGTTAGAAGAAATACAGCTGTTGAACCCAGGTCCTAGGACCCTAAAGGCCTCTACTCTCTGTGTGTAGAGCGGAACTCCATCTCCAAGTATGATTTTGTCATGTGCTGCAGGTTGGACAGCTCCTGCGGATCCCTTCAATACCAAGGACAGCCAAATCACCTCTGCACCAAGACTCCCTGGGCAAGGTAATGGAGTAATGACAGTTGGAACTTGGTCTAGGAACTCACATGACCTTATCCACTAGAGGGTTCATTTGAACTCACCCTGCAAGTGTCCGAGTGTCACCTGTGTTTTCCCCTATTCATTTCAATGGGACCTGTTTGAAAGATTTACTACATTTATTTTTGAACACTTTAAAAATTCACAACTCCGGTGGTATGTATGATACAAAGTATGTTTTGGTGTCTATATTTATATAAAAATAAACTCTATTTTTATAACTTGGTGTCGGATTTCTTACGAGTTGTCTCAGTTACCTATGCACCATAATGGTACTGTAAAATGCTTAACACATGTTCCTCTAGTAGTGCCTGACTGCTCTTTTCCACACCACCAGGACTGAGCTAAGGATTACTGTTGTTGAAGCCAAGGATCATCTCTGTGTATTGTGAGAATATTGTATGGTATGGCCTCCCAGCCATACCACCTAATATTCTACCTTGCAACAACCTACAGAGTTCTTTAAAAGGAAGGCTGGACCACAGCTAAAGACAAGCGAGGGTTTCTAACTGTGTACTGCAGAAGCAAGTGACCTAGAGCGAGGAGCAGAGCAGGAGGCACGAGCAGCCAGCGGGAGGAACAGGAGCAGAAGATTGCAGTTGCGGCTGGTTTGGCATGCTAGAGCTGTTGCCGCTGTCATTGCCATGTGTGCTGTCGGATCGGCCTCGGTGTGGAGTGGGGAGCAGGGATGCTGATACGGCTTCTGCTCCTGACGACTCCCTCTTGGCATGGTGCTTTTTGCCCGCACAGCCTCCATTGATGCCAAAGCTGTCTCCTGAGCTATGCCTAGTCACTCTCCCTTCCTACTGGAGTACCTCTTGGTTCTGTGGCTCACAGCAGAACAAAGGGAAGAAAAGATGAGAGGCAAGAGAGAGGACCAGGCGGTAAGCCCTCTGGGGGTGCGTGGTTTAATATGGGAATAGCGTGCTAGGGGCAACAACAGTGCCCTATAGATGCGCTGAAGCACCCGACTGAGAAGACAGTGTGGCTTGCACCCAGGTGTTCTCCTAATAACCTCCTGCTATTTTTCTTCCCCTTCCCTAAACAGTTAACTACACCACCAGCCCTTGCCTCCCCTCCCTCCTTCAGTCTATTCACAGACTGTTAAACTGAGACAGCAATAGGAAAAGAGGATAGGAGGATAGGAGGAAAGTGTCTTATGAGTATTGCAGGAGAAGACAGCGAGCGAGTGAGAGCAGAACGAAGACAAGCAGACAGATGAGCAGCATTTGCTGCATTGGCCATCATGGCATGGTGCGGCACGGGATTGGGAGTCTGCGATCTGATCTGGCAGAACCTGCCTTACGTTACATGCCACTTGCCATCATTTTGTTCCCAGCAAGGCTTCTACCCCAATTGGAGCTTTAACTGGACTGGACAAAGGTTGGGATTGTTTATCAGCTGCAGCAGTGGCTGAGAAAGTCACCATTTGTCACAGGAGCTTCTAGGTGGACTCTACAAGTTTCACCTGATTTTGGCAATTTCATTCTGTACCTTGTGTGTCATTATGGAGGAGTGGCAGAGGTTTATTTATACCCTCTTGCCGGTCAGGGCAGAAAGGTTAGAGTGTTTGTGCGGCACCTCCAGGGCCCAGTTGGGTAATTTTAAGCATCTCAACAAAAAAATCCTATTCCTCACATAATAAGTGGACCGGTGCACTGCTAAGTTGAATTTAGGAAGGAAAGTAACCTTCTCATTTTGTAGGAGAGTTGGAGTGGAGGGTCTTGCAATAAACTTAGCTTAATATTAAGTCTCATTTTTTATTTGGCAATAATGATGGGAGCAAGGTGGAATTTTAAAAACAGAAGGCCTACTATCAGCAGCAAAAGGAAGAACCATAGAAGAATGGGATGAAAAAAGCCCATTAGTAGCTGCACCCTGAGAAGGAAAAGGGTATGCAGAACAGACAGCGCCCAGTAAAGAAACTCCCCTGGCTTTCAAGAATCTGATCTCACCAATTTCCCAAGGAAATAACCCAGTTGGTTGCATCTATAAAGGAATTTGTGGGGAAACATTTGAGCAAGATAGTTAAGAGGGGGATACGTCCCACATCCAAGGCATCTAATGGAAATGGATGCAAATAATTTATAACCACCACCAGTGATCTGGAGGGTAGTTCCTTTGTTTCTCAACAGGGTGCATATTCAATATATGAGCCAGAACCAAGACTATCCTTCTCACCAGTAATTTGGCAGGCAAATATGTCCGACTCCCAAATAGCTGATGAATATATGAGAATTTTTTTAGGGACAGAGGACTGAAGAATCTGGAAGAACTGCTTTAATAAAAGGATGGAAGGGACAAAAGCAGGAAAGGCCCTAATTCCTCTGAAAATCCTGTCCCATCAGATTGATCAAATCAGTTATTCACGCCAAGTTTAGATATTTCTGCAGCAAATGGAGGGTCTCTTGTTGAGGTATTATTATTGATGCAGAAAGCTCTGCATGGGATTTTGGAAGCAACGTTTGGATCAGAGAGTGGACCTGTGAAGGTTTCAATAGATCAATAAGGCATTTGGTAAAAAGTGCATGGGCAAGAGGTATTTTTGTGTCTGAGGTCCTGATGCTTGTGAAAAAATGGCGAGAGTATGGTTTTTATAAAAGAAGGGACCCAGAGAAAAGGAGAACACAAAAGTTTGGCGAAAGGGTGAGAGATCCCAAGAAAAACCCTAAGGAGCGCAGGGAGATACAGATGAATAGTAAAAGGGTGACAAAGCCTCAATCTAGTAATCTATGCACAAAAACAAATATTCAGTCATTAGCAATATGATTAAAGGCTCTGGGAAGTTTTCTAGCAGGGAACAAACCCATAATAGAGGGAAATCTGAAAAGCTATATCAAGAGATGAAGCAAGTGGGAAATTCAAGGTTCAGAGCTAAAGGATTCCCTGGTGGTGTTGACCAACAATTGAGCAATGATAAATTCATTATTAAAGGTATTAGTAAACAAAATTGTATAACACCATCCACCCATGCAAGTGAGACAGCAGAACCTGACCAGGTAGGTCAAAGGAGGTTAGATGGGGTTATTAATACAAGAACTAATAACCATTGAGATTCACCAGTAGTAACATCACTAGAAACGAATAACCTTAGGTAAGCTAAGGGATTGCAACCACTTGCAGACCCACTGGTAATGTACTTTGATGTTGTAAAGCAAGGGAAGAGAGCCAGCAAGATGAGACTGCTAAATAGGTCAAAGTTACTTTAGGTATTCCATACATGTACAGCCCTAAAAGATATAACCTATTGTGGCATCAAGCAAGTAGAATTCCTCTATCGGGGATCTGTGAAGAAATAACAGTGGCCACATTCCTCTATAGACTAATACAGAAAATCATAGAAGATGCAAGGGACGAGGTAGCCTCGAATGATATAAAACTTGTCCCACCCCCAAAATAAGACGTCTTTACTAAGTTATCATGCAAGTCTAGATGTCAGACAGGCAAACCTGATTCTTGAAGATCGTAAGATCAACAGATCAAATAGAACAACAGGATAACAGAGAGATAATCTCCACATGACTACAGCAACGAAGAGCGATAAATACAATAAATAATCAAGCTCCCTCTGGGCCTATATTTCTTTTAGTGTATAGAATGAATCAAAGATGGGTTAAACATACATTATGAAAAAAACATTATCGATACAGTGCCATTACTAAATTCCGATTTTGTTTTTATTCACTTTTGTTTGTTATTTATAGTTATTTTGCTTGATAGCATTAATTCTAAGTAAATATTTTTTGTTTGCTTATAAGACAAATATTTTTGTCGCAAATTTTTTCATTCTTTATACACATTATACATAGATGAATACATAAATATTTTTATATACAAAATCAATTCAGCACTGAATAATTTCAATGTTGAACTTAAGACCCCTCTAACACAACCATGCAACCAAAGATAAATTCTCACTCACACTCAGTCAAACCCAACATACTAACAATCACCCCAAAAAAACCACACATCTACTTCTTGGTCAGAAGGGGACATGGATATAAAGGTCTCCATGACCATGTTGTAAGATGGGCGGATCCAACAAGGTCGACGCGCGTTTCGGTGGAATGTGGTGAGTAAGAACCACCTTCTTCAGGACCTTCTCAAATAGTGTCTTGCTTCACTCGACAATAGAGGGGAACAGCTGGTGCTGATATAAAGGATAAGATCTCAATGCTCTCATTTTAGGAAGTGAGCAGGCAATGGATGATAAGCAGAGTCAAGGTTGACTAAGTCCAACTAGGAATTTCCGATGTACACAACCTCTATATACTCCCTTTTATTCCTAATTATTGCCTATTATCCATATGGTACATGAAATGCAATGAATAGACTTCAGTTAAATGCCAGCGTGGGTTGCCTCTTATCGGTAGTTAGGTCTTCATCAATGATATCTTGCGTCAAGGGGCAGCTTCACAATGCGTGGCAGTCCCTAAATAAGTCGGTATGGAGTAATTTAATCATTCCAAACAAGGGCAGTGTTTACATCCTTTGACACTGACTGACGTGATTCCCGGGCAATTCCAGTGGGTATGGCGACGTACAGCATGCTGGAATTGCCCGGGAATCACGTCAGTCAGTGTCAAGGGATGTAAACACTGCCCTTCTTACAACATGGCCATGGAGACCTTTATATCCGTGTCCCCTTCTGACCAAGAAGTAGATGTGTGTTTTTTTTGGGGTGATTGTTAGTATGTTGGGTTTGACTGAGTGTGAGTGAGAATTTATCTTTGGTTGCATGGTTGTGTTAGAGGGGTCTTAAGTACAACATTGAAATTATTCAGTGCTGAATTGATTTTGTATATAAAATATGTATGTATTCATCTATGTAGAATATGTATAAAGAATGAAAACATTGGTGACAAAAATATGTCTTATAAGCAAAAAAAATATATTTACTTTGAATTAATGCTATCAAGCAAAATAACTATAAATAACAAACAAAAGTGAATAAAAACAAAATCGGAATTAAGTAATGGCACTGTATCGATAAAGTTTTTTTCATAATGTATGTTTAACCCATCTTTGATTTATTCTATACACTAAAAGAAATATAGGTCCAGAGGGAGCTTGATTATTTATTGTATTTTTCGCTGTTTCCCCTATTCTCCCTGACCTCAAATTTGTTCATATAGGGGGTTCCCTTTTTTGCATTAAAGCAATGAAGAGCTACAATAGATTTGACCCAAGCAATCTGGACAATGTAACTCAGCAGGAATTCTCTAGGTTAAGTGATATACATTAGGATAAGACATCTTCCAACCACTTTTCGCTATTAGTATGGAATGTGTATGGGCTAAGGCATATCCTAGAATTTGATCAAATGGAAATAATTTCGTTGGAATATAAGATTCTGTGTTTCCAAGAGACTTGGCTGTCGGAAGAAAAATTGCATTTCCTGGGATTCGCTCAAATCTACTCTGAAGCTTCACCAAGTGGGTCTGGGTGCAACTCAGGAACTAAGGTGGATCTGCTCAATCCTGGTGAAGTAGTAGATAGTGTGGTTATAGTAAAGGTCTACATTAATCAGAGGGAATACAAGTATAATTTAGTCTAATTTAGATTATTGGAGGAGGATATAGGTCAAATTGTAATGTTGTATCCATCAACTCTGATTCTAGTTCTGGGAGATTTTAACTTCAGATTACAAGCAGATCGGGAAGAAGGTAATTCTGGGGATTTATTGGAGGTGTTTAGGATACCTCTGGCTACCTTTCTACAGTGTCAAAGGTCTAAGTCATTGACCAAGTTACAGGGTTATATGCAGAGCCATCGTTTTGCCTGCCTTAATGGATGTTCTGCTTCAGATGTACCAGTGCGGCAGATATACAGGCATGGCAGTACAGAAGGGCCAATAGATTATATTTTCATCCAGATGTGGTACTTCCCCTGGTTGAGGACTAGCAGGTTTTGCCATATAAAATGAGTGATCATTTCCCACTGACATCCAAACTACATTAAAAAATGGCAAGCAGGGAAGAGTTTGTGCCATTAGATGCAGAATTCCAAAACCGCCTTACAACAAGGATAAGTGCTCAACATGTGCAGGCGCTAGTGGAATTACAAAATAATATTGATCCACTCTGCCATTTATCTAATGAGAGAGAACTACTAAATATATATGTTAATAAGATAAAATCATTGGTTACATGTCTAGTTATAGATTGGCGGGAGAAATCTAAAACACTAAAGTCCTGCATCTTTAGAGGGAGGTAAAGGAATAGATGGTTTGATATGGAAGGTCAGTTGATGAAGCAGAAGTTAAGGAAGTTATGGAAAGCCCTGATGATTATTAATGATAGGTTGTTATATTGTGGACTGTTAAGACAGTATGAAAATAAGTTAAGGAACAATAACGCAATACATTAAAAGGAAAATTGGGAGAAAATGACTATTGTAGGGAAAGATGTACAAAAATTCTGGAAACTGGTAAAATATGGTACCCAGGGGACTGGTGAAGGTGAAGTTAATATGGTGCTAGAAAACGTATCGAAAGAGTTCGTAACTACCCTTTGTAAGGGAAAGGGTGACCTCGCCCCTCAGAATTTTAGCCTCATAGCCATTGAGACCTTGGCCCTTTTCTCTGAGTCATCAGTAAAAAATATAATATCTAGAATCAGGCTCACTCGAGCTGCAGGGTCTGATGATCTTCCGGCCATAGTGATAAAATCCAACCAAGATTGGTGGGCAAAGTTTCTCACTGAGTCATATAAAGCATTTATAGCTGCAGGTGTATACCCCATGAATTGGAAAGGGGTCCATACATAAAAAGGGTGACCCTATGGTCTCGAAACATTATAGACCTATTATCTTTATGAATGTGGAGGCAAAGATTTTTGGGAAGATTCTTTTGAACAGTCTTAAAGTATGGATTGAAGAAGGGGATTTGATCCCAATAGAAGAAGAGGGAGTTAAAAATGGTAATTCCACTGCTGATCATTGTTTTGTTCTCTGAGCGACTACCCACAAATCAGTTGAAGTAGGAAGAGCCCTTTATATCTGTTTTGTTGATTTCAGATCATCATTTGACTTAGTAAACCATGAACTCTTTTGGACAACATTAAAAACTATGGGAATTCCAGAACACATGCTGAGAATCTTAAGAGAACTCCATACTAAAAATTGGGCAAGAGTAATAGTTGATAAAGGGAGGGGCCTCTCAAGGAAAATAAATATGGAAAATCGTTTGCGCCAGGGATATGTTCTGACCCCAATACTCTTTGCATTGCATTTAGCAGATCTGCCAAAAACTTTTTAGTATACACGGTCATTCTCACCAAAAATGGCAGGCTCTCACAGTTCCTGCCTCCTTTATGCTGGTGATCCGATAATCATAGCTAGCACTCCAATTGGCCTCAAAGGAAATTGGAGCAATTTAGGTATTATTGTGAAAAAAATGATCTGGTAATATATGTTGATAAGACTAAAATTATTGTATTTGGCAAAAAGATTGTGAGAAAGGGATGGTTAATTGGGAAGATCCAAGTTGAGGAAGTTCTAGAATATAAGTATCTGGCGATGATTTTTAATAAATCTCTCCTGGAGGTTGCACATAGATATGCTAAATTTTAAAGCCTGTTCGACGATCGGGGATTGAACATTTTTTTAAGTGATTATGGTGGACCATCACTACAGCCAATCCTTGCTGCATTTAGGGCTATGGTTCTACCACAATTTCGATATGGGGTGAGGTACTAGGTTTGAGTGGGTATTGGGGCTGGGCAAAGATGGAGGAGCTGTGTATAAAGGATTTGGTCTCCCTACCAAAATGTGCAATGGCCAAGGCAATAAGGATGGAAACTGGATTAGAATTATGATAGCTTTAGCTCAGTCTCTGAGATTCTGGACAAATTAATGCTATCGGAATAGTCAAAGGTAGCCTCTGTATGCAAAGATGAAATAATGAAAAGTGAATTGAGTTGGGCCAGAAAGGTTAAAAAACTGCTGGTTTATATGTTGTATATATTACAAATAAATAATTACAGTGGCGCTTACTCTAACACTCAATCAAAGAATGCATTAAAGATGGGGGACAGGGGTTGGGAGAGAAAAGGATCTGGATTATTTAAGGAAAAAGGCATCTGTAGTTGATGTTTGTGAAGCCTAGAAATCCAATATTTTTTTCCCTTTATCTGCATTAGTGGCCTAAGTAGGCAATGCGCAATGCTCTCTTAAGGTTCAGAATTGGTCTGCATCTGTTGCAATCTCACCCAGCTGGAATAGCGACTTTTAAAAACTTAGAAGGTTTTTGTAGCTGTGGGTTAAATATGCATTTAATGACCCTACATATTGTACTGGACTGTTTTTACTTTTTAAATGTATGTCAAAAAATTTAAAACGTGTGTTTTTAAAATATAATGTATGAATGAAATCGGTACAAGAGTATTTTTACTACATATGCAATATATGGATGTAGTTATGCCTGTGATAAGTTAATCATAATTGTTCGTAGATTTTGCAATGCTTTAATATTTACATTTTTGGAAGAGTGTTGTAATATTTTGTTTTATGGATTTGATATTTAGTTTAAGGGACAGTGTCTCAATAAACGTATATATGAACTAAACTGACAAGAGACAGGAAACCACAGAAGGATATCAAGAGGCAGGTAGTAGTATCAAACTTGCAGGTGTGCAGGGCAAGTAAGGTTGCTGAATCACTTGAAAATCTGAATCCCCAAACCCAATGATTTGATATATTGAACCCTGAAACTCACCAAGGCTGAGACAGGGGTAAGGCAGGGCAATATTTAAAAAAAATTATATTGTGCAAAAAGTATTTATATGCTATTGAATTGTATTTTCATTCCTCAGTTTGAGCCGCTGGTTGCCAGTGGGGGCCACCAGTACTCATTTTTATAGACTGGCTATTTTCCCTCATCAGGTATTTCCAGAGAACAAAAGAGGCAAAACACACAAAGTGGAAAGATGGAGGAAGACAAAAGCGGAAACCCTGACACAAATGAGAAAGCAAGAGCCTGCAAGAGGGAGGGAAAGCAGCAAGGGGTGTCTGGAACTGGATTAAAGAGGCATGAGGTGGATTAGAGACTATGCAGACATTTAATAGCGCCGGCCACAGGCTTCTGAGCTCAGTATTAGGCACCAGCACTCATTCTTTTACAAATTAAGCACTGTGTATATTTATTTAGCTACTTTTTTCTCCAGCGTGGACATGATTCAAAGATTAAAGAGGATGTTACAGTTCTTTACAAAAGTGTGGTTGATGCAATCAATGGGCACAATTAGCAGCGATCAGGAATATGGAAACACCAGTCCCCAGTTTAAGCCATTTTGGCAAAATATAAGTTGAAGGTCAGATATCAGTAGTAGGTGTAAACCAGTTTGATAATATACAAGCAGGTTAAGATTGGATGACAGTGGCATTTTCAAGCACAGCATAAGTTTTCACAGGTTTGATAGCTACCCAAATGGAAGTTTAAACAATGTTATACGTGGTGCTCTGTTACAGACAGTAGCATTGATTTGTGTTGAGAGAGAGTGAAATAGTCTGTTAGGAAGGGTTAGTAGCTTCAGCATTGGGTGACTACTAATAACTGGAATGCTAGTTGCCGAGTTCAGCGTCAATTGTAGGCTTTTCAAGACTCTTACAGAAAGAGGGTGTTGCAGCAGAAGGCTAATACACTTTCAAACATAATTTCAACTCTCCTACTGGGCACATATGGGTAGGAGTTCACTCAGGTTCAATGTTTCACCTCAGAGGCGGATGGTCCCCTGATGAACCTTTCTCTGTTATAGTGAGGGGTGAGGAAACAGAATGTCCAACTGTCAGCTACCCAATGAGGACCATTCAATGGTAGCCAACTCACAAATTGGTAATCAGGTTCAGGTAAATTACAATCAAGACCATGCTGTAAAAATAAAGTATTGCAATTGGTAGACAGAACCTCTGACGAAGTTTAGTCTGACAAGAATCATGAAAACTAAAAGCTCTGCTGTGACTACACAGAACAAGAGCAACAGAACCTGAGGTTCTGAAACTAGTCTATGATCATCTCTATTATACATTTAGAAATTAGCACAGTTTCTGTAAATTACATTAGACAGAATAAGACTCAGACAACTTTATAGAATCTGGTTATTGTATTAAAGAGCCAAAATCAATGCATATGAAAAACTTTTTAAGATGTTCAGTCATAAATCTAACATTTCGGAATATAAAATCACAAATCTAGTTAAAGTAATCTTATCCCTAAAAAAAAAGAATCCATAAGAGGATAGTTTTTGTTCAGCAATAGAATCTCTATTACCAACAAAGCAAGAAATTGGTTCTCGAAGGTTCTCTAAGCATTGGCAAAGTGGTCAAGCTAAAGTACACTAGGGGCAAAGTCCATGGACAAGGGGAATGGAGCATGAATCAGGAAAGTTCAAGTCTGGTTTCGTTCTCACCAAACTGCTCCAAATCGACCACAGGCAAGTTCATCAGCAAGGGCAAAAATCAAAGGGGCATAACAAAGACAGTTCAGCAGGCAGGTTGGAGGCAAGGAAAAACATCAAAGGGCAGCCTGAACTTAGATGTAAGCTCTCCTAAAAAGGTGCAAAAAGGCATCAAAAGGCGAATGCAAATGCAATGCAATGCGTTTCGTCTCCTCCTGTGCATCGTAATTTAATAGTTCATATTTATTATTGTGGCATCAATATTTCAACCATAATGGTCTGATCGTCATGTGATCATTCTTTCATCTTTCAAGGTACAAATTGCTACTACAGCATACTTTCCCACAAATGTCATGAGAAACGAGTGTCCTTCCATACTCACAGGTTAATAGAAAAAAAGAGCTTGTTCTTCTTGTTACATTTTATGGATATAGGGAAAATGTCAACTTTCCACCATTCACACACAAGGGGTAAAGAGCTGACTTTTTTATCATAAGGAATGTCATATGTACCAAGACCAAACAAAGCAACATTTGAGAAACGTCTCAAAGTCCATTGCACAAGGCTATAAAACAATGCAGCCTAAGGAGAAAAATGCAAAAAGATCCTTGTGACTGGGGGTGAATGTTTGCATTGTCCAGCATTCCGTCCATCAATTGTTTCTTTTGCATAATGAGAAAAAGACATCTCATTGTGTTAAAATTCAACATTTTATCTTTTAGTATTAAAAACTCCTAATTAAGTTTAGGAATATTGGGGCACAAATAAATAAATCACACATATCATATATAAGCCTTTTGCAATGTTTTCAGTAATTGTTACACGGAGATGTTCAACTTCAAGTATGGCCTACTACCACGATTTCAAGAAAGTAGCAACATGTAAATTCATTCTAAAAAATCATTAAAATTAAATCATTCTACAATGCAAATGATCTGTATACTGTTAAGCACTTATACTGAAAATTTCAGACATCTACTATGATATTTTAGGAACTTCACCAGAGCCAAGTTTGTTAGGACACTGCAATGAAGTCAAATAGCAATGCCAAGTTATCATCAATCTTTATGATATCTCTTGTTAATAATATAAGGTAATTGGCTACTTAAACTTCTTAAATTCACTAATTGATTAATCCTACTGTCTCTACCTAGCCAAGCATGCTTTTACCATGCTGGCTCATCATTTTTACTAAGTTTCAATGTCTTTTTTGCAGACGTGTGCCAAATGCACATTTATTCTCATTGTCGTAATTCAGTGTGCGTGTCGTGTAAAGGCATGATCAGCTTTTACTCTTCCTCAAGGGCATGCTCCAAGAGCCACCAGTGAAAATGATGGCTCCAAGGAATCGTGGCTGCCCACTAATGACCTTAAATTCAATGTTATCAGATTCAAATTGAGCCAGTTGTATCACATGTGCGTTGAAACCTCTACCAAGCACCACTGAACTCTGAAGGCAGTGTTAGCCAATTTGCCACTCATCTATAGGATCTGAGTACCATAGGCATATATAATTCAAAAATAATGTGCACTCATTAAGTCCAATCAATAATAATTTAAGTTCAGCCATATCATGTTATTATTAGGTCCAAACATGAGTATCCAAACAAAGTTCAGTTTTTAAAAATATCCCTTTATTATTCTTATTTTTCCAAAATTGAAAAATTCTCTTACACATATTTGTTAACCACAAAGAGCCTTTTTACACAAACACAGCTGATGCACTTCATCCCCTTTTGGGACTCTCTCAAGGCTCAAGAAAATAATGTATCACAAGTCAAGTCAAGAACAACTTTACTTTATTTCGGTTCAAAAGAACCATCAAAGTTTACAGTAAAATTATCACAGTGTCTAAAAAATTTACAATCAATAGGTTAAAAAAAAATCATAAAATTCAAGGAAGATTAAATTCTTTACATACAGTAATTGAATTGGAGCAGCATGGTATTATGCAGTTCATAGGATTAAAAAGCATAAGATTCTAAATCAATATTGAAGGTTTAAAACAAAGTACAATAAAACCACTTGTTATGCAGGAGCTCTTACTCATAGCGTTTTCTAATACCCATAGAAACTTTTATGAAGTTGGCTACCACAATACAGATATAGGGGGCGGCCAATGTGTGCAAGAAGTTAAAACCATTGATATATGTACATGGGCGGATTTTCCTTAATAATGGGACTAAAAATGTACTCCTTGCCGTTTTGTAAAGGGTGCAGAATAGAATAAAGTGCAAAGTGCTTTGGCTCGTAGAGTTGTCACAAGGACAAGTTGTGAGCTTGTCATCCCACCCTTTTTGACGTGGAAATGCCAACAAAAAGTACACAGTGCATAAACAGAATCTGGTTAAGTAAAATCTAGTCTGCAAATGCAGTAGTAAAAGCTAAATAATATTGCAGTGGGGCAAGGGGCATCTGTGGTAGGCCCATCTCATCTTGTTCTAGATAGCACGTGTTGGCCTTGGAGTAAAACACCTCTATAATAATGGCTTTTGCATTTGGTGGGATACTTTCAGGGTTGTCATAAAAGTGCCCCAGTCCTATCTCATGGTATTTATCCCTCACAAAGCCGAGCTATGGTATTTTTAGAGCATTGACCAGATTTTGGCAGTCTATGATTACTTCACCTGAAAACATTAATTCTTCAGACAGCCAACATTTTGCCCATAAAAACAAAGGGGTGCTAGCTATGCGATCCTCTACAAACTCTAGACCCAGTTCCTTGTGACATAGACAGTTGGGGGCACTATTCGAAGTCATCAATAGCCTTTTGGTGAATTTGTTTTCCAATATTTGAAGCTGACGGCTTTTATGCTGTCCCCACACCCCTGCCCCATATGTTGCAATAGAAAGACATTTTGCTTTATATAGGGTGATTAGTTCTCTCACAGGCTTGTGTCCCAATTTACATGCAAAGCGAAATAGCCCATACACGGTCCTGCTTGTATGATGGGCACTTGCTGTGACAAGTGGTTCCTAATTCAACTTGTTATTGTATAAATTCACCAGGTACATGAAGTTGTCTATCTTTTCTATGCTCTTTTCCAAACAAAGTTCTTGGTTTTTGTGGTCTTAGGGCCACAGACCATAATATATGATTTAGTAAAATTGACTTTTAGGTCGAGTGAAGACATAAAATCTGTAAAAAATATCGAGGGATTTCTGAAGGCTATTAGCAGTCGTTGCTATTAACACTGTGTCATCTGCGTAAGCTAATAAGGGAACAGATTTGCTGCCAATTTTAGGAAAATCATACTCCCTACTTAATAAAATGGCCTCCAACCCATTTGTGTATATTAAAAACAAAAAGGGGGCTAAAATACACCCTTGTCAGAAACCCTCTGTTGAGGCAATTAGATTGTTTTGTTTCCCCTTGGGAACCGTATCTTATGGCGACTGTGGTGTTAAAGTGTAACCTGCGGAGGAGGGATACCAGTGCTTCTTCTATGCCCATGCCTTCCATCATAGCCCACAATTTGTCCCAATTAACGGTGACAAAGGCACTGGGCAAATCCATGAAGGCCAGGTGGATAGAGCCCTTCCTGGCCTTTACGTATTTGTTAATAATTAAGGACAAATTAAGGCATTGCTCAGTCATGCCTAGTCCCCTCTTGAAGCCATAGTGCGTTTAAGACATGACCCCTACGGAGGTTGCACAGGCCTCCAAGTGGGCAAGGAGGACTCTACCTAGCACCTTGGCTGTGGCATCAATGAGTGAGATTGGCCTGTAACATACCGGGTCACTTCTATTGCCCTTTTTAAAAACAGGGACCATTAATGACTCCTTCCAGGATACAGGCATGGGTCCAATGATAACTGCCTTAAAGACGTTCATCAACAGTGATGCTCACAAGTTAGGATTGCTTTTAAAGAGGTCAAGGGGCACCCCATCTGGGCATGTTGCTTTCAAGCGGATCCCCTGAGTTAACGCTGCCTCAACCTCAGATACTGTAATGGATAAACTAAGTTGAGTGGCTGTAGATAGATCTACGGGCAGATCCCTTTTAGACTCCTCTACCCTCTTGAACTGCAGGTTAAAAATGCCAGTAAAATGAGCTACCCAAGCATCTCCCAAAATCCATGAGTCCATCTGCTCACTTCTTCAGTAAATAAAGGGCGGTTGATAATTTCCCAATTTTTTTTGTATCTTTTAGGGCTCCTGATCTCTCCAGATCTTCCCATGCTGAGCTACTCAATTCTGCTTTTCTTTCCTCAATCATGAGTTTATATTTGTGCCTTGTGGCTGTAACTAAATCTCTGTTGCGCGGCGTAGTGTGGAGTGCCCTTTTTGATTCCTTATGGGCTCTGGCACATTCAGAATTAAACCATTGGGCCTGCTGGGGTTCCCTATGTTGAACCCTCCTGGTCAGCCATTTGGTTACATCGGAGCACAGTAATCAGAACTCCCAGACAACGTCCCCTGGGGAAGAGTTTAACTGCAAACACCTCATTATTGAGTGGTTGTTACCTCTAATGGTATCTTCCTCAAATTTGGGGGGATTGATCTTGCCCCAATTTAATCTGACTCCCTTATTCGGGTGGTGATGAATCAGGTGGTCATCGCCCTCCCTCACCTGGATCTTTAAATTGAGGGAGGCGATGAGGGGGTTATGGTCGCTCGCACAATTAGGTTCCACCATAAAATTGCGAACAAGCGTGGTGAAGTAACTAGATATTAACATGAAATCAATAGAGGTGACCCTGCCACAGCCAGCATATGTAGGACACTGCACTAAGGAGTCACTAACCAAACTATTCATAAAACCTAAATCATTCCCTACAAGAATAGAGTTTAAGGCTTTGCCCTGGGGTGAATGAATGAAGTGGGGCTGGGGCTGGCCCTCAGTATCTACCAGCCCACACACATGTTGGGAACTATGCTTATAAGTTGTACAATTGAAATCCCCTGCCCAAAAGATTCATAACAGCTGCCACTTCCCGGTGACTTCAATAATCTCATTTTGTAGGGATTTGATAACCTGACAGATGTTTTGATCAAAGATGTTGTGGTACCAATTCACCAATAGTACTATGACCTTAATTAAATTGGAGATCAGAATTAGTTGATACCAGGGTGACAAACTTAAACAACTGCCTTTTATAAATCGATATTTTACCACTATGAACACCACAATCCCTCCCTTGGCCCTCCCTACAGCTGATGGTAATGCAGGAACACAGAAAGAACAATACCCATCTATGGTGATATCATCTCTGGACCAGGTTTCCTGGAGGCAAATGATGTCACAGCCTCTGATATACCCTAGCCAGTCCTCGTTCGTTATTTTAGAGCATATTACTGCAATATTCCATGAAATAATTTAAAAGGGAGGGGTAGGGTTTCCCTGGATTGATCACCCCCGGATGTATTAGTGGGTGCATAGGGTATGGCGGGCCCTTCAGCTGCGGGTTCTACATAATCTGGGGCACTCCCTAAGTTGTTACATGCCTGTGCCGCACCTCCCACCTCAGCTGCCTCTCTAGGATGGTCTTGCAGTCAGTCTATGTCAGTGAGACCTGAGAGAGTTTCAAAGCGATTCAAGTGGGTGAACAACAATGGCTGTGAGCGAGCATGAGTTCTTAAACCTGTGGGGGCAGCCCTTGGCTCAAACTGTTTCCCCTATGGGATGGGTAGAAAAACCCCAGAGGTTGGGCTCTCATGGGGTCGATAATGTATCACATACTTGTTTTCCCATGTAAGCATCTTTTATAGAAAGCCAATTGTTTCATAATTTCATATGTGAAAATGAAAACATGCGTTGTTTACTCCTCCAGGATCGGGGCATGAACCCATGAGCATGTATATAGAACAGGAAGTCATAAAACCAAAGGAGCCGAACAAGTAAAGGAGATAGTGAAGAGCCCTGAGGGTCACTACAAATGAATGGCCTGTGTGCCAAGGTGAAAAGAGAGATAGCCATAACACGGAAGTGGTCAGGGGGAAATTACATGGGCTTTTTTGGCAATAACTCTCCAATACCTGCTGCTGAAAGGCGGTCCAGGACAATGGTGCAGTTAATAATATCACACATTACAGGCAGGTCTAGTGATTGGGACTACAGCCCAATTTGTGGTCATGAGACAAATTTGAGGTTCCAGAACTCTATTCTCCTGACCTGTGCAGCTATGTCAGCTTTTACAACTATGAATGCAATAGGCACCACAGAGGACAAATGAGAATTATATGTTGTTTCCTTATGTAACACGAACGAAAAAGTAAAAAAAAATACAGTTTCATAATGTTATGATGTAAAATGTGACAATGAAAACTTTGATAACTTAATTACTGTCAATAATGTCTATATACTGCACTGGGACAAATGTACTTTCTAACAATAATAATAGCTATGTTTGTATTTGTTGAAAATGAATAAATAAAAGTTTAAAAAAGAGATTGCCCTTACCTGTTGATTCTAATGATTTTAGTGAAGACTTTTAATGGCCAGTTTACAGTAGGAAGCCTAAACTCTGCGGGGTACATTCCAGTTTAGAAATACCTATTAAAACAGGACCTATCACTGGTATAATAGTTTCATGAAGACTTTGCTTGACTAGGTAATAGAACAATTAAGGAAATATTAAGCAATTCATTACGAAACACAATGAATACTGATAGGAGCAGAACAAAACTACGGAGCTTATTTACAAGTCCCTTGCGCCACCGGTGCGTCACTTTTTGTGATGCACTGCTGCGCCAAACCTCCTGCCCCATATTTACAAGGACACGTAAAGCCACTCTGCATAGCTTTTCCTGTCCTTCTAAATATGGCCCCTTCCCACGCAACAGTTTATGTGAAAGGGGCGTGACATGGGTGTTGCTGTGGGTGTTGCCACGCAACACACATGTATTTTGCCGCATTTCCAGATTTACGAGAATTCGTAACCTGGAAATGCGGCAGAATGCTATGCCACCCCATGGCATTCTGCACCATACATAGGAAGAGGAAAACACCTCTTTTTTATTTTTTTTGTTATTGTATTTGTGCAGGAAGGGGTAGCTTCCTGCACAAATACAATAACAAAAACATAAAAAGAATCTCCCCGCAACGCAGGCACCCTTGCACCATGGTGCAAGGGTGCCTGTGAGGCACATGGCAGCCGATTGTGCGCCAGCGCAGGGGAATTCACAGGAATGCATCATATTGTTATAGCACTTTCTTGTAAATAAGGCCCAAAATGCCAAAATAAAATGAATGTTTCTTTCACACTATAGCAGACCCATAATTTCCATTTGAAACCCTTAGAAATGCATTTTTACAAGGCTTATGACTGTTTGCTTCTACACCAAACTATTGTTATGACAACCCCAATCATTGGGGTCACACCTGTTAGTTCTGTTAACCCGCAAAAGATAACTGTGATCTTTATGGAGAAATGGAGAACTGGCAGGTGCCTCTCTCCCTCCCATACTGAATTATGTTTAGGTATGGGAGGGTGTTA
Source organism: Calotriton arnoldi (assembly GCA_963921515.1). NCBI lineage: Eukaryota > Metazoa > Chordata > Amphibia > Caudata > Salamandridae > Calotriton > Calotriton arnoldi. The sequence goes on from CAWUFW010008517.1 coordinate 168,967, forward strand.
GGAGACAAGCCTGTCAGAGACGGTCAGATCTGCAGAAGGTATGTGGAGAGCCACAACCTGTACCCTGAAATCGGTATGCACACACAATAGTTGGTATTTTACATTAAATTATTCTTTACTATATGCTATTTGTCTACTAGTTCTGGACCCCGGTGCTTACTTCAGTTTTTAATTCCACATGCAGTGAGGGAGTCCCAAGGTCGTGGCATTCATCCGTAATAGTGCCTGTGTTCAAAAAAGGAAATGTGCACGATCCTAAATGCTGCCGCCCGATATCTCTTCTGGATTCCTCTATCAAAATAATTGGGAGAGTTGTGTTAGACCGCTTACTGGACTGGATTAATGCCAACCACATTCTGGCCCCTAGTCAGTATGGGTTCAGAAAGGGGCTTGGCACAATCGAACAGTATCTCAATCTCCACCTTATTTTGGCAAAATACACATATGCGAAGGGCGCATCTACTCACTTGGCATTTATGGACCTGACCAGCGCATTTGATTATGTTTCCCGCTCTAAGTTGTGGGACATCTTAGTAAACATGGGTGTTGATGCGGGCCTGGTCTCATTCTTAAGGCTTCTCCATTATGACCTTTCTGCTTCAGTTAGGTTTGGTGGTGCTGGAGAATGTACGGAGCCGTTCAGCATCAAGCGCGGGGTGCGCCAAGGTTGCGTCCTTGCCCCAATCCTATTTCTTCTTTATATTAACGACCTGGAGAACACCTTAGTTTCGGTTGGGGCAGACGTCCCTCAAGTGGAGAATAAGGCCGTGCCCGCGCTACTATATGCTGACGATGCAGTCCTTCTGGCAAGGACTGTGAATGGCCTTAAAAAACTTATCGTCAGCTATGTTAGTTTCATGAAGGACCTGGGCCTGGACTGAAACTATAAGAAAACCTTTACTATGATATGCGGCCCTAAAAATACTAAAACCCGTAGTCTAAACATAGAGGGCAAACTTCTGGAGAGGGTTAGTTCCTTCCCTTACCTAGTTTTGGAGTTTGATGAAGGTTGTACGTGGCTCACTTGTATAAAAAACAGATTAACTCGATATACACAAGCCGTAGGGACCACTTTCTCGCTTGCAATGTCCATTGGTAAAAAGCCCATTGCTCCAATATTAGAGATCTACAATCGTAAATGTCTACCAATCATAACATATGGAATGGGTATCTGGGGCTGTAGGGATGTACTCACTATGCAGATTGAGGAGAACAGATTTTGTCATAGAGTCTCAGGGGTTCCCCCCTCATCTCCGCATTTCTCCCTCCATCTGGAGCTAGGTCTATACTATATCGAAGATACTATAAATGCAGCCCCCTTAGTCACCTGGTGTTCAATCTGGTCCAATGAAGAAGCTGATTTTAACCAGGCTGTTATAAGAGACTGTTTAAGTTGTGCCCGTGGCCTTTCCATCCCTTGGCTTCAATATATTAATACCTGCTTCTCGGCTCTTGATTGTGCTGCATTGTTTGAGCACCCAGAGTTAATTGGCAAAGGGGATAGAAAGCGGGTTATGGATAGCTTCCGTAAGCTTAAGCGATCCTCTAGGGAATTATCCGAAGTGACTAAACCCTCAGTCAGAGACTATTGCCTTATTCAAGTAACTCCCTCAATTGCTCCATATCTATTATATGTGACCAATGTCTATGAAAGAAACCTGCTGACTAGATTCAGGTTGGGGTCGTTTTGCTGTATGATATGTTTTCCTCTGGGCCAGTATTCTTCCGAACCTGTTGCCATTTGTCCATGCGATGAGCAATCGAGCCAAACCATTTTACACTTTGTCTTTTTTTGCCAATTTTATCTCCCTTTTACCAGGAAATGTTTATTACCGCTATTGCACAGAAATAAATTTTCAAAGTGCAAAGCCGCCTTTTATTACCTACTGCAACTCAATAATTGCAATGTTTGCCTTGCAGTTGCAAGCTTCCTGAAGTGCACTTTAGCAAAGAGAAGGAGTATGCTGTTTAAATACAAAAGCACTTTAGTGGCTCCAGTAATTACTGTATTCGTAATGTCGATTAGATGTTTATTGCTGCTGCTATTTTTCATTATTTTCCTATAAAAATGATTTTAGATATTCACCACCAATGCTACATTTTTAATACTTATCTGCCTCTTCGCTGCTACCTCTGGATCCAGTATTGTTGCACTGCCACTTTAGCTACGGCCAAATTATTGTTCTTGCCTTGTTATTTTTTTTATGTTAATGGAACATGTGACTGCTATTTTTTTAATAAGTGTTGGCTATAATGTTGTTGTCTTTTTTTATCTATTATTGTGTGTATCTTTTATGATCTGTCCTCGGAAGATCGAATAAAGATAATTGAATTGAGTCTACTAGTCATGTGTATTAGAATTATTATAATTATTATACAAAGCTCACCATTCAAATTAAGACAAAGGTTAAATAGGTTCCCACCATGTTTCATCCCACATCCCCATCTTGTCCACTCTGAACTCACCTGAGTTATACCTAGCCGTCCAACAGCATACCTGCATTAGGTTTTTATAATATGCCAAGTCAGGTAATATCTATAGCTGTACATTGTTCTGCCATCATGTTACTAGAACTCCAAATATCAGGTTCCCCTCCAACAAACAGTATGTGTGCCCTACCCTGCCCCTTCACTGGAATCTCATTTTCCTTTCTTGCACATAGTGTTCTATGTACTTGGATCATGCTCAGATCCTTTATCATTATGCAGTATATGTGAACAATGCTTCTTGTTCAAGGTATACACAGACCTTTTTTTTTTGTTTGTTTTTATTGCCATTTCGTACAAAAGACAGTAAACTATGACACAACATTGCAGTACATTGTTTAGCTATCAGGACAGCCGTCCAACCGGGCAGACAGAACAGATTCCTTATAACATTGGAATGCATCCACAGATCAAGGGGTAAAATGCAGTCTTGTTGTGCGCTCCCTAATACCTTAACATACAAGTCATAACATCATCATATTACAGCACCGGCAATCTTAACAACATGCTTCTACTCATTGCGGACCAAGGCCCAGTCTCCAATGCATATTCAGAGGTCATCTGCATCGGCAGAACCCAGCCAATTGGTAAATGAGCCCCAGATGTCCTTGGGGCGGGATTGTGTCGGCAATAGTTCCCAATAGCAAGACAGTTGGTCCCTACAGTATGTGACGTCTTTGACCCATTCTCTCGTGGTCGGGGGAAGAAGCGCCCCAGTGCAAGGCCACTTGTCTCTTTGCCAGCAGCAGTAGCATTGCTATGAGCCACCTCGACTGCGGTGGGACCTCTTGAACTACCCCCAGCAGCGCCGCCAGTGACGTGCTAGGCAGTTCGTGCCCAGTTATGTTCTTAATGTGATGCAATATTTTCAGCCAAAAGTTGGCTACAGACCTGCATTGCCAGGCTAGGTGTATGAAAGTCGTTTGGTGGACCCCGCACCTCCAACAGTCATGATCTGGTCGCAGCCCCATGCGATGGAGCTGTGTAGGAGTGCGGTAAAGGTGGTGAATGTATTTGAAGTGGATAAGCCTTAGGCGGTAGTTAGGAGACAATTGCTCAAGCTGTCTACAACAGAAGTCCCACTGTTCATCTGTGATGTCCGCCCCCAGGTCCTTCTCCCATGCCCTATGAGATGTTGGCACGACTATGGGAAAGTCTCTCTGTGTGGTGGTGTAAATGCTTGACACTAGTTTGCGGCCGGACTCCACAGTTATTATGTTTTCGAGCGCCGACAGCGCCAGAGGTGGGCCCGGAATTGTGCTGAATCTGCCTCAACACAAGGCACGTAACTGATAATAAAGCACCATGTCTAGCGCCGATGGAGGTGTAGAGCCGCACATCTGTTGTAGCGCTAAGAAGTGATCCCCTGGGAACAGGCCCTGGCCTGTGTGAATGTTGAGCAAGTGTGCGCAGGCCTGCGCCCTGCCGTCCACGAGTGGCGGAAACAGTGGATTATTCTCCAACGGCACCGAGGGAGCGTAAAGTGTGTCAGTGCTTGCCCTTTTACAGAGAGCCCTCCATGCCCACCGCAAGGTTTCTGTGGTGTCGACTTCATGGCGTGTACGTGTATATGTCTGATAGAGTGTTGTGCGCAATAGTAATGGTGCCACCCTGTCTATCTCGACTGCCACATGTGCTGAAATGGTATGGGATGTACCTAAAAATTTAAAAATTGTGCCTGGGCGCTGTAGGCATATAGGGTGAAGTCCGGAGCTCCCAATCCCCCCTGAGCCAGCAGCAGAGTTAGTATCTCCCAGGATACCCTAGGCTGTCTCCCCGCCCACACCAGCTCAATCATGAGTGACCTGAGGCGTTTGAAAAATTGTACCGTTATTGGGACGGGAATATTGATGAATAAATACAGTAATTTGGGCAGGATGATCATTTTCGTTATAGCAATGCGGCCTGCCAGAGAAAGGGGAAGTGTCTTCCACCTCCTCACCCGGTCCTCTATCCAGTCCACCGCCTTACCATAGTTGGCCGTCCAGATTTCTTGTAGGTTACCACTGATCCAAACGCCCAAGTACCGCGTCGAACCCTCCGCCCACACTATCGGGTATTCAGTGTCAAAGGCCTGCGTCCCTGTTGTCAGCGGGATGAAGACGGATTTACTCCAGTTGACTACCACCCCAGACATGCCTCTGTATCGTACCAGCTCCCTTGTCATTGGTGCAAAGTTATCTCTCGGATTTGTCATATATAACGTGATATCATCCGCATACATGGATACAGTGAGCCCTCTTGTAGTAAACCCAATCCCCCGATTTGCATGGTGTTACCTTATTCTGGCTGCCAAGGGCTCAGTCGCTATCACAAACAATAAAGGCGACAGAGGGCAGCCCTGCCTGGTCCCCTGGTGATGGTTATGGGTTCAGATATCAAGCCGTTTACCTTAAGACGCTGTGGGTAAAGCGTATAGAAGCCTGATCTGCTGTATGAATAGGGGACTCAAGCCTAGCCTGTGAAGAAGAGGGAACAGGAACCCCCACTCCAAGGAGTCAAAGGCCTTTGTGGCGTCTAAGAGTGCCGCAATCGCCAGGACGTGAGGGGCGAGATAGTGTAGTAACGCAAATATAGTTCTAAGGTTATGCGAGGTAGACCTACCGGGCACAAATCCGGATTGGTCCGGCCTGACTATCATGGGGCGCAGCGGCTGGAGCTTATTAGCCAGTAGTTTAGCAAAAATCTTGGCATCTAAATTAATCAATGAGAGCGGGCGACATGAATCACACTTCGAGGGATCTTTATTTGGCTTTAGCAGCATTATAATGATGGCCTCGCGCATAGATTTGAGCAGGGCACCCTCAAATGCGGCTTCTTGGTAGACTGCTAAAAGGTGGGGGGCTAGTAGGTCAGAGTATTCTTTATAAAATTTAGCCATAAGGTCGTCCACCCCTGGGGCTTTGTCCGCCGGCAGGCTATTTATGACCCTCCGCACATACTCAACTGTGAATGGAACATATAAATACTCGCGGTGTGCCCTGCTTTGCCACAAGAGCTCTATCAAGTCAAAATACTCCTGTAAGACCGAGTCAGGCGGGTTGGACTGGGAGGTGTATAACTGTGCATAAAAATTCCTCATTGTATCTAAAATGGCTGGAGGCGTGATCGCCATGTTTCCGTCCGAGGTGGCAAGCTCTGTGATGTAATTAGAGCCCCTGGGTGGCTTCAGGAGGTTTGCCAGCATCCTTCTGGGCCGGTCCCCTTCGCCATAGTGGCGCGCAGTTGCGTGTTTGTGTAAGAAGTGCGTTTCCCGTCTAGCCTCCTCCTGGAACTCTGTTAGTTTGCTACACATGCGCCCTAATAGTGCGGACAATGGGGATTGAAAGTATTGCGCCTCTAATGTTTGAATTTCCTTTTCCAACCCACTTAGGCACCTCTAAATGTCCCTCAGCACCCCAGATTGAAGAGCAATACAGGACCCCCTGATCACCACCTTGAACGCCTCCCACTGCGTCCCAGCAGAGTCAACGGAACCAGTATTATGTTCGAAGTACTCCGTAATGCGTTTCCTGATCTCCTCTTTGAAAACAGCATCTAAGAGCGCATTAGGGGGAAGGCGCCACGCAAATGGCTGTATGTAGGGCTTCGGAACCGAGAGTTTTAGCATCACTGGGGCATGATCCAAAAGTGTACGGGCATGGTGCGTGACCTCAGTGGACCAGGAGTGGACGTCTTTAGATGTGAGCCAGAAATCGAGTCTGGACCCAGCCTGGTGCTGTTGCGTGATACATGTACCTTCTCGGGCGGTGGGATGGAATACGTGCCAAGAGTCCAATAGATGATGATCGGACATTAATCCTTTTAGGGCAACAGCAGCCTGCGGATGGTGTGTACGCGAGGATCCTGCCCTGTCAGCCGTGAGCGACAGTACAACATTAAAGTCCCCTCCCCACATTATAGCGGCATCACCCAAAGATTGCACTTTGTGCCACACATGATAAAAGAAGGCAGGATCATCAGTGTTAGGGCCATAAGTGTTGGTGATGATGACCCGCTGGTTAAAAAGTATATCCTGTAATATTATATATCGGCGTTCTGGGTCCTTGATCTCTCGCTGCATTTGCCAGGGAATACTCCGCCGAATCAGGATCGCCCCCCGTGAATAATTAGAGTAGTTAGATGTGTATACCTTACTCCATCTGTTGGAGGTTAATCTAGAGCGGGCAGCCTCTTTTAGATGCGTCACCTGTAGGAGGCAGGTAACTGCAACATGCCGAGTGAGATATGACTGTACCAGTTTAGCTTTTCTATGGTCATTCAGACCACGCACGTTCCAAGTGATGCAGTTTAGTGTTGACATCTATACTATGTGAGCGCCAGCGCGATGATCTGAATGGTTGAATCTGATCCGGTGCACCCCGGCAGCTGTTAGAGGGAGCATCACAACTGCAGGAACCCCCGCGTGTCTCTTGATGGCGGTGTGTGGATTGTGTAGATCTCTCCCCGGTTTCGGGACCAGCATAGACATTTGCGATGTATACTGCAGTGAAACACAAATAACAATAACAAACCCTGCCCTCCCCCCACCCACACCAAACCCCAAACAGGTTGTGTTTCCCGATTTAACAACCCCAACAGCAACATACACCCTGAAGTCTGAGGGCTAGAGGGAATTATCCCAGGGGGAACGTGGGGTTGCCGGCATTCTGCCCTGTCGCAAAGCAGCAGGGTGGCCAAGCGTTCGTTGTACCACCAATATGCTTATCATGGAACAATGTTAGGTAGAGAGAGAACACATCAGAATTAACTCAATATCGGGCTAATGGTAGTGCAGGGCAACATTCCTGAGTATAACTACTGCTGCACGCCCAGGCAGCTCGTGCCGGCACAACTCCGGACGTGGTGCTACCATGGGAGGCAGTGCCAACCTGAGTTGTGATGGATAGGACCTGCATGTTCAGTCATTGTCACTCAGCTGGCCGCGCGATGAGGTATCTTCTCCGCCGTCCCGGCCATTTTGCTTCCTTGCGGGCTTTTTAGCGAACATTAGAGCTGCACTTGCATCCGTTAAGATCATGGGCCTGCTGCCTGTCTGCACCCAGAGCTTGGCAGGATAGAGCATTGCATATTTGGTTCCCGCCTTTTGGAGCAATTTTTTGGCCGGGATGAACTCCCTCCGCGCTGCCTGGACCGCCTGGGTGAAGTCTGGAAATAATGCGATGGCGTTGCCCTGGTATTATACTGATCCTTGCTCGTGCAAAAACAACAGTTGATGGACAGAATGCAGAACAATGTCATACATTCACCCCAGTACAGAGATCTGGGCCTAAATCCATAGTTTTTTTGCTCACCATGCCATTCCAGTTTGAACCCAGCCATATGCAAATCAGTCTTGACCATGTGCCTCATGGGAACAGTCCAGCCCGAACTGCCAAGCCAGGTCCTCCCGTGTCTCTTGATGGCGGTGTGTGGATTGTGTAGATCTCTCCCCGGTTTCGGGACTAGCATAGACATTTGCGATGCATACTGCAGTGAAACACAAATAACAATAACAAACCCTGCCCTCCCCCCACCCACACCAACCCCCCAAACAGGTTGTGTTTCCCGATTTAACAACCCCAACAGCAACATACACCCTGAAGTCTGAGGGCTAGAGGGAATTATCCCAGGGGGAACGTGGGGTTGCCGGCATTCTGCCCTGTCGCAAAGCAGCAGGTGGCCGAGCGTTCGTTGTACCACCAATATGCTTATCATGGAACAATGTTAGGTAGAGAGAGAACACATCAGAATTACCTCAATATCGGGCTAATGGTAGTGCAGGGCAACATTCCTGAGTATAACTACTGCTGCGCGCCCAGGCAGCTCGTGCCGGCACAACGCCGGACGTGGTGCTACCATGGGAGGCAGTGCCAACCTGAGTTGTGATGGATAGGACCTGCATGTTCAGTCATTGTCACTCAGCTGGCCGCGCAATGAGGTATCTTCTCCGCCGTCCCGGCCATTTTGCTTCCTTGCGGGCTTTTTAGCGAACATTAGAGCTGCACTTGCGTCCGTTAAGATCATGGGACTGCTGCCTGTCTGCACCCAGAGCTTGGCAGGATAGAGCATTGCATATTTGGTTCCCGCCTTTTGGAGCAATTTTTGGGCCGGGATGAACTCCCTCCGCGCTGCCTGGACCGCCTGGGTGAAGTCTGGAAATAATGCGATGGCGTTGCCCTGGTATTGTACTGATCCTTGCTCGTGGGCCAACATTAAAACAGTATCCCTGTCCCTGTAATTTAAGAGGCGAGCTAGTATCGGACGAGGTTGAGTGCCAGGGGGAGGCCTGGGGCCCAACATGCGGTGGGCACTCTCCACCAAGAACATTTTGGACAGGTCAGAACCGAATAAGTCTTTTAGGAGCCCCTCTATGTATTTTTCCATGTTCGTTATGTTCGTGGTCTCTGGAATTCCCGTTATGCGTACGTAATTTCTCTGCGATCTCGCTTCAAGATTTTCATTTTTCGCCTTTATGACATCAAGTACCTTATCCATGAGGAGGAGTTGTTCCTGTTTTTCTGCTTGATGGTCGTCAGAATCTGACACTCTGGTTTCAAGTGCGTCAATCCTGCTTTCATGTTTCTCCACCTCTTGCGATCCATGATCCATTCTCGCCGCGAGGGAGTCCAATTTTTAGTCTATCGTGCGCAGACTGACTTTGACCTCGCACAGCATGGCCTTGATATCATCTTCTTGATCTGAGTCCATTTGCATTTCTGGCACTATTATGGGAGGCGCCGGTTGTCTTGTTGTCTGGTAGAGCGTTTGTCAAAACATAGCCTGGCCTGCTTGCTGTCAGTTTTCCCCATGGCTGGCCTCCTTCTGGTCGAGCGCCTCTCAGTTCACTTATCTGCAGGGCCTAGTAATACCCAGATTACCAGGTGCGTGGTTAGAGTGCCTTAGATGTACCTTTCTACACTTATTCCCAGTAATACGACCTTTTGCCCCGCAGGGATGTGACCGGCCACTATGGGATCCCAGGAGGGGAGGGTGTTCCCTTCTGCCCCCGCACCCCCTGTGCGCACAAATTCACGACTGGCCCCCTGCCTGCTCCTTCCTCTGAGGTCTGCGCTCCTTCCAGTTGTTGGCAGCCCTCAGTCCCAATGCACTCGGACCCCCGTGCGCTGCAGGCAAAAAGTCTGTCTTTCTCTGTGCTGACTACCGCGTCAAGGCCAGCTATGAGATTTATATTGGCACAGGGCTCCGCCGCGGCCTGGACCTCCTTCCAGCTGTCGGTGTTCCCAGCCAGCCTCTCGGCATGCACAGGGACTGCTGCGCACTCCGGTCCCTGCCTCTCCGGGTGCCACACCGGAGACCGCAATGCGGCCCCTGGGGGAAGTGAGTTTGGCAGACCAGTCTTCCCCCGGGGTGTTCGCGCGATAGAAGGACAGGGTGTTAGGTAGTCTAGGGGGTGGGCTTAGGGGTGGGGTTAGGGTAGGGTTTATAGGGGGCAGGAGAGGAAGTTCTTCCTCTTCCTGTCCCCAGCGCCGTTAGGGAAGGGTTAGGAAAGTTTGAGGTGGTTAGGTAGGAATTTGAGTAGGCCAGTGTAGTTATTGTTGCAGGCCCAATCTGACGATTGCGGCGGGAGTGTCGCGCCACCGGTTGACCTGGTGTGCCTTTTTTCTTGTGGTAATAGGTGCCCCGATTTCCGTGAGTGCGATCCAGCAGCTGGTGAGGTCCCCGACGGCGGTGCACCTAATCGAGCACTCGCGATGGCGGAGCCCGACGCGGCGGTGGTTCGCGCCGCTTTACTGGTGCTGGGCCGGGCCGGGAGAGTGGATCTCCTGCGGCCCGGAGTGCTGGACCAGGCGTGGGTCAGGATGGCCCACACGCCTCGGTCCACGTCAGCGGGTGTGGCCACGGCGGTGGTGGCATGCCAGGAAGAGCCACCACCGCCCAAAAAAGGTACGTCTGGGCAGGGGCGCATATGGGCCAAACTGACCAAAGCAAGCACGGGGGCTGGCGTAAGAGCCTCCCCGCGCCTCTGCTGAGTGACGCGCCCGCACTGGAATTGAAAGTAGGGCTGGGGGGGAGGGGCGGGGCTGCAGAGGCTGAGCACCATGCGCTTGGGGATGAGGAGAGCAGAGCTGCTCCTGGTGTGTCACAGGCACCGGCAGCTGGTGGACAGGGTAGGGGGCCTGGCTTGGGAGCTGAGTGAGGCAAGTGGGGAGGAGGGAGGGGATGAAGGAGAGTTTGGTGAGCCTGCAACCGAGGATTTTGCCCTCGTGTTGTCGGGCAGCGAGTCTGTTGTGGGGGATGAAGGGGGCTGGGGGGAGCATCCTGTAGATTTGTCCTGTAGGCCAGGAATGGGGACTGCTGTGAAAGGGGTCAAAGGGAAAGGGCCCATGAAGGTCACCCTGCCACCCTGCCCTTTAGAACCCGCAGGTGGCAGTGCCCCCGGCCCTTCCTGGGCCCGGGGGCCAATTTCAGGTGTTTTGAGCTAGGGGCCCTGGGCTGACAGGTGGGCAAGCATGTCACTGGAGAAGAAGATTCGCGACCAACGTCGCATTATAGAGGAGACCGAATGCAAGTGGCAGGTAATGTGCGCAGCCAGGGGGACAGGTGGGGGGGTGCGTATGGGGGGGATGGGCCCCCTGTGCACTTTGTTGATGAGAAGGCGGGGCCTGGGCATGGCCGAGGGACCTCTGGGTCCCGAGGCAAGTGGGTTTGGGCGGAAGATGCAGGGACTGCCATGACGGCACAGAGACCTGATGGTGCTGGGGCCTCCTCAGGCTTAGACGGTCTGGGGAGGGGGGGCGCAAGCCAGCGGTGGAGGCTGGCAGAGGCAAGGGTGGGCCGGCAGGGCACAAGATGGCCCCTAGACGCCGGGCAGAAGCAGCAGGGGGGTCCGCGGCGGCCTGCCCTCCACCGAGGGAGCAGGCATCAGCGGCGCCGGATTGTGAGGTTGTGCCTGGTGTACAAGGGAAAGGTCTGAAGAGGGAGGTGTGTGAAGTGCTGGGGCGCCTGTGGAGGTTGAGAATGAGGAACAACTGGAATATGATAATGACAGTGATGAGTTGGAGGAAGGTGAAGTGCGGGACTGTGTGGATTGGGGGAGGGCCAAGACGGCAACAGGAAAGTTTGGTGTTTTGCAGGCGCCACAGGCCAGCACCAGTGGGAGCAGTAAGGCGAGCCAGAGGACGGCGAACGCCAGAGGGTGAGGGCGCCTGGTGGGTTGCTTGGGACGCTGGCCCTAAAGGGGGGCGGAAGAAGGCCTGCCGGTTGGTGGGTGTGGGGGACGGGTCTGTGAGGGACTCGGGAGTGCCTGCCAAATTGGCGGTGGAGCCAGTGGGGGGGGTTAAACAACTGGTGGGAGCAAGCGTCCAGACTGACAAGACGGATGAACAAGACGGGAAGGGTGGCAAGGGGGAAGATAAGCACCACAAGAAATTACCGTACATGGGTTTGGCGATGCCGCTGGGGTCACATTTATCTGAAAAAACGAGGTCAATAATATGGAAACACGAGTATGTAGATGTTTTCAAGCTCTTGCACAGAGAGATACAGGCCAAGGAGGGTTCTAAGGAGGAGGAGAGGGAATTGACTAGGCGACCGAGGGTGCCGATAAATATGGAGAATTGGACTTCGGCGTTTCTGATCTACGTGAGTATATACTGCGAGAAGCACTTAGACAGGGCTATAGCATTGCTTAAGTATATGGATGTTATCCACAAAGCCCAGATGCACTTCGGTGATTTCGCGTGGCTCAGTTACGATGAGGAGTTTAGGGCTCGGATTTGTGTCAATCCGGATAAGCCATGGGGGGAGGTTGACCAGGAACTCTGGATGCAGTGGATGGCCTCTTCTCAGTCATCGGCATCTACACACACGGCCAGTGGCCTCCCGGTCACATACCGGCCTTTTCAGTCACGTCCTGCCCAGTCTGGGGCGGGAGGGCAGGGCGCTTCCACTGGGACGGGAGGACAGAGCACTTACACTGGGTCAGCGGGGCAGTCGCCCAAGCCCACAGGGGCTAACACAGGTGCCTGCTGGAACTTTAACAAGGGTTTCTGCACGCAACACCCCTGCAGATTCAAGCATGAGTGCTCCAAGTGTGGCGGACGCCACCCACTCACGCAATGTTTCACTTTGGCCACGCCATCTGAGCAGTGGAGGGTTACGAAAGGGCGGGGGCAAGCTGGGCCCAAGGGCTCCTACACCGGTTGACGTTGAGGCCATGGGTCCATGGCTCTCTAGGTACACCAATAGAGAGGCCGCATTGAAGATTCATTGGGGTTTTACTGAAGGTTTTCGGGTAGGTTACCAGGGCCCCCTGGAACAGAGATGGGCAGAGAACTTGAAGTCAGCGAAGGAATTGCCGTGTGTGGTTGCAGCTAAGTTGCAGAAGGAAGTGTTAGAAGGCAGGATTGTGGGCCCATTTGATCATTGGCCAGTCTCAGACCTCATTATATCACCTTTGGGAGTGGTGCCCAAGAAGGAGCCCGGGGAGTACAGTCTGATTCATCATCTGTCCTGGCCGGAGGGGAGATCTGTGAATGATTTCATTGCCGAGGAGGATTCCAGGGTTTTGTACACTTAAGTTGACGATGCGATCATTCTGGTGCGGGTGTGTGGGCGGGGGGCTGAATTGGCTAAATGTGACATCAAGTCCGCCTTTCGCCTCCTTCCCATTCACCCTGCAGATTTCTCCCTGCTGGGGATGCAGTTCGAAGGGGCCATCTTTGTTGACAAGGTCTTGCCCATGGGTTGTGCGGTTTCCTGTGCTTTGTTTGAGACGTTCAGTTCCTTTCTGCAGTGGGCGTTTACATACAGGAGCAGTCATCGACTGGTGTCTCACTATTTGGATGATTTTCTGTTCGTCGGGAGAGCGCGGTCTGGTGAGTGCGAGTTGGCCCTTAGTCAGTTCCAGGTATTGGCCCGGGACTTTGGGGTTCCTTTAGCTCCGGAAAAGACAGCTGGGCCCAGCTGCTGTCTCACATTCCTAGGCATTGAATTGGATTCGGTCGCTTGGTTGGGACGGTTGCCGGAGCAGAAGGTGACAGACATGCAGGTTTTTCTGCTGCACGTGATTGGGGAGAAAAAGATCGATCTGCGGACGGTGCAACGACTCCTGGGGTTTTTGAACTTTGCGTGCCGGGTGGTGCGCGCTGGGAGGACTTTCTGCAGATGTCTCGGCATGGCCATGTCGGGGGCGGTGCACCCTCATCACCGAGTCAGGATCTCGATGGGGGTCAGGGCGGACTTGAGGGTGTGGCAGAGTTTACTGTCTGACTTCAATGGTGTCTCGCTGGACTTTGTGGATGACAAGATGGTTTGGCAGGTGCAAATTTTCTCTGACGCCACAGGGGCTTCTGGTTTTGGGGTCTTCTGGGATGGGAGGTGGTGCGCGGAACAGAGGCCAGAACATTGGTTGAATCAGGGCAGGAGCATTGCTTTTTTGGAATTATTCCCACTGCTTGTGGCACTAGAGGTGTGGGGCCCGGAGTTCCAGAACAGGTCGGTATTGTTTCACGTGGACAACAGGACAGTAGTGGATTTGGTGAACAATCAGAAAGCGAGAGACCTGCGTGTGTTGCGCTTGTTGCAAAGTTTTATGCTGCGATGCCTGCGATTTAATGTGCTGTTTTGCGCGCAACATGTCCCAGGTGCAAGCAATGACATTGCGGATGCATTGTCTCGTTCGCAGTGGCAGCGTTTCAGACGTCTGGTGCCGGGAGCGGAGGCTTGCAAGACCGATGTGCTGGACGGTATCTGGGCCTGGGGGGAGTGAGAGTAGTGGGCCTGGTCGAGAAATCCATAGCTGACTCTACGAGGCGCTCTTACAGGTTGGCGTGGTCTGAATTCGGCGCGTTTCTGGGATGGCCCAGTGAGTCATGGCGCATGTCCAGACAAAGATGTGAACTGGGAGTTTTTCGTTTTGTTTTGGATTGCTTTGATAAAGGGTTGTCTCAGACTACGATTGCAGGGAAGTTGGCGGGGCTTTCTTTTTACAGCACGTTGCACATGGGTTTTGATCCTGCTAAGAGTGATTTGCTGAGTAGAATGTTGAAAGGTTGGGGGAGGGAAAGGGGTGAGGGAGGGGGGGAGGCACCTAGAGAGGCGATTACTTTGACCTGTTGCAAAGCCTGTTGGCTGAGTTGTCGCATTGTTGTTATGATGCGTATGAGGTGGCATTGTTCAGTTTGTGTATGATTTGGATGTTTTTTGGGGCGTTCAGGGTCTCCGAATTGGTGGGGGCAAGGGGCAAAGCTGGTAGGGTGTATGAGGACGTGCGTTTGGATGGGACGTGTCTGGGGATTTGGTTAGGTCGTTCTAAGATGGACCAGGTGGGGAGGGGCAAGTGGGTGTGGCTGGGCGAAAGCGGATGTGTGGAGGCATGCCCGGTGAGAGAGTGGAGAGATTTCCTTGCTAGGTATGGGACACACTCATTTCGCATTGGCACAGCAACGGCGGCAGCGCGCCTGGGTTGGTCCTGGGACAAGATTAAACGGATTGGGCGATGGAGGTCTCGCTGCTGCGAACTCTATGTGTGAAAATGAAGCAGGTGCGGAAGCTGGGGTAGGCCTTCAGGGTGTTGTAAGGGTAGTTGGGTGTTGGCTCAGTTGTATTAATATTTGTTTCTTTCGTAGGTTGCGTTGGGGGTCCAGGAGCCAAGACGGTTACCTGGATTGTTGGACACTCGTTTGTACATTGGGCATCGAAATATGCGGACAGGCAGGTGTACGGCCGTAGCCTGGGCCTGCGGAGCAGCCACCATGAGGTCCACTGGTGGGGTAAGAATGGGATGCGCTGGGGAGCATTGTTGCCCTGGCTGACGAAAAGGTGGCTCAAAGGGGCTGCCCGGACATGTTGGTTATCCACTTGGGGGAGAATGACTTAATCAAGCAATCCGGCGTGTCCCTGCTACATTTGATGCAAAGGGATCTGGAGGCCATGAGGAGCAATCTGGCAGGCGCCTGTATTGTATGGACTGAGTTTGTGCCCAGAAGGATTTGGCGGGGGGCACTGAAGCCCGCTGCAGTCGAAAAAGCGTGGCGGAAATTGAATCGAGCTATGAGACTTTTTTGTGGTAATAACGGAATTAAAGTGATTGCTCATGTGGGTTTGCGGCTCGAGGAGCCACTGCTTTTCGTGACGATGGAGTGCACCTTTCGCACATGGGTAATGCATATTACATGATGGAAATGAGGGATGTCATCAGTAAATTGTGGAACGAGTCCATTTGGTGCCGACGGGTTTGAGGGCGAAAGGTGCACTTGAGCGGGTGGGGCAGGTAACCGCCCTCCGGGGGTTCCCTGGTTGGCAGTACTTGGGAATGGTGGGGAGACTATGACGGGCATACTCACCCTTCCGGGGAGGGGGATACAGGTGCATGATGGGGGTGCAGCATGCAGGAGTGCGATGGCTGGAGATGCTGGAGGGGGTTGAAAGAGAAGTGAGGAAGCGAATGGTATAAGGGAAGAGGTCGCTGAGTGAATCGGGAGTGAGTAAATGGAGTGTGGGAGTGGATGATGGATGAAAGACATGAGGTTGGGGTTTGTTAAATGTTTATTGATGTTATGTTTAAATATGGTTGTCAACCCTGTCCTAATAAAATGGCCTTTTACGCTAACTGACAGCGTGGAGTGGTTATTGCGCGATGCGGCCCCCGGGGGAAGTGAGGTCGGCAGACCAGTCTTCCCCCGGGGTGTTCGCGCGATAGAAGGACAGGGTGTTAGGTAGTCTAGGGGGTGGGCTTAGGGGTGGGGTTAGGGTAGGGTTTATAGGGGGCAGGAGAGGAAGTTCTTCCTCTTCCTGTCCCCAGCGCCGTTAGGGAAGGGTTAGGAAAGTTTGACCACCCTCCCACCCTACATGTTTTTAGGAGTGGGAAGGGGTATTGGCCTTGAATAGCGTGCCAGTTTAGGACGGGTTGAGGTGTGTGCTAGCAGTACTTGGGAGGGGTGGGGAGTCTATGACGTGCATACTCACCCTTCCGGGGAGGGGGATACAGGTGCATGATGGGGGTGCGGCATGCAGGAGTGCAATGGCTGGAGATGCTGGAGGAGGTTGAAAGAGAAGTGAGGAAGCGAATGGTATAAGGGAAGAGGTCGCTGAGTGAATCGGGAGTGAGTAACTGGAGTGTGGGAGTGGATGATGGATGAAAGACATGAGGTTGGGGTTTGTTAAATGTTTATGGATGTTATGTTTAAATATGGTTGTCAACCCTGTCCTAATAAAATGGCCTTTACGCTAACTGACAGTGTGGAGTGGTTATTGCGTGATCGCACCGCGCAGCTCCACCCACTCTGCCCCCGGCGGTCGCGGTAGCATCCGGCCACACCCCGGGAGAGGAGAGAGGCAGGAGCGGGCGTGCCACTCACCAGGTTGCCTTGTCGGCGGTCTCCAACGGGCGGTCGCGGCTCACCGAACTCCTCCAGCGGCGCCTCAAGACCGCGTCGGGCAGGCCTGCAACGACACCACCGTCACTGCACGGATTGACTGCAGCGCTGAGGACTACTTCAACACAGCCCGCCGTGCGACCCAGTTGAGACGCGATTACAAGCGTGCTGGGGGCTCACCGCAGTGGCGCACTCTCCGGGCAGAGGACAGGCCGCAGAGTCGCAAAGCTGATTATCACGGCTCTCCTCCGCTGCAAACGTGGCAGTGTGTGCCCCAGATGTAGGCGCACACTCATACCCTCTTTTCGTCTGAGATCGGTGGCTTAACGCCGGATATGTGACGGATGGTGTGCTCGGCTGGCAGAGCCTCTTCACCAAGTGGCCATTTTACAGCTCGGCTCGGCCACGCCCCCCATACACAGACCTTTACTGCTAATTTTCTCCCTTTTTCCTAAGAGCTAGAACATACAACATCATCTTCCCTTGAATCCCTTTTCAGCTGCCACACTAATGTATAGGACATGCATCGTGCATTTTTCATCGGTGTAGGTCAGAAAAACATAGCACTTCAAGCACATATTTATTAGTTGCACAAACACGTCAGCCTATTTTTTAGCCCCAGCACTGCTCCATGCACTGCATCCATTTTAAACATACAATTATCATGTTAGCATACAACTAGGCCTATATTGAATGTACCATATAGAAGTCCTTCCACACTTGTCCGCATGTTCATCATGGAATCTTTAAAGATGTGTAGTGTCACATCAAGATGAATTTCTTCATCACCTGGATACCAAAATATCAGGTTCCTTATGAGTAGACCCACTGACAGCACCTGCTATCTCTTAACACCTCAGTGGATATTGAAAAATGGTTTACACACTTACGCTTGGAATTGGGGAAAAAAGGAATGAAGAGTGAGAGAGAAACATTGAACTGGATCTCACTTTTGGAATGTATTCTTTACAGGTGGGGATTGGGACAGAAAAACCTTGGTGCTTGACGAATGGAAGGTCACAGACGTGGCTGTAGAGTAAACAGCGGGTCACAGGTACGTTTAAGGGGATTACCAAGAGTGAACTGACACAATATAGAAGATAATATATTTTTTCATCAGTGTGGATCAGAAAAACATAGCACTCTATGGTCATATTTATTAGCGCATAAACAGCAATACAGTCTAGGCCCAGCAATGCTCCATGCACACCATCTGTTTTAAACACACTAAAAATGATCATGTTAGCTTACATCTAGGCCTATATTCAATGTGGCATATAGCAGCCTTCCCAACTTTGTCAGCATGTTCATCATAGAATATTTAGAGAAATGTACTGTTGCATTAAGATACATTTCTTCATCACCTGAACAGCAAAGTACCAGGGGCCAGATGTATAACCCGCCAATTAGCGAGTCACAAATTGCGTCGCATTTGCGACTTGCAATTTGCAACTCGCTAATTGGAATGCACAACAGTGTCTCAGACACTGTTTGCGATTCCTAATGGGGTCGCAAATTGCATGCCTCAAAATTAATGAGGCAGGCGCAATTTGCGACCCCATTAGGAATGGCTAGCACTCACAGGGATGGGGGCCTGCTGGGGTCAGCAGACCACCATGTCTGTGACTGCTTTTTTAATAAAGCAGTTCTTTTTTTTTTTAAATGCAGCCCGTAAGGAAAACGGGATGCATTTAAAAAAGAAAAATGAAACTTTTCAGTTTCATTTTTTTAAGGGCAGGCAGTGGTCTCTGGGACCACTGCCTGCTATTAAAAAATATTTTCCCACCCACTCAAAAAAGGGGAAGGGGTCCCTTGGGGACCCCTTCCCCTTTGCGAGTGGTTTACCACCTACTTGAAGTAGGTGGTAAACTGCGAGTGTTTGGCGGCCGCAAATGTGGTTGCAAAACATTAGTATATACCATGTTGATTCACTATTAGGAAGGGACGCCCCTTCCTAATAGCTTGAGTCGCAAATGCTATTTTGCGAGTCAGTGACTCGCAAAATAGCATTTGTACATGCTATTACCCGTTTTTGCGGCCGCAAACGGGAGGATCTCCCGTCTGAAGCAGCAAAAAAGGGTCGTACATCTGGCTCCAGATTCCTTATGAGTAGACCAACTGAAAGCACCTGCCATCCCTCCATACCTCAGTGGATTTGAAAGATGGTTTACACACCTATGCTTGGAATTGGGGGAAAACCGGTGTTAGAAATTGGGTTTCTGGATGGCAGAGGTGTGCACCATGTCCAAGCAGGAACCACAATCCTAGTCAGGGTAAGTCACAAAACTAACCCTAAATTAACCTGTGGTCACCCTCTAGTAGCTTGGCACAGAGCAGTAATGCTTAACTTAAGAGGCAATGTGTAAAGTATTTGTGCAACACATTAAACAGTAAAACAGTGAAAAAACCACACAAAAACATTCCACACCATGTTCGAAATATAGCTCTTAATTTAATAAATAAAACAAGACCAAAACAACAAAGATCCAATGAGTAGAAGTCGCGATATGCATTTTTAAAGAATAAAAGCAAAAATAGCGTTCAGAAGCTAAAAGCTCCTATGTGGGATATCTGGTCACGCTGGATTGGGACAAAGTCAAAAGTTCAAGCCAATGGCGTTGGAGCGGGTGCTGGACATAGGGACCACACAAGGCCCGCTAAACAAAAGTAGCCGCACTCCTGCCTGCTGGTGCTTCTTGGACGCTGGGCACATGCCGCTGGGACTCCAAATCCCGACCTCCATTGTGCTCAAACGCGCACATAAAGGCGACGCCGGCCTGCGGCCCCTCATAGCCGCACTCCTGCCTGCTGGTGCTTCTTGGACACTGGGCACACACCACTGGGACTCCAAATCCCGACCTCCAGTGCACTCAAACGTGCACAAAAAGGCGATGCCGGCCCACAGCCCCTCGTAGCCACACTCCTGCCTGCTGGTGCTTCTTGGACACTGGGCACATGCCGCTGGTACTCCAAATCCTGACCTCCATTGCGCTCGAATGCGCACAAAAAGGCAACTCTGGCCCACGGCGTGGGACGTGCACGGGTCGTGCCCGGGCAAAGCCCGGGCCAAGGGCAGGCCCATTCACACTCGGAGGAGCCCAGAGGAGGCTGGGCTGGGCCCCCCCTCTAACATCTGGCGCTCGCTAAAGGTACATTCTTTATATTTTATAGCCTTGAGTTGCTTCCTGCTGTACTGTTTGACTGGCCACAGCATTACACTAAGATATGGTGAAGCCGAAAGGGCACAGCGAGAAAGTGGGAGGTGGGACTGTAGCCACACTTGATGCATTCTTGTCTAGAGCAGCAAGCGTTCTCACCCACGAAATTGAACTAACGGAGACGCGCTTATCGCTTGATCTGCCGCCATTGAGGACCTCCCCAAATGTTGCCAACACCTCCTCCCAGCTCTCGAAACCACCATCAACTGTACACTTGGTAAACTCCTCTGCTCCCCCAGCCTTCGTCGACACACCCAACATTGAGTCTTATCATTGCCCCCATCCTGAAACCACAAATGTCCCTCCAGCAAAGAGAGGTAGAGGTTGTGGGGTCGTAAAGCCGAAGCCTACAAGAATTACCCGAGACACGAAACAAAGGGCTACCACGAAAACGGGCACCCCGTGTCCCTCACCCCTGACTGCCCCAGGCACACCTTACCCATCACGGTCTTCTGATGACGCACTGTTGAAAGGAGTAGAAAAAATGATGGCCACATTATTAGATCCAATTCTATTAAAATTAGCCCCCATTGAGGAAAGACTGTCCTCCATAGAGGCTCTGAGAATCCCTACTGAGTACACTTCAAAACCTTTGTCCCCCGGGGTTGTATGTCAACCAGTAAAAATTGTTCAACTCTCTTCTGACACTAATTCTGGTTTTACTTCTTCTGCTAACCCCAGCATTGCAATAACATCTGCCACACAGTCGCGTACGTCCGCACTTCCAGAACATGGGCATTCCATCACATTTGCAGAAGACCCAACCGGGACTAGAAATTCGAACTCAGTATTGGGGGGCGCAAGGACTGACCTTCGACTATCAGGCAGATTGGAAAGCCTTGTGATGGGACAGAATTGCAATACACAGCAGGTATTACACCTACCTCCAGCGGCTTCCCCACTAGTATTGGTTCTGGCAAACATACCTCCCCTGCGGGAAAACCAGACTGCATCGACCATCCAACTTATGGACAAATCCCTGCATTGGCTTTTACGCCACTAAATTGACTCGGGCGAGAGGCTGTTCATTATCAAATCAAATTATTATGGCAAGGCGAGTGGGGTGGCTGGGCAACACTACTTAATCTATTGCAGGGGACTGCGTGGTGATAAATTTTAATAATGCACAGGTGGCTAAAATACTTTTAAACCAGTTCTCTAAAATCCCCGCAAAGGGTACCCAGATCATCCCTCTGGCACTGGAGCACTTTTAGACAAACTAAGCTAGGAAAAACGGGTACCAACTAAAGTGGGCTCAAGTGGAGAAGCGTAAATTGGGCCCTGTGATCATAGCAAACATACTGGACGACATTTTTGACTGCTTGGCCCAAGAGACCAGCCCCTCAACACTCGTAGCACAGTTCAGTGACCTCTTAGCAAAAATAAAAGTAGCCCTCACCCGCTTCAAGCCAGCATTGGGCTCACCAATTAAGCACTGGTTTGATTCCCCTTGCTCCAAAGCCAAAAAATGTCTTGTAAAGGCACTGAAAACTCATCCCAGAAATCCATAACAATTGAGATCGCTCCGTAGAGACTATAAGTTTGCCAGGAAGAAAAGAGAGAAGAAAATGAGAGAGGAAGCCTGGGAAGGTCTAGAGCAAGCAGCCAGGTTAAGTACCAGTAGAGAGTTCTGGAGGGTAATAAATGCGCCCTATTTTAAAGATTCAAAGGATCCGTCCCTAGACTCACATGTGGGGGAAGAATTATGGGTTGGACACTTTGAACAACTCTTCACCTCTAAGACTCTCAGTGCAAAGACTGACCCTGACGTAGGTCCTCCATGACAAGGCAGCCTGGTTTTTTCACTCCTAGAGGTTAGAAGTGGGTTGGTGGCTTGTGCCCCTGGGAAGGCCCCTGGGCCCGATGGGGTGCTGATTGACCTCTTTCATGTTAACTATGACCTTTGGGCCCCGTTAGTAACCAATGTTTTTAACATCATAGCAATAGAAGGGCCCCCACCATCCTGGAAGCATAGTGTCAAAGTACCAATATACAAAAAGGGGGACAGGGGCAGTCCAAAGAATCATAGGCCAATATCCTTACTATACACAACCGCCAAACCCATGGGCCGGCTCCTCCTAGCTAGGCTGGATGAGTGGGCCCAAGAAAATAACATCCTGATGCAGGCCCAGTACGGTTTTCAGAGGGGGTAAGGTACCATAGGTCAATGCCTAAACCTATCACTTTGTATAGACAAAGATACAAGAGCGAAAGGCGGGAAAATCTACATGGCCTTCATGGACCTGACAGCGACATTTGATTTTTGATTGCGTTACCCACCAGAAGCTTTGGCTTCTGATGGAGGAGACGGGGATTGACCCCCTCATAATCGATTTTATGCGCCAACTTTACGCTAATGCCACTGCCTGTGTCTGATATGGCGTAAACATGGAATGTACCCGCTCATTTAAGATCGCCAGAAGAGTTAGGCAAGGAAGTGTCCTCGCCCGTTTCTTTTTTCTATCTGCGCAAACATGGTTGAGGCAGCCCTTTTGGGCGCATCCCGGGATGTGCCCAAATTTGCAAATATCCCCGTTCCCATATTAGCCTATGCAGGTGATGCGGTATTAATCGCAAGAACAGGGCTAGCTCTCCAAAGCTTGATAAATTCATACGCATCATTCATGGCCTCGCTGGACCTTAAAGTGAATGAGACTAAATCTTTCATCCTTATAACAGGAACAGGTAAAGGTGTAAAACCTCCCTATTTCCATCTGGGCACCAGAAAAATAGAAGTGGTAGAGTCCTTCCCATACTTGGGAGTCTTATTTGACAAAAATCAAACCTGGACAAATCTGATAAAAGCAAGAGCACTTGGAATGGAAAGAAGTCTGAATGCCATCTAGGCATTTACCAAAAAACTAGGCGCCAGCCCTGCGGACCCAATTAAAACTATATATCAGATCAAAACAAAGGCAGCAGTGACTTATGGGGCAGAAGTTTGGGGCATGGCAAATATTGATCAACTCCAAATATTAGAAGACAGCTTTTTTAAATCCTGGGTGTCCCTACCTCCCTCCTTTTCAAATTACATTTTACATCTTGAACTGGGGTTACCTTATATGGCTGCCACCATTAGATGAGCGCCAACCCTTTTATGGTTCTCTATCTGGCGTAGAACAACAGTTAACCTAACACAGAATATAATTAAAGACTGTCTGAAGCTGGATTATCATAACATGAGCAGATGGCTTATTTATGTAGAGTCTGAACTGAGTAAAATTGGCCTGGGAGAGCTGTTTATGGACCAGACAGCTTGCAGAAGGATTTCAAAACAAAAACTTATTGAGTTATATCTGAAGAGGTCTATTCATGAGCGTAGGGAAAGGAATCAGGGACAAAGGGCGGCCCTCGCTTATGTTCAGATCCCACCCAGATTAGAGGGAGCATTACAATACCGCAGCACAGATATATTTTACTGAGATTCCGCCTGAACCTCGTCTCTTTGATACTAGGGTATCCTGAGAGAAAATTCAAACACTCAGACTTGAAGTTGTGTCCTTGTAATAATCAATCTTCTCAATCTGACTTACACCTAGTACTGTTTTGCGAGCTGTACAAATCAGAAAGAGAAGCTTTTATTCTTCCAATTCTAAGGAGCAATAAATTTAGCCAATGTAGGGTGGCACTCTATTTCCTGACCCCTTTGTTTGTTTTTCAGTAGCCTCCTATCTGTGGGCCTGTTTGAAAAAGCGAAGGGTGCGAGGTGGGGAAACGAGCATCTTACATTGTGGTGCAACAACTGTTCTCTGGCGCAGACGGTGGTCCTCCCCCACAACAACTTTTGAAATCGTTATGCGGTGGATGGTGGACCTGTAATCTCATAATTGGGCCCTAAAGGAACAGTGTAAAATGCTCAGCCGGACTAGCGCAGTCCCGCTGAGCATATTACGAGTTCTGCCACCACCAGCCACTCCCCGGCAGGAGCCCTGCCATGAAAAGGCTGGCGGTGGAGGAACAAAGGGGGCCCTATGCCCTCCCCACCATGGGGATACATTCACAGGGGTACAACATGTGCACTCTGTCTGTATTTGCCCAAAGTTCCATTACGGCATGGACGTCACCGTGCTGGGACTTTTTTACAGTTCCGATTGCGGTGCCTGTGTCCCAGGCACCGACATGGGAAAGGCGAAGGCCCATCCCCCTTACACGAGTTCAACTCATAGTAAGGCGGATCATCCCAGCATGGCTTTGGGGCAGCTGTGCCGGCGGAAAGCCGGCGCAATGCTCTAAAGTCGTAATCAGGCCCTTAGGTCTTTTTATGTGCGGAGACTCTGCACTTATAAAGATAGTACTCATGAATCCCAATGTAAATAGCAAACAATCATAGACTTACACAAAAGTGTAAGCTTACCTTTGTGAATCAGGCCCTCTGTGTGAGGTAAAATAACAACACACAAGCATTTGCAGAAATTGTTTTTGTTATGCTAATTTATGTCATTGATTGCTAGTTTGCTGGAGTATATTGTTGCCATTAAGTTGTTTTAGTATGACTAAAATTGCTCCTTACTTCGCAGGGAAGATCAGGCAAATTATATTTCACGATTTGGGAAGATGTGATGAAAATGTATATTAGATGAAAGCCATCGTAATGGGGGATCGAGTTGAGTAACGATATAAACATCCTCTGGGCCCCATCCACAAATATTTGACTGTGAGTATGTCATTTACTTTTGCAGTGCACCTGGAGTAAGCCAAGACAAAAGTATTCCTATCTTACAACTCAATTCAAGCAGTAAGCCAGAAGTACTACAAGAATAAATCACATTGACTTTCAGCCAAATTTGTGAATGTAGCTCTCTTTTATACTTAGTCGGCCTAAAAGAAGCACCTGTCCACATTTTCTACTAACCTTTAATCTACCCATCAGGAGAGTTACACTCATGTTCTCTGTGTTATGTCTGGGTCGAGAAAAATGTTTACCAATTAATGAGAGTTTGTTCATTTGAGTCTAAAAGGAGTGTGCAGTTCCTGGCTGGACGTGGGGGAAAGACAGGTCTTTCTTCGTGATGCCCTCACACACCCCGAAGGATGTCATGCTTCATCATAGGGCGTTAGCCCCTCGTCAGGCCGGCACTGCAATGCCTGACGGGCTCCCGAAACCGGGGCTCTTTATCGGGGATCTTTTTGAAGAAGCCGTAAGGTGCGTGCGGGTGTGAGGGCTGGGTAGTGCACAGGGGGTGAAATAATTAAAATAGGTCTGGAGCAGTTCTACTTAATTCAAGTTTTAATGTTTTAGGTAGCTCTAGCCTGATTAAAAAGGCACGAGTGCCCCTACGTGGGAATAATGTTCCTAAAGGGCAGTCAAGGTGTAGTAGGTCAACATGTTTCGTGCCCAATTTGCCCCTAACGGGTCGATTGGCACTTCTTCAGGACCGAGAAAACTAAATGTGAAAAGTGCACTACCGTCTGGTAATGAGATTCTGTATGTTAATTTACCAGAAACGGTAGGGAGTGCCCTAGTAGACTTGTACTGGGGAGTACCGTAGACCTGTAGGAGAAGGGAAGAGAGAAAGGGAAGTACAACCAAGGAAAAAGCATCAGCCAGAAGTGTGGTAACATATTCATGTATAAAGGCGGTAATTTGTACTGACATACGTACTGACACATACACACTTATGCGTCAGTTAGATGTAGACATGCTGGTCATATGAAGGCTAGTAGCCCAGTGGAAAGGCCACAACATTGGTGCTGAGCTGTGATCAAGACGGTAGCGGGGTCTAGTGAGAGTTGAGCCGCGCAAACATGCGTAAAGTGAGAGTTGCGCCGCGCAGACATACGTCAATTGTCAACCAGGGTGGCCAATGCATATTAATGTGGCAACTAACAATAAAAGGTTTTTATTAAGGGTAGCCAGTACCGTAACTCTAAAGCCTGGCAAGTGTTTGGCTATAGTAGTAGATTCATTATTACAAATAAGTGCAAAAATACAAACTCGGACGAGGTGAAGGAGATTGCAAGGGCCCCAGTGGGCAGCATTTTAGGTAAAGGACGTGCATGGCAAAACGAAGCGAAAGATGTCACAAACAGACGCGAGCAATTGCGATCCAAAGGGATAGTGAGTTGCGACTAGATTGCATGCAGTAATCGAATACACAAGACACAAAGGATAAGAACGCTGGACTAGGGCGCTAATGCCAGAAACACATGCGTCGGGAATACCGAGCATATCAAAATGTCTTAATGCCAGCGCGGTCCAATCGTAATTAGGAAATCCTAATCAAACAAAGGTCGGAATGGCGTAGGTGACCGGAAGCGGAATATCGCTACCTACAGTGATTTAACAGACACAATGGCTCTCAAGCAGGAACACAAATAGTGATAGCTAACTCACCCCTAGATACACAGTCTAAGGCTGACGAGGAAAAAGCCAGAGCACGTCGTTGCTCCGGTAGCTGTAAGGAACAAACAGTGAATTCAGTAACCAATACCAGCGGTGGTAACTTACCGGCAACGCTGGAAGTTAGAGAACAGCATATACTCACAAGTGTAGGCAGGCAACTAGCATTCGTCCTACCCTTGCTCCGGGCCCCGTGAGGACGACTTCCGGTTCTCCGCTTTATATAGCAGTGTCTAGAGCGTGTGGAAGCATGGCGGCCATATTGGAACGATGTTTCACAAAAACTTTATCAAAAGGACAAGGAAACCGTTCACGTGCCAATAAAGAGTGTGTTAATAAATTAGATTGATTGAACACTAGCAAATGGTCAAAAGTTACTTTTATAGCCTCAAGGTGAGCAATAAAGTTACACCATAAGTTAGTATCTAATTGCTAACATGTTGATGTATACGCTACATGAG
The DNA here is from genome assembly GCA_963921515.1 of Calotriton arnoldi. Lineage (NCBI taxonomy): Eukaryota > Metazoa > Chordata > Amphibia > Caudata > Salamandridae > Calotriton > Calotriton arnoldi. Next base: position 195,794 of record CAWUFW010008517.1, read on the forward strand.
TACAGGCTAACATGGGCTTACTACTAGGTAAGGGGTGAGGGGAAAGATACAAAATTAGAAAAGTCGGTACTTTTCGGTTCGAATTGGATTTACTAAAAGGAATCCTCTGACTATCCCATCTGATATCATATCTGTGGTAATGATAGTCAAGAGTGCAGTGTTTTAAATTTGCACAGGGTAATACCTCTACCGGACCAGGAGTCCTGTCCATAGTGATGATAGTCAGAAGTGCAGCAAGTTAGAGCACTGTCAGGGCTAATGAGCAAAGGAAAGGTAATCAAGAGTGCAGCGTTTGGGGTTTGCGCAGGATAGCTCCTCTACCGGACTATCAGGTGTACTGTCCATAGTGATGGTAGTCAGAAGTGTAGCATGTTAGAGCACTGTCAGGGCTAGTAAACGGAAGAAGGGGGATGATAGAAACAGGCCCTAGCGGTTCAGTTCCGCCCATGGAATTTCATCGAGTCCCCTAGTGTGTCCTCCCAATTTAAACACCCAACACTGTTCTTTCCTGAATAAAGCCTGTTTAGTGATGGTGGGAAAGGCTTCTAAGACTGTCCATTGTAGATCGTTGGGGGTGTGATTTAGTTCTACGTAATGAGCACACATTTTTGTGTTTGTTTTTTTACAACGGAAGTTACTCCTGTGTTCAGTGATTCTAGTCTTCACAGCACGAGTGGTCATCCCTATGTATTGGCGATGGCAGGGGCACGTAATAAGATAGATACAATTACGTGTATTACAATTCGTGTGCTTGTTTTGGAACCATGTCCAGTTGTTGGTAAGTCGGATTGTTTTAGTGGCTCGTGTTAGGGGACAGACTATACACTGGCCACAAGGATAGTGTCCGGTCACAGGGGGTAAATTCCACAATGTATTAGGTGCCTTGAGAATGTTTTTTTTTGGTCTAGTGTTGATCAATAAGTCCTTGATATTGGCAGTACGTTTAAAGGCAAACCGTGGTTTGCTAAGGGTCAGATCTCCCGTCTCCAGTATTCTCCAATGTTTGTTTATGACCCTTTTTAACATGTTTGACTCAGGGGTATAGATCGTGACACATGTAATAAGATCAGTTTCGGGTGTGGTCTGTGTTTCAAGGAGGCCTAGCCTGTTTGCGTTACGCGCTCGTTTTTGTGCATTAGTTATAGTACGCGTAGGATATTGTCTCCTGGCCAGGTGAGTGCTCAGCTCAGATGCTTGTCTTTTATAGTCCTCAACATTGCTACAGTTCCTACGGATGCGTAAGAACTGGCCATAGGGTAGATTCTCCCTTAGGGCCTTGGGATGAAAGCTATGGTACAAGAGGGGGCAGTGACTATCGGTGGGTTTCTTGTATGTGATGGTATCCAATCTGTCCGGTTTCTTGATAATCATGAGATCAAGGAAGGGGAGTTCATGTTCAGAGCCATTGGCTGTGAATTTGAGGTAGGGATTGAGGTTATTAATCCATGTCAGGAAACTGGGAATCACGTCTTTATGGCCCTTCCAGAAAATTAAAATATCATCGATAGAACGTCTCCATAGGAGAACGTTATCCGAGAAGGGATTGGAATCCGTGAGCACATACCTTGCCTCAAAGTCTGACATGTAGAGACATGCCAGACTCGGGGCAAAGGTACTGCCCATAGACGTACCCTGCGTTTGGTGGAACAATTGTTCTTCGAACTGAAAAAAATTCTCAGTGAGTGCGATGTTGGCACATTCCATGACAAAACTGATGGGAGTGGGTGAAGACCAGGGAATGCTGTGAAGTATCTCCTCCACTACCTCAAGGGTGTTAAGCTGTGGAATGTTAGTGTAGAGGGCCTCCACGTCCAGTGTAAGCAATACATCTGGTAGGGGGCCCTCTGAGTTGGTGGTTTCAATGAGTCTTAAGACATCTCTGGTGTCTTGAAGGAAAGTGGGTGTTCTGCGGACCAATGGTTGGAAGAAATAGTCGCAGAATTTGGATAAGGGTTCCAGGATCAACCCTATACCCGAGACGATTGGTCTACCAGGTGGTGGATTGACCCCTTTGTGGATTTTGGGCAAAATGTAAAAATAGGGCAGCCTAGGATTGTGATTTGTCAAGAACTCGGCCTCGTTTTTAGTAATCCACCCTTGATTGAGAGCCGCAGTGACCATAGAATTAATTCTGGTTTGAAGGTGTGGGGTAGGATCTTGGGTAAGGAGTGTGTAGTAGTTGTTATCCTCCAGCTGACGTAGACATTCCGTCCGGTAGTCTACAGTGGCCATGATGACAATGGCGCCCCCTTTGTCTGCCTCTTTTATAGTTATAGTTGGGTCATTTGATAGTCCTTTTATGGCTTCAGTTTCAGAATTCGTGATGTTAGTGAATCTGACTTCAGAGCGTTTCTCAGTTATTTCATTTAGGACAGCTTTCTCGAAGGTAAGTACTTCCGGCGGCACCATGCTGGTGTTGGGCGTGAAGGTAGAAGGTTTCCGTAAGCCGGTATCTGTAGATGTTGAATCCGGTTGATTGCTGAAGTATGCTTTTAAGCGTATCTTCCTGAATAGGTTTTGAATTTCACAGTTGGTGCGAAAGTAATCCACTTTCGGGGTTGGGACAAACCCCAAACCTTTTTGGAGAATGTTAGTTTCTGTGGCCGTGAGGGGTCGGTCAGAAAGATTCACGATTAGTTTCTCTTGTCCTGATGGCTCCTCAGTTCCATGTGTAGCGGATGGTGTTGTGTCTGATCCTGCCATTGAACTTGTTTGGGTTGGTTCTGCACGCCTCTTCTTCTTCTACTGCGCCCTTTGCCCCAGCCTCTGCCTAAAAAAGGTTGTGGCTGAAAGGGGGCGAAGAGTGATGGCGCTGCGTGTTGGTAGGGCGGATATTGCCACATTGGTGGTCCTTGGAACGGTGTGGGTCCTTGGTAGGGTGGTGGGCCATAACCATACATAGGGTTAGATGGTATTCTATGTTGCTGGTTGTATTGGTGACTCCCTTGATTGTCAGTGCTGGAGTTACTGCCTGAAGAGTAAGTTCTCCGACATGAACTGGTGCTGTCGTCTGAGGAGTAGTCATCTCCTGAAGGTGTGTAATCATCCTTAAGGTAAGGGTATATTTTTTCTTTGCTAAATCGCGCAATATCCTTCTAAAGTTTGATGACTTTATGTCTCATCAGGTAATCCTTGTTGTCATTGATTTCTTTGGTTATTTCGGCCAATTTTTCTTTAAATGCGGCGTTGGCGATATTGGCCTTCAAAGCACCCTCAGCTATAGAAATTTTTAATATAAGTTCATCAGCCAACCTTTTGATGATGAGAACCAGTAAATCCCTGGTTTGTTCATTTGACTCATAATATTGCAGGATTGTAATACACTCACATTCAAAATTAGTTTAGAAGCTAGCTTAGAACACCTACACATAAGCACGCCATCAATCATTCAGCTCTTACTCACCAGAACATTTCATGTAGTTGAAAGATACCTAATAATATTGTTTGGACATTCAACTCTTTAGTTACATTAAGGACACACAGCAAAATACCACACATCCCCCTGTGCCAAAGAAATACAATGAGGACCACAGAATGCAAGGTTCACACTATTACTTACCTCTTAATTAGGGCTCCCAGTTTTATGTGATTTATTTTTTTAACATTTCCATCTGTATTTATCCATATTTATTTTTGGGTTATCTTATTGGTATTTATCTATATTTATTTTGTGTATTAAGAATGAATGGAGTGGTAATATGGTATATTTCCACATTTATTTAACTGATAAACATGCACTCTTACTTTGATGCCTGTTGCGTTTTAGCAAATTAAGCAGCCACTATAGCAAAACACTACACCCACATGTAAATACTAGCATTATATAAAAATATATGATAACATATGCCTGTATTTAAGGAAATCTCATTCTGTTTTTTAACTCCCCATGCTGTCTATCTGCTCAGCTATTGGCTTGGAACTCATGAAGAACAGAATGGAAAGTCACTCACAAGAAGCACAAGTTTCTGAATTTTTCTGCTTTTAAAAATAAATACAGACAGAAAACACATTGTTTTCCATCTGTATTAATTTGGACAAATCAGTTAAAGCGGAAAACTTGTAGCCTTACTCTTAATTCGAACCCAGAGATCAACTGATTGGAAACACTTTTAGAAATATTCAGAAATACATAATCTTCTGAGAATCTTCTATTTTGGTTAGTACTATGACCATGTTCCTTACATGACTTTATTCCCAAATTCTCCTTGGCACTAGATTCACAATCCATATTCTGAAACAACTTGATTTTTTTCAAGGGTTTAATAAACTTGGATCGATCCTTCCTTCTAACAGAAACTTTCACTTTCTCCACATCACCTAGCTTTGCTACTGTTTTCAACATCCTTTTCCTAATGTCAGCATCTACCTTCCTCTTCTCTGTAAATGTATTTGTCTGCCCTATGAATCATACTTTGTATTTAACTCAAGGTTTCTTGTGTTTTAACCAATCCATCCGGGATAGATCCAGAGTGTTGGGATTTAGACATTTGTAAACCACAAGCAGAGTCTTCCCAATAGTTTATCGACAGGCAAACTGATATGCATCAATCATCCTCTGTGATTCCTCCTTCCAATAATTAAATTTTTTCTTGCAAGTTGTACCTTTTCTTCCAATGCCTTTTTTCAATCTCTACCTACCACACTGTTTGTCTCAGGATGATATAGATCCAATGTGTGCTTACCCATTCAGATGAGAAGTCCCTCATCTCATGATGTGTTAATAGAACTCTTTAATCATTCAAAAAAGTCAATTGATAGCTTCTCTCCTAAAAATATCTTTCAGAAATGTGATAACTGTGTTCGTAGTCACATTTTGGACCAGATCAATTTCAGGCCACGCAGATACAAGTCAATGAAACTAAGATATATGGGGCAACCAATTCACCTATAAGTAGACCAATGATGTTAATGCAACCTCATACTATGGCTTCTCTTGTAGCCATCTTGTAGCCGTTGGAGGTGTCCTAGTCTTACAGACTTTATCAGTATAGCAATACTTTATACTATCTTTCACTATCATTTGAATAAAATGATCAATATTTGGTCATCAATGCTCACATCTTAATCGTCCTTTAGTTTTTGCAATGCATGAATTTCAGGAGTAGTTAGAAATTATTCCTGACTTGTGCCTGCCTTACATCTGGATTTCAGTAGTAAGCCATCAGTACTACAAGAGTAAGTTTCTTCAATTTCTTTGTGAATCTGGACCGTTCTGTTTTCCTACCTAGCACTGCTAAACAGGCCCCACTGTATGTGCTCTGATCCCTAAAACATGTCAAGATACAAAATACTCCTCACTGGCATATTTATCTTACCTAGAAATCCCTTGTATATGGTGCCAAGTATACCCAGGGCCTGTAAGTTAAATGTCACTGTTGAACTGCAGCTCATGTTGTGCCACCACTAGAGTGACAAGGCAAAGCATGTCTATAGGCCTGTCCCTACAGACCGGGTGTGCAGTTTTAAAACAATTTGATACAATATACTCCTAATTGGCATATTTAACTTACCTATAAGTTCCTTGTATATGGTAGCAAGTGTACCCAGGGCCTGTAAGTTAAATGTCACTGGTGGACTGCAGCACATATTGTGCTACCACTAGAGTGACAATGCAAACCATGTATACAGGCCTGACCCTGCAGACCGGGTGTGCAGTTTTAAAACTGTCAACACAACCTCGCAAAATAAACCTTTCTTCTAAACCTAAACCTTCCTTTTTAAAACGTACACATCATCCCTAAGGTAATCCGTAAAGACCCATAGGGCAGGGTGCTTGGAATTTAAAAATTGGGATATGTATATTTTATGTTTTACATGGCTTGGCAGTGAAAAACTACCAAAGTTGTTTTTTACTATTGCAAGGTTGGCTCTCCCATAGGAAAGCACTGGGTTACATTATAACATATTCTAATGCTTAACTTCAGTTTGGCAGTAGCTATAACATTATTCAAAGACTCCTTTTTATAGTAATTTAAAATCCAACTTAATGGTCAAGTTGGATTTTAAATTACTATTTAAAAGTTACACATTTAGAAAGTTGTCATTTTCCTGACAGAGCCAAATGTGCCTTTCTGCCAGGGCTCAGTGTCACTCAGAAATGGAATGGCTCCTTGATTAGGTGTGAGGTGGCTCCCAGAGCAGAGACAAAGGGAGCGGGGTTGACCTTCCCCTGACAGGAAGGCAATATGGACTGGGCTGTGTACAGGAACTTAATTAACTTCAAAGGATGGCTATCCTGTCACAGTCAGATGTAGCTCACACTTGAGCCTGCCCCATCTATTGTCCTGCTACCCAGCCAGGTACCAATCCCAGTGGGAGAGGGGCTGCCCCCAGAACTGGTTTAAGTGACCTCAAGGGAGGGTTGCTTATTTCTCTGGCCACAGCTCTAGGGTGGGCACAAGAGTTCTAGGTAGAGGAAGAAAGGTTCTGCCATGTTGATGTTTGTTGGAGACGGGCACTCTGGGATAGTTCACAGTAAAGCAAACAGGAAGTGCTGCAAAAGTGAGTAGGGTCATCCCTGGAAATGTTTACCCCATAGGGTATGGAGTGGCCAGGAGTTACACCACAGCAGACTGGCATGGGGCAAAATTGTGGCACCTCCAGTGCCCTCTCCAGAACACCTTTTGACCTGTGGAAGACAAAAGAAGGACTGTACCTGTTGTTGGGATCTGTGAGGAGAATCCTAAAAGTTGTACCTGCTCCCACTTGTACCCAGGACCGAGAAGTGGACTCCAAGGGTCTGTTGGCTGACCTCCTGTTAAGCTATAAGGACACAAAGCCTTTGAGAAGGACACTTTTCCTGAAGAGCCCAGATGAATAGTTCCAAATGGGCCTGCCCTGGACTTGCTGGTGGGTTCTACTGGAATGAGTCATGACCTCTAAATGGAATCCCTAAGGTCCTGGGGCTCCAAGATAAATGACAAAGTGTACTCCTCCTACCTAACCCTAAATGTTGGGACTTAGAAACTTCCTTAAGGATTTTTGCCTGGCAAACCAATAGAAGACCAGGCCCAAACTGCCAAGCCGATCCATCGAGGATGCGTTATCGATGGGCCTGACTACACTGCAGCTTCCAATATGTTCTTCTCTACAGCAGCAGATCCATTTCAGCGGATTAGACGCTGACCAGTATCCGTCGTCATCAAACCCTCCCCGGTCATAGCCTACAGCCTTGCCCCAGTGGAGGAATCTGACTTCCAGAAAAAGGCTAAGTCTTGAGGTACAAATCTTCACATGACCTGAACCCAGGAAGCATCCGACTAACATTGATGCCTTCCTTCGTGAGAACTCTGGGCTTTTTCTGTCCTAAGCTTTTTCCACCTTCGTCGGTGGCTTCACTGTAACCTTGTCCTCAGTTGCCAATGACTCCATCTTCAGGTCCGGTTTGCTGCCTTGCCCCACTGAGGTCCCTACCATCTCAAAAATCTTCTTAGTCAGAAGATACCTCTTTGTTTGAGACCCACCTGCTCCTTGTAACTGGCTCTTGCTCCATCATACAAAATATGATTCAGTAACTTGTCACTGAATCTCAATTTGCATTATGATTCAGTATTTGGAAGGGGTGTGTTCTTGGCATCCCTTCCAAATACTAAATCGGTATGGTATGTATTGTTGTTTTGCAACCAAATTCCAGTCACAAAACATCAATACTTTACCACCATTTTAAAAGGGATGGTAACTTGAATCCCTTTCCCCTTGAGAATGTTTGGAGAACAGGCACCCTTAAAAAAGGAAACTTCGAAGTTTCATTTTCTTCTTTTTCAACTTATCCCATTTTCCTTTAAGCAAAATGGGCTGCATTTAGAAAAAAAACAATTGCATTCATAGACATGGTGGTCGGCTGACCTTAGCAGGCCAACCTCCCTGTGAAGGCAGCGATTCCTAATGGGTCGCAAATTGTGACCTACACTATTAATATGCATGAGGTAGGTCTATTTGCGACCCTCTAGGAATCGCTAATGAAACTCAAAAGAGTTTCATACATTTGGAATAGCAATATCATACATTAGGAATAGCTATTTCCAATTGGACATGGCAATCTTGGCAGCTCTGCAAACGTTTTGAAAAACTCAATAAAGACTCTTGAAAATTCAAAAAGGGTTTCTCTTTAAAATGTGGATCCATTTCTCTTTAGTTTATCCGATTAAATCACTGCATTGAGTGCCATGTACAGTGTTACTTTCTAGAAATATGTGCTGAGGCAAGATGGTGATTGAATAGCACACCCAGTTCATAGCTCTCGGCATGAGTTAAACTCACCAGGGAGAATGGGGGAATGAAGATGGAAAAACAAGCTGCTGGATCGGAGATGCTGTTATACTTGCACTGGAGATTACCCACACCAGTAGAATACTCACCAGACTTAATGGACAGCCCAATGAGTTGAGATTCAGACTGTGCACACAGCTGTTTCATGGATCACGCTACAGGCAGTTCGTGCTCCTGGTGGCGTTCTGCTCCAGCATCTGCTGGGATGGAGTATGTCGCCTAAAAGTATGTGGCCTAACGGCTAGAGCGGTCATACTCAAATTGAGGGAACCAGGTTTGAGTCTTGGCAGGGACGCTCAACATCCTGTGATTCTTGGCAAATCACTTAATCTCCCTGTGCCTAGAAAAATGAATGTGTCCATCTGTAACACAACTGGTGCTCATGTAAAGCACTCTGATACCTTTGGGTCAAATTTTTGCTATATAAAACTAAAAAAAAAAAGGATTGAGGCTGCAGTGAAAGAAAAATGAAGGGTCGTGGATCCTGGGGCAGCTGCACCTGAAGATGGAACTGGGCAGCTTGGGGGCCAGAAAATCTGAGTTGAACACCCGCAAAAATGATGATGATCCTATGCAGGCACTGGTGAGCAGGAAGGCTCCCAACCAAGGAGACAGGCAACAGGGGCCCCCGACCCAGCAGACTATTGTGGTTGACTTTTCCTCAGCTACAGAGGAAATTGGTGCTGTGGTAGAGACAACCCTACATGACAGAAAACAGGAGTATGCCAGCCGCGGGGAAGCTGGTGAGGGTCATGATGGTCATTCTGCACTGACTATGGACCTAACAGTGGGAGGCACCCAGCTACTGCCTCACTACACTAGCAATGAGTCTCAGAAAGGCCTGGAGTGAGTGACAGAGGGGTTGCTGGACCAGGTTGTGGCAGAGCCAAGTAAAGAGGTCAGTGCGGGGGATTCACTGAAACTGAGGCATAGCTCAATTGCACTAACAGCAATTGTGAGCAAGAATTCTGTTCAGTCTGATGCCCTGATGCTTCTAGGGAAAGATGAAAAAGTACCAGGGAAAGAAAATGTGGGGCCACAACATCTTAATGTAATATCTCAGGCCACAGCTAACCCCCTTCAGCCAAATGTGCATTATCTTCTAGTGCTCCATCAAGTTCAAGCTTAAGTTTTGCCTATTTCCCCACAGAGAGAATCAAGCCCTAATAAAGAGCAATCAGTTGGGCTAGACAATTTGGTGGAGTCCCCCATACATAGGGAAAAGTTATTTTCTCTCACAAATGGGTCTGTTCCTTTAGTTCAAGTGCTAGTGATCAGAATAAAGACCTGCCATCTGCAACTTCAGGAGCCTTAGAGGCCTCAAAACTTAGCGTGAGTAGCACACTGGATGAGCCATGTATGGCTAAACAAATGAAACTTCGGGGAAAATGTTGAGATGGGTAAGCTCAAAGAAGCGGAGTGAAGGGCAAAATAGATCTGCAGTAGCCCGAGCCTTTAAATGGGATTACTCTGCTACAAGACAAGTCTATCTGGTAGACCCCATACTACATTAAACTTTCCCCCTCACGAAGATGATCATCAGACTGCTGCAGTCGGAGGGGAACCCTCATTGGGACTTATACACAACTCAATAAGACAGCTGCAGGGAGAGACCTGTAATGAGAGCTGCCAAACATGCTTTGACACCAAAAAAGTACAAGGCGTTATCAGAAAAGTCAACAAAACCTGTGCTGAAATTGGGGATCACATTTCTGCTGTGGAAGAGCATGCAGAGGCGCTGGAACTAGATGTAGGGGTGCTCCGAGGCCAAACTGAATTACAGCAGTCGCAGATGTCTGACCTGATGTGGATGATGGAGGATTTTGAAAATAGGCAGCTCAGAAATAATCTGAGGTTTTTGGGCTTTGCAGAGGGAATAAAAGGCAGCAATATTACAGCCTTCATGGTAGACCCCCTGAGAGGGGATTTTCCCAAACTTGCCACTTGGCATTGGGACTTGGAAGTCCAACGTTTGTACCGCTTCCCTCCAATGCCCAAAAAAACATGTGATGGACAAGCTGATAGACCCAGGGCCTTGTTGGTTTACTTTGGAAACTTTTTGTTCAAACAAGCTATCTTTGAAAAAGCCCATCCCGATTCCAGGTGAAGTTATGATGGGCATTCTTTTTTAGCCTGCCTGTTTTTGTTTTCATGCCACAGCTGAGAGAAGATGATGGCTTAGCCACTTTTTTAATCATTCCAGGATTTGGGAGGAGAAGCTTTTTTTGCTGAATCCGGCTCACCTGCAGGTCAACTTTAAAGGCAAAATGCAGACATTCTTGACTGAGATAAAAGCTTCAGAGTTTTTGAAGTTATTTCCTGTTGGGAAGTTTCCTAGTATAGGAGGGTGAAAATAAGGGGGGGCCTATACTGCTGTCAATACAGGTGGTTATATTGTTCTCAGGTTACTGTCTTGATATGGGTAGATAGACCGGAGATAGGGAGGAACTATGTGTTGTTTTCTTCTTTAAGCTCGGGTACAGGTACTTGGATGTGTTTACTTTTGACATTTGGGTTTTCACTCAAAATATGGCATCTACGCGCTGAGGGGGGAACATGTGAAGTGTGGTTTCGAAAGCCATTACTCAGGCCCTTAGGGGTCTAATTGCTTCAAATTGGTGGTGGGGGACGGAGGGTTAGGGAGGGTCCTCTGGGGAGACTTGGGCTGGGGCCCTGTGTGCCGGGGGTGGAGGAAGAAGTGGGAGGCTTCGGGGCAACACAAGGGGAGAGTCATTGGCACAGATTGATTCTTTCTAGGTAATAATAGAAAAATAAGCCTACAAGCTAATTCAAGGGTCTCAGTACAACCGCAAGGAGTATGAGTAAGATACGCATAGTAACGGTTAACATTTGTGGCCAGAATGACAATAGTAAAAAGAGAAAGGTGGCTCAAGATCTAAAAATACTGCAGGTGGATGTACTCTGTCTACAGGAGACACATAGAAGAATCACAGAAACACCTGCTTGAAACCATTGGCTTTAAACTGGTTGCGTAACTTGTGAGGACCTGAGGGGTTGCCATTATGGCATGGGGAAATACCTCCAGATTGAATCACACAAAGGCAGAAAGGTTTGGAAGATGGGTAAGCATGCGAATGGCCTCTTTATCCTGGGTTCGGTGTATGGGTCAGTTGCTGATGACCCGACAATCTTCGATTGGTTGAATAATGATTTGGCCATCTGGAAAACTCCGATAGTAATATGTGGGGACTCTAATTTTAACAGAGGTGGAGACTGGCTAGAGGGAAGGCCAAGCGGATATTCAGGGTGGAAACTAAAAGTTTTTAGATCGCTGGTTTGTCAGGGGAATAACCATGGGCTGGCTGATGCTTGGTATAAGCTTAAAGCACGAGAACCGGGTATACTTATTATCCTGCACCTCACAGGACACATGCCCGTTTGGATTAGAAGTTTGTTTTCGTACAGCCTTTTACAAGGGTCTAAAATTGAAAAGTTTCATAGGGTCATGTTGGGACAGGAATTATCTGGGACAGGTTTTGGGTCTACTGTTAGGCAATGGACCTTTGAGCATACACTGCTCTTGGAGGAAGACTACATTCAGCATATGAGTGGCTGAATTTCACACTTTTTGGAGTTTAATGGAGGGAGTGCTTCATCCGGGGCAGTGTTGGGTGCCTTTAAGGCCAGAGTACGAGGGGAAACTCTCAGTTTTGGCTTAAATCATCAAAATAAATAAATATTGCAGCTTAGTGAGCTATATAGGGCCTTGGAAGAAGCTGAATCCCAGCTAATTTTAGCAGTCTCGGAAGGGAACAATATTGAGGGGGCTCAGCGCAATGTGACATTAGCTAAAGCCATGATCAATATTATTTTGGTAAAGAAAGTTGCCGAAAAATATACAACTTGGAAAAGGGAATGCTATGAATATGGCTAATGGGTGAGACACTTATTGGCAGTCCGAAATAGGGAAAAAAGTATGCAGGCTGGAATAAGGGAAATAAGGGATGCTCACAAAGCCCTGGTCTCCGACCCCCAAAAAATTATGGAGATATTCAGGGGATTTTATGAGAGCCTTTAAAAGGAAAAAAAGGAGGATGATAACCTAAAAGGGGATATGATACGCTTGTTTGAGTCAGTCTCCTTCGGGAGACTTACGGCCTCATTACGATGTCGGTTGGAAACTAAACCGTCCGACTCCTTGTCGGATCCAGTTCCGACGACTTGCAGTCGTCAGTTCTTCCCAACCAATTATGATGCTTCCAAACACCTTTCGGAAGAACTCCCATTGACTTCAATGGGAGCCTGTGTTATGACCTACAACACAGGCTCCTATGGGGAAAATGGGTGTCTGCGGAAAACCTTGTACCCTGTGGCGGGCACCCCATGGTGCCTGCCACACTGTGCATGGTTTTACAGGGGGGGTCCCTTGGTACTCCTTTGACCCCAAACCGGAGGACTCAGGATGAGGGGGGGCCTGCTAGGGCCCCCCAAAGTCAGTTTCCGACAGCTTTTTCGTGTCTCACAGGCCGAGTCGGAAAGGCTGCTGGAATCCAACATTGCAATCGGTCCGTTGAGCTGTACGAATCGTCCCTGACTGACTAGGATTCTTCGATTCAGAATGACTGAACGGTTCCCTTTAAAACCGCGAGCATCGTAATCGGTCGGTCGGAATTGTTTCCGACCGAGTCGGGCGGATGGGTTCCGACATGGTCTAGGGGAATCCGACTGTCTGTCGGAGGCTTTCGAACCGACATCATAATCAGGCCCTTAGTGTGGAAGAACGGGATCTATTGGAGGCCCCCCATCGCTAGAAGAAGTACAGGCTTCCATCAAGAATTTACCTTCGGGGAAAGCTAAAGGATGGGATAAGATCCCGCTAGAATTCTACAAGGTTTTTCTATCACGGCTAGAATTAGATGTGCTAGATATACTTTTGTAGATACAAAATGGTCAGCCAGCTCCAGATTCATAGTCAATGGCAAACATAATTGTTTATCTGAAGAAAGGTAAACTACCCCAAGAGCCTGGGTCATATAGGCTGATTACACTTAGCAATAGTGACACAAAGATCTATTCTAAAATTCTAGACTCATGCTTGAGTATAATTATAGGTAATATCGTATCACCAAGACAGCATGTGTTTATACCCAGAAAAGGAACCATAGACCATACCGTTCGGGTCACTATGCTTTTTAATGCCTCAACTGTGTCCAGGAACCCTATGGCTTTGATATTATTAGATGCAGAGAAGGCGTTTGATATGGTTTCTTGGAAATACTTGTGGATAGTCATGGGTCAGTTTGGAATAGGATCCAGAATCATTAAGGCACTAAGAGCAGTGTATCAAAGGCCGACTGCCAGACTGCAATTGATGGGTGAGCAGTCAGGGGGAAATGCAAATTCAAAGAGGCACCAGGCATGGATGTCCCTGTTCCCCTTTACACTTTGTGCTCTAAATTAATCCCCTGATCTGGAAATTTGACCTGAAACCCCTGATAGTACCCATGAAATTCCATGGCTTTAATGCTAAAGTGCTCGTTTATGCGGATAATGTGGCAATAGTCACTCCTAGCCCCATGATGGCTTTAACAGAAATTAAAAGGGAGGCTCAGGTGTTTGGGCAATTTTCAGGCTAGTTGCTCAATCAAAGCAAAACCCAAGTAGTTGCAACAGTCATTCACAGTTTAGGGATGATAGGGTAGTCAAAAGAGCTGTGTACTTTGGAGTTACCATGACATCTGAGTGGGATCAGTTGGTTGATCACAATTTAGTCCCCATTATCAGGAAGGCAGATAGAGACTTGCATAGGATGGACAATTAACATCTTTCTTTAGTTGGACATAGCAATGTTATAAAGATGGTTTTGCTACTGAATTGTCGTATCTGTTCAGGACAATCCCTCTGGAATTCAACAACTACTGGTTCAAGGCCATAAATAACATGATTATATGTTTTATCTGGGCGTATTCAAAAATGAGGAGGGCACGTAAATATTTAACTCTCCCTGGAGATAAAGGTGGTTGGATCGCAACAGATCTGAAACTATTACTGTGCAGAGGTTCTCCAGTACATGTGTTCACTCCTTAGGGTTCCAGGGGAAGATGGATAAATGGGCGGAATTCCTCCTATCTTTGAGCTGTTGCTCGGGAAAGAAGCTAGGGGATATTTCTTGCGACAAGATGAACCCAGCTACTTTAAAAAAGTTTGGTTTAAGACCTTACAGGGAGCTTTAAAGATATGGAATTCACTTCATATAAAGCTGGGGTTAGGGCGCTTCAAATATTATACCCCATTACAAAGAAATCCATCACTTCCAGATATTTTACAGGGTCCAATCATGATGGGCTGGGAGGAATGTGGAAAGAAGAAAATAGGTGATTTCTTTACCCATGTTGGTACAACCTCTTTTGAAGAACTACGGGCTAAGTTTGAGATCTCCCAGAGAGACTTTTTAAAATATTTACAGATTAGAGATTTTTTAACATGAAAAGGGGGGCCTGCAATTCTCAAAAATTAATCTGTTGGATGGGATGGTCGTGAGGGAGCATTGTACAATTAGCCATCTGTATAAAGTCGTGACTGCCCTGTCCCGGGATGACCTGGAAAGACAATGACCCTGCTCAGGTGTTTACATTTATAGCTAAGGCCTTGGTCCGCTTATGTATCGCTTTGTCCTGCTTGGATAAAATTCCCCCTTCTTTTCAACAAAGGTTTGCCCGACTTTTAGCAATATTTAATCTGGAAATGGTCTTATATCTTAAAAGAGGTAAAAAAAAAAAACAACCTAAAGGGGAAATAGATTTGGGCACCCTTTTAGACTGGCAGGCTAGTCAATGCAATGAGTAAAAGTCTTGTTGGGGGCAATGGGATCTCCATTCGCCAGCTATTAAGATATAACCCAGGTCTGCAGTTTAAAGCCAAGTACCTTTGGATTGCTGCTTACACAATAGATCGATTTGAAAACTTTCTGTACATTATGCACTTTAAGATCTAAATGTATTGGCTGCTATTCCCTTAGGGGATTTGTTAGACATTGTATATATGTTTTCGACTTCTTGAATGATCTTTTTTGTTTTTTTAAAATGATGTATAAGTTGAAATGAGATTCCCTTGTAACATCAGAGTATTTATGAATTCCTCACTATGGTATTTTATAAGATGCACGCATTTATGAATTCCTCATTGCTGTACTGTGTATTTTTAGCTTCTCAGATACTAATTGCTGATTTTTAGGTCGAGCCTAGTGGCAGCGCGCATGCGCTGCCCGCTCCGCGAGGCATGCTGTAGTAGAGTATGTAGTGGAAACCCCGCCCATATTTTTAATTGGCTTGTGTCATTGTCTTTCGTAAACGCTGGATTCTGATTCATTATGAGTCTTGTTAGTCCCTCCTCGGTACCGCCTTGTCTCCATTTGTTACCGCCCATAAGGACTGGACCTTTTACTTCGGTTTTTACACAGTCCGTTTATTTTTGTCTGTAAGCACTACTTTCTTTAACAAGTTTCCCCTACTGCAGGCAGGACATACTTTCCTGCAACATTCAGCGCACCATGCACACTTTCACTTTCAATGTAGCTTGCAGACTGCACTTATTATGTAAAATGGCAGTTAAAAACATCCATTTCTTATTCTATAACAGTGTGCCATACCGCAGTTTCATATAGCAGCCCTCTATGCCTTGGAGCATTGTTCCATCCCGGACTCACATGACACCTCCCCCACCTCTCCCCGTGTCGTGCCTGCCGTTTCTCGATTGGCAGCACGCATAGTAGCAAGGTATAAAAGACCTCGCTCCTAACACCAGAACGCTTCGCGTTCTAGTGTTTCTGATGGAAATCCACGTGACTCTGGAACTTCTGGGTTTCTGGCGTCTCTCATCGGCGCTTACCTGATCGTCGGGTTGCTGCGGCGGTGATACTTACCTGGTGGCGGTGGTGATTTCCTTCGACTCCGTTCACAGCAGCTATCCCACACCTGGCCTTTCCAACAGCGGCATCGTCTCCAGGCAACTCCGGTCACGGCGGCAATTTCTCTCGGGACATCAGCTCCGGCGGCATTGCTCATGACTACGGTTGCGGCGGTGAGTTCCAGTTTACTTTCAGAATTATTCCTGGGCTGCAGTGATAATTCCTTTTATCCCAGTGGTGGCGGCAGTAACCCCTCACAAGCCCCGGCTGCGGCAGTGAGTTCCAGTTCCCCATGTCGATCCCGGGTTGCGGCGGTGTCTGGAAGAAGCTTATATAGTATTTCCTGAAACAAATGAAAATATAAACAAAAGAAAGTAAATTAGTTCTCCACAGGGAATTATGTTCAAATAAATGAGCTATACAGAGAGCTATACTTATCTACAAAGCTCTCCTATTCTTTAACCCCTTTCTGTGAAGACCAGCTTCCTTTTTGTTGCCTTGATTTTCACCCCTGCAAATAAAAGGGGACATCAATATACTTTTGGTACTAATTATCACTCCTGATCAATCAGAAGGAATATCTTCATTTTCTACGTTATTTCTTACCTGAAGACACTCCTGAAATCTACCCTCAAGACTGTGGTAGGTGTGTCTCGCTCTCATTTACTTACTTAATCTTTTCTTTCCTGTGTAGATTGATCCCAGCCTTCAAAGCACAGTACCACCAACTCTCTCTTTCTTTCCACAGAAAATACATTCACCAACCAGTTGAGTAAGGACCAGATTGAAGAAGATAAATCATAAGGTAGATTAGTAGTAAAAGAAAACAACCTTTATTACACAGTCTTCTCCCCTGTCTGTCTTCCTAAATGTCCATCAAACTTGAACAGATACAATGCTTGTACTGATTAATTCCCCTATCCTTAAACATTAGCCTGCTCGCTCTGTCAGACATTTCCAAGTCGGACAACCCATTTGTGGGCATAAATCTAAGCAACCTACAAACCAATATCTTGTAAATGAGGCCCGTAACGAGGTCCTTTTACATTAAGTGCCTAAAACAGTTTATGAATCAAACCCACAGAGATGCTCATAAACCTAAAAAATAATGCAGTGTATCACTGTTTATGCTATTGTGCAACTAAGAAAATGGAAGTAAAAGTTGGTGCTAACTAAATGAATGCAAGCATGATGGAGTTTTTACCAAGCATGCTATTGCTAAATAAATACTGGAAACCATTAGCTAATTTGAAAGGCACTTAAATACACACACATTGTCACAGAAAGTCTATTATAGAGCCCTAAATAAACAAAGATGTAGCAATATGTCCTGCGAGAGATGGTTAGGTAGGCATTGAAATACATTTTCTGCTGTCAAGTGCATTCTAGATTAATGGTATGTCAATGGGTCTCTATATAAAATAGTCTACGAAGTGGCCATTAATTTCTGTACCTGGTAGAGTACTTGAGCTCTTGAAGACATCTGACTCACCTCTACAATTGATGTGCAAACTCAGAACACTTGGGAGTACATTAATTTCCATCAGGCGAAGCAGACTATAGGATAGAATCCACATAAAAAACAGAATAAAAAAGCAACCACCACCGTCGACTGATCCTTAACACTTTTTAGAACTTGGAGTGTTTTTCTGTAGCTTGTACGAATCAATATTGTTATAAAACACACTGGGGCCGATTATGATTCCATCGTTGTGGGAACAGGACTGAACAACAGGTAGTCAGTGGTTCCGCCCACGGAATTAGGATCCGACCGCCGTGGAGACGGTCGGAAACATGCCTCTTTGTATTGAGGCTTGTTCTGCGGCCTGGAAAAGGGCAGCAGCACAAGCCCCAATGCAAAGAGGCTTGTTTTCCAACATCCCTGGACACAGTGGCAGGCACCATGTGGTGCCTACGACACAATGCAGGGACCCCAAAAAAGCCTTTCCACCAGACTTTTCACGCCGGTGTCGGTCCCACCAACATCGTAATGGGCCCCACAGTGACTTGTTCTGCAATGCTTCTTAACTCACACCAGAGATTTCAGAGGTATCAAGTACGCAAATGCAATAGAGTTGTATATATTTTAACTAGAAGGGTTTCTTTATATACATTAGAAAACATAACTCGAGGACTCATGTAATTGACATCACCAAAGAAGACTCACCAACCAGATCGTTCATTGTTAATATTATGTTTTAACTCAATTCTCCTCCATTATCCATTTTTCTTCTGTCTAAGACCTCCCATCTGCATTAGTCTCTCATTTTTGGTCATTTCTAATTGTAAGGCAAAATAGGCACCATTGTGCAAATCTGTCCGTTAAATCAAGCAAGATTCTGTTCTTACCACTTAAGAGCATGTTGGTCATTCTTCAAGCTTTAAACACTTGACTGTATTATGCAATTTTACACTTACTTACCTTCCTACCTCGAAATTGACTCAAGCTCTCCTAAGGCTTATTGGGCAGACACCTGCCCCCTTATACCTTAAGCAAATGAGGTAGTAAAAACGGCTTCTCCAGGGCTGAACTAGCATAATCATCAAATAGTAAAATCAGACATCTTCAGGTCTGGATTAACAAACTAGTCTAGTAGTAAAAACAGGCTTCTCCAGGGCTGGATTAGCAAAATAGTCAAGTAGTACAACTAGACGTCCTCATGGCAGGATTTGCAAATTAGTCAAGTAGTAAAAGCAGGCATCTTCAGGCTGGATTAGCAGGATAGTCAAGTATTTATTTATTTATCTATTTGTTGTGTCAGCCTGACTTAGACATGCCATACAATATAGATATAAAAATATACACACTTCTAAGATTTAATAACATACTTCAAAAATTAAAACATAGCATTTACAATAAAACATTCTGATGTATAGCAAGCAGCCGACTCTAAAAATACTAAACTTTTTTTAAAAATTCATTCATTAGAGCTAATCAAAGTGACAGAATTTGTAGAGCCACGTAGGTAATTACAGATCACCAAATCAGGTTAAATAACAAGTAAAGTGCTTTTCAAGATGGCCCTATTCCTATGAAGGTGCTAGTACCTGTCCAATGCCCAGCTCTGGAATGTTACTTTCTGTAAAGACACATTAATACATCTAGCCAGAAACACATCAATTTCTGATTTTAGGACGAACCAAAAACAAGATGGCTAACTATTAAAGTGTGTCCCCAAGTGGCCCTGACAATATGAAAAAGTGCTCATACATAGCCATCAACCTGCTCTAAAATGTTAATACCTATAAAAATCGGTTGATTCCATGTAGTCAAAAGGGCATCTAGTTGGATAATCACAGAAATATTTAAATATCATTCAAACTAGGTTGCGATCAAATGACCCCTCAGAAGCAATCAATGATATGTGCAGGTAAAATAAATAAGTAAGAAACAAATTCCTTAAATAACCGCGTTAGTGCAATTGTCCATTTAGTCTCCAAGCAGAATGTATCTATGAAGAGACTTGATTAGTAATCTGATCACAATGAGTGCGCATACACACGTCAACGCATCCTTACAATTTCTCATTGCATATGCAATTACAACTTACCTGAGATATTCTAGCTTTTAATTTATAGGTAAAAAGCAACATAAAGTGCATTACATACTCTGCCCCCCAAAGTCACATCTACAAGAAGATTGATTGCTTCCACCCTTTTTCCATGATCTGGTGTATAGCTTCACAGGCAGAGTACTAAGCATGAAATTGATATATAATGATCTTTTAAAAGGGGGAATCAGTTTGACCAGGTGTGGTTCACAAATAGGAGAGGGTTTAGTGTCTGGAGCTGGTTTATCTTCCGCCCTGACCGATTAACAAACATATATTGCCAGAACCTTTCCTTCCCAGTCTTTCCGGTATCCTTTATAATTTTTTCTGGTTCAAACCAGCAATCAGCACATCCTATGGTTTGCAAAACATTATCCACATGACTGAACCAGGGCAGTGTAACTTGTTTGGCTTGCACGCATACCTCTCTCATGATGTCAAGATTAGGTTCAGCTCCAGATTCTTACACAGTGTTGGATGGGACTTAACGCTGCAAACTGCTCAACCGGGTTTAACACCTAGCTCATGTCTCAATGGAAGTTGGACAAAATATCAAGCCATAAATGTTGAGTGACACTAATATTGAGGTTTTGTTAAAGTGTCACAGAAATATTGTAATGCAGGAATATCGGTGACAAAAATATCGATTTTTTTTTTTTTTTTTAAGGTAATATTGTTTTCAAGAATATCATTGCTGTTAATATCGCTTACAATAATGTCATTGTAAAAAATATCGTTTCTTAATTATGTTATGTGTTTTAAATAATATTGTAATTGAATATGTTATATATTGCTTGAATAATTGTTGTTAATGTTTTTAAATATAGTTTGTAATTTTAAGCTATTTATAATTTTACCTTAATTGTTGATATTAGTTTATAGTGTTTAAAGTGGGTTGTGAGGTTTATAGGGGTACAGGGTGGGAAGTTAATTAAGTATAATTAATTAATAATTAATTGTCAAATAACATTTGTTTGATTGATAATTAATTATGTAAATTGTGTAAATATCATTTTGTAAAGTTATAATTTATGTGTGGGTTGTTGGGTTTGTAGGGGTGTAGGGTGGGAAGTTAATTAAGTAATAATTGATTAATTATTAATTAACTATTAAGTATTTAATTGACAATTAATTAAGTGAATTATGCAATCATTATTTGTTTAAGTTATATTTTAGGTGCAGGGTGTTGGGTTTGTAGGTGTATAAGTTGGGAAGTCAATTACGTAATAATTCATTAACCGTTACTTATTATTTTTTATTAATTAGTTAATTCATCAATAATTATGGAAATTGTGGAACTATTATATTTTTAAGTTACATTTTAAGTGCAGGTTGTTGGGTTTGTAGGGATATAGGGTGGGAAGTTAATTAAGTAATAATTGATTACTGATTACTTATTCATTCATTATTTAATTGATAATTAATTATGTAAATTGTGTAAATATTATATTTAGGTTATATATTTGGTGTGGGTTGTTAGGTTTGTAGGGGTATAGGATGGGAAGTTAGTTAAGCAATATTTCATTTTAATTCATTATTAATGTTAATGAAACTGTCATTTATTTATAATTATGTAAATTATTTAATAAATATACTTTTTATGCTATATATTAGGTGAGTGTTGTGTTTTGAAGGGGATAGTGTGGGAAGTTATTCAAGTAATAATTATCCATAAATTATTTATTTATTATTCAATATTTTATTTATTACTTAATATGGTAATTGTGTTATAATTTTTCATTTTAATTATATTTTAAATTTGGGCTGCTAGGTATATTGGAGTATAGTGTGGAAATGTAAATAAATAATTATGTATATTGTTTAACTGTTTTTAAAATGTATATGTATATGATTTTTATATTAATAGTTTCTATTTTTGTTCAATGTATGCATGCATTAAAATATGTTATGTGTTTGAAGTGAAGCACTTTACCTACTGCTACACAGACTGCAGTGGGAATAGTAACTTTTAACCCTCTTGAGTCCAATGCTTTTCCTACTGTTGCACTGACTGTTAGCTTCCAAGTGTGAGGAGAGCGCAGAACTCAGAATAGATTGCTGAGTGAAATGCTGCCTTTGCAAGGAGTGAGGAACGAGACGCAACACCCCGCTCTGGTCCATGGTCCAGTAATTCTTGTTGGCCGGCCTGCCCTCTTTCAGAAATCCGCTGCGGAGGTGCAGAAGCAGCGGCGTGAGCCGGGAGCTGCGAGCTGCAGTGAGAAGGCTCCGTGACCTCCTGCAACAAGAAATCGTGGCGAGCCAGGAGAAGCAAGAGAAGGGGCAGAAAGCAATAAAATGAGTCAGCATGCCTCCTGCTGCACGCTGTGAGCACCATGAGCACCATGGCCAATCTCCAGTCAGCCCTTAGCCCTTACACGAATGGCAAATAAACAATAAAAAGATCAAGACAACGAGGCACCTTGGAACGCAATGTCCTGTAAGGCGGAGTAGGCCCCCAGGTAAGCGCTGGTGAAGCTGGGGATAAACAAACAAATTCAAGGACACAAATATGAACACACTACGGCGTACAGCATGGCTGGAGGTTGGTACAGGTATAGGAGTAAGTGAGTGTGACAGTGGTGTTAGCCCTGTGGCCCTAGGGTAGAACCAGATTGGGGTAGAAATGGCCGGGCTAGGCTTTCCAGTGTGGCTTGCACAACTCCGTGAGCTACCCTGCTGCATCACTCCTACCCCCCCTCCTGCAACGCCTTGAATTGGCTGACCTCCTTACTGAGTTCTCCCAGTACACCTGCAAAACGGCTGACATATAAGCCAAGCATTTCTTATAAAAACACCCCCCTGCCCAACAAGATGCCCTAAGAAACGAGGACCATATATAAGCAAGGTGTGAGAAAACACCAGGGGGCCAAATCAGATGTCGCCAGCATCCCTTAGACCAGATGGAGGGTGTAGGAAAGTAGGATCTGCTTCTTAGGGTTACCCCCACTTTTTGCTTCATGTGATACTGTTTTTGACTAGCCTGACTGGGTTTCTGCTAATCAGGACCCAGTCTATCTGCTTTTTCCCTAAACTATGATGTTATGTACTTAGGTACACTCCAGATTGGATACTGGGGTACCCTTGTCAGTCCCTAGTATATGGTACCCATGTACCGAGGGCATAGGTACCCCAGAGGCCTCCCATGGGCTGAAGCATGTATTATGCCACCCGTGAGAGGCCATGCAAAATGGAACTACAGGCCTGCCATTGCGGCCTGTGTAATTTGGTGCATGCACCACTTACTTAAGATCTAGGTTTACTATATCTAAGGGTCACTACACTTAAAACCTATAAGTCACCCCTATAGCAGGGCTTAACAATGCTGAAGGCAGGGTGCTTGGTTCTAAGAGAGAGGGTGCCACTGCATGAGCAGGACACCCCTGCAGCCTACAGAGTCCATTCTCCCGGGTTGTTAGTGCTGCAGCCATTTACGACATATAGAGTGGCATTATGCGACCGCGTGATGACCAACTCTAAGACGGCTGAAAGTAACCCTATCGTGTTTGGTGTCAAACATTGTGGAATCATACCCCCCACACCGGTTACCGGTGTGGGAGGTATGATTCCACCCCTCAGAAACTAGCTTTGTGAGGTCCCTGGTGTTCCCGGTACCTGCCTTCTAGTCCTGGACCGCACAAAATGGTTGTTGCCGACCAGAGACACATTTCTGCCCTCCTGCTGCTGAGCCAAGCTCGAGCAGGGGAAGGCAGAACAATAGGCATCCTGTCACAGGGAGGTGTGACCACCTCCCAGACAGGATTTAGTGAATTAGGCCTGGGTGGGTGCACTTGCCAGTGACCGAAAGTCTGCATGGGGGGCACATTTGGTGTCCCTGTGCATAGTCCAGTTCAAACTAGTCCTGGGAGCCGTTGGCTCCTGCTCTGGTGCAAAACTGGACAAGGGACATGGGAGTAACCTCCCCACTGTCCTGACCCTCCCCTGGGAGGGTCCCCTGAATTTGTCCAATCCTCTCCCATGGGTACAAAAGGGCCTACCTGGCTGTAGGGCCCTAGATTCGATGTGGACAAGATTCTGAACCAGAAACCACTGAACTTCGACCGTCTGGACACTCTGGACTTCGCTGGACTTAGTTTGGAACCGACTTCATCTCCCTCTCAGTCTGAAGCATTGTCTGTTCCAGTGCACCATACAGGCTCCGTGAAGGATCTGTGGAGCATCAAGGACAACTGAAGATATCTCCCTTGGAGTGAAGGAGTCACTCCCCTGCAACCGCAGGTACCACATCTCAACTGACTGGTCTGTTGTTCCTGAGCTCCTATGGGCTCCGAAGACTCTAGCAGCACAGGAGGTGGGTTTCCAAGTCCTTCGAGGTCCAAGCTGCCCTCTCACTAAGTTTGAGGCCAGAATTCCTTGTGGGGGCTGCAATACCGTTACCCCTGTGCATCGCATACTTTTGCAAGTGCATAAGCTTGTTGGCGTTTCCAAAACAAGTGCACTGGGCTCCAAGTAGCCCCAATCTCTGGCACAATTTCCACCAAAGAACTTTGGCCTCCTCGCACCGAGTGCTCAGTGGGCTGTTGCTTTGTGAAACTGCTTGAGGCCCCCTTGCAACTCCTGTGGTCAGATGAACAGGACAGAGTGGGCGGGACAGGGAATGAAGATAGGTCAGGAGGTGACACCTTTTATGAACTAGAATCTAACCCTGACCAGGGGGACCAAGATGGGTCCCACCTGGATAACTCAGATCTTCCTGAAGGCAGTGGAGAAGGCCATGATGGCCCCCTCTTACCCCTCCTGGAAGAGTGCAGAGTTTACCAAGGAGATCTAGATCTCCTTCTGCAGAGTCTAATCACTCAGGACAGTCTGTATGGACCTCTGTATCTAGCAAGAGGGACCACTCTTATGACGGGGAGTACCAATTTCTGGAACTTGAGAAAGGTAAGCTTAGGCTCAGGCAACAGCAATTGGCCCTGGATAAAGAGTCCCTAGAAGTCCAGAGAGCTAGAAAAAGTTGAGACTAGAGTCCCATGGTGGCAGCAACAGGGCCCATAGAGTTAAGGAACATTCATTTGACAATAGGAACCTGAGCAAGATTGTCCCTCCCTACCATGTTGGGGATGACATCCATAAATCGATAACTGCTTTGGAGAGGGCCTGTAAAGTTCAGAGAGTCCCTCAAGAGCAGTGGGGAGCTATCTTGTGGCTCTCCTTTGCTGACAAAGGTAGATATAAGCTCCTCACTGTTAGAGAAGAGGATGCCAACACCTACTCAATCTTGAAGAGTGCTCTCATTGATGGGTTTGACTTAACCACTGAACAGTATAGGATTAAGTTCAGAGACACCCAGAAGACACAGACTCAGGATTGGGTAGACTTTGTGGATAGCGCCATTAGGGCTCTGGAAGGCTGGTTGCTTGGCAGCAACGTGAATGATTTCAAGTGATTATACAATTTGATTATGAGGGAGCAGATCCTTAATAATTGCCAAAATCAGTTATTGCATCAGTACCTGGTTGACTCTGATCTGACTTCTCCCCAAGAATTGGGAAAGAAGGCAGATAAGTGGGTCAAAACCAGGGTGAAGCAGAAAAACCAGAACAATGGTGTTGATCAAAAGAAGCAAGATGCTAAAACTCCAGATAAGGGTGGGGACAAGGGTAAAGATCAGAAGTCTTCATCAGGGCCCCAAAAACCTGCATCTGGGGGGGAGTCACAATCTAACAAAGGTAAAGGCAAAAAGAAACCTTGGTGTTACCTGTCTAAGGTAAAGACTCATTGGACAAGAGATGCTGATTGTCCAAAAGCCAAGGAAAATCCTCCTACCACCACTGCCCCTAAGGCACGTACGCCCCCTAGCACTAGTACAGGTGGTGGTACAGGGAACAAGGGATTAGTAGGGTTAACCTTGGGCTCTGAGATGGGTTCTGGCCTAGTCAGAATTCCAGCTCAGGCTGCACTTGTCTATAATGGTGGCATGGATATTGCCACCTTATTTGTCAGTCCCAGTAACCTGGGCAAATACAGACAGCAGCCTTTTGATCAATGGTAAGGAGGCCATGGCATACAGGGACACAGGTGCAAGTGTCAATATGGTGACAGAGAATCTTGTGGGCCCTGACCAAATCATACTTGGAGAAATGTACCAAGTGACCAATGCTAATAATGTCAGGACTGATCATTCCTTGGCAGTTGTTAATTTCAGCTGGGGAGGGGTAATTGGCCCTAAGAAAGTTGTGGTTAGCTCAGACCTTCCAGTGGAGTGTTTATTGGGCAATGATTTGGAAACTTCAGCCTGGGCTGAAGTAGAGTTAAGGACTCATGCAGCAATGCTGGGCATCACTGTGGATGTGTTTGCTGTGACCAGGTCACATGTCAAGCTGGCTAACACTGTCAGGCCCTGGATCCTGGAACAATGGACCAAGGGCCTTCCAAGAGAAAGAGCAGGGGGGGTAAGGCTGTGTCTTCCCCCCAGACTCAGTGTGAGGATCAATCTCTTGAGGGAGATGATCTCAGTCCCTGTGAAGGAACTGTCTTGGAGGAAATGGAACCTGATCAGGTTGAGTTATTGGGGACAGGGCAGACCTGAGTTTGGAGCAGAAAACCTGCCTCTTTCTTGAACCCCTCAGACAGCAAGCTGCTGCCAGTGTGTCAGTGGATCCCACAGGCTCTATTGGGATGAGGGACTCCTGTACTCAGAGGGTAGAGACCCCAAGCCTGGTGCCACCAGGAGGTTGGACATACCTCTGAAGTTTAAGGGCTTCCTACTCACCTTGGCACATGACATTCCCTTAGCAGGACACCTAGGCCAAAGTAAGACTTGGGACAGGCTTGTCCCTCACTTTCACTGGCCTCACATGTCAGAGGACACAAAGGAGTTTTGCCGTTCCTGTACCACCTGTCAAGCCAGTGGTAAGTCAGGTGGTACCACAAAGGCCCCCCTCATACAACTACCTGTGGTGAGGGTTCCCTTTGAGAGGGTTGGGATTGATTGATATCATTGGTCCCATGAACTCTCCAACAGCATCTGGACACAGTTATATACTAGTGGTGGTGGACCATGCCACTAGGTATCCAGAGGCCATACCCCTTAGGACCACCACAGCTCCTGTTGTGGCTAGGGCCCTCCTGGGAATTTTTTTCAGAGTGGGTTTCCCTAAGGAGGTCTTAACTGACAGAGGTACAAACTTCATGTCAAGTTACAATACTGCAATGTGGAAGGATTGTGGAATGTACTACAAGTTCACCATACCCTATCACCCACAATGCAATGGGTTGGTTGAAAGGTTCAACGCACCCCTCAAGGGCATGATCATGGGCCTCCCAGAAAAGCTTAGGTGAAAATGGGATATCCTGCTACCTTGCTTTCTCTTTGCCTACAGAGAGGTCCCACAGAAGGGGGTTGGCTACAGCACTTTTGAACTTCTGTTTGGGCATCCGGTTAGGGGTCCCTTGTGTTTGGTCAAGGAAGGATGGGCGTTACCTCTCAAACCTCCTAAACAAGACATAGTGGACTATGTACTTGGTCTCTGCTCCAGGATGGCTGAGTACATGAAGAAGGCCAGTAAAAAACCTTGAGGCAAGTCAAGAATTGCAAAAAGCTTGGCCTGACCAAAATGCTGTTTAAACTGTTTATCAGCCAGGGCAGAAGGTTTGGGTGCTGAGCCTGTGGCCCCAGCAGCTCTCCAAGACAAGTGGAGTGGACCCCATACCATTCTTCAGCAGAAGGGAGAGGTCACCTACTTGGTGAACCTTGGTACTCCCAGGAGCCCCAATGGGGTGCTCCATGTGAACCGGCTCAAGCCATACATTGACAGGGCTGACATGGGCTTGCTCATGGCAACTGATGAGGAACAGGAGGAAGAGAGTGAGCCTCTCTCTGATCTCCTCTCTCAGAACCCTGATGATGGGTCAGTTGACAGTGTAGCTTTGGCAGACAGCCTCACTGACCAGCAACAGATTGATTGCAAGAAGGTCCTTAATCAATACAGACACATGTTCGCTCTGACTCCTAGTCAGCCAACCTGGTGTACCCATGAAGTAGACACAGGTGAGAGTCTACCTGTTAAAAATAAGATTTACAGGCAGCCTGACTATGTCAGAGACTGCATCAGGACTGAGGTCCAAAAGATGCTTGAGTTGGGAGTAATTGAGCCCTCAGATAGCCCTTGGGCTAGTCCAGTGGTCTTGGTACTGAAACCTCACACCCAGGGTGGTAAAAGAGAGGTGAAGTTTTGTGTTGACTACAGGGGACTCAATGCAGTCACTAGGACTGATGCTCACCCAGTTCCAAGGGCAGATGAGCTTATTGACACTTTGGCCTCAGCCAAGTTCTTGAGCACATTTGACCTCACAGCTGGCTATTGGCAAATCAGACTAGCTGAGGATGCCGAACCAAAAACAACATTTTCAACCCCCAGTGGGCATTATCAACTTATTATGATGCCCTTTGGTTTGAAGAATGCACCTGCCACATTCCAAAGGCTGGGGAATAAAGTCCTTACAAGCCTGGAAGCCTATAGTGCAGCATATCTTTATGATATAGTTGTCTTTAGCTCCACCTGGGAGGATCACCTGGTCCACCTGAAGAATGTTTTGGAGGCTCTGCAGAAAGCAGGCCTCACCATCAAGGCTACTAAGTGCCAGATAGGGCAGAGCAAGGATGTGTACCTGGGCCACCTTGTGGGTGGAGGCCAAGTTCAACCATTACAGAGCAAAATCCAGACCATCATGGACTGGGTTGCTCTGACTACCCAGACTCAGGTCAGAGCTTTCTTGGGCCTGACTGGGTATTACAGGAGATTTGTTAAAGGGTATGGGTCTATAGTGACTCCCTTGAATGATCTCACATCTAAAAGAATGCCAAAGAAAGTTCAGTGGACAGTTAGCTGTCAGAAGGCATTTGATGACCTCAAGCAGGCCATGTGCACTGCTCCCATTCTGCAGAGTCCTGACTACTCCAAGCAATTTATTGTCCAAACAGATGCATCTGAGTTGGGGGTAGGGGCTATGTTACCACAATCCAATGCAGAGGGTCAGGATCAACCAGTAGCTTTTATCAGCAGAAGGTTGACCCCCAGAGAGAAACGTTGGTCAGCGATAGAGAGGCAAGCCTTTGCTGTGGTCTGGGCCCTGAAGAAGTTGAGGCCATACCTGTTTGGCACTCACTTCATTGTTCAGACAGACCACAAGTACCTCCTATGGCTAAAACAGATGAAGGGTGAAAACCCCAAACTTTTGAGGTGGTCCATTTCCCTACAGGGGATGGACAATACAGTGGAACATAGACCTGGGAGTAACTATGCCAATGCAGATGGACTCTCCAGATATTTCCACTTAGAAAATGAAGACTCAACTGGGCAAGGTTAGTCTCATCTCCTTACCTTTGGGGGGGTTGTGTAGGAAAGTAGGATCTGCTTCTTATGGTTACCCCCACTTTTTGCTTCATGTGATACTGTTTTTGACTAGTCTGACTTGGTTCCTGCTAATCAGGACCCCAGTCTATCTGCTTTCTCCCTAAACTATGATGTTATGTACTTAGGTGATTTAGGCGACCTGTGTAAGTTGGTGCATGCACCACTTACTTAAGATCTAGGTTTACAATATCTAAGGATCACTACACTTAAAACCTATAAGTCACCTCTATAGCAGGCCTTAACAATCCAGAAGGCAGGGTGCTTGGTTCTAAGTGGGAGGGTGCCACTGCATGAGCAGGACACCCCTGCAGCCTACGGAGTCCATTCTCCCGAGTTGTTAGTGCTGCAGCCATTTATGACATATAGAGTGGCATTATGCGACCGCGTGATGACCAACTCTAAAACGGCTGAAAGTAACCCTATCGTGTTTGGTCCACCCGTCAGAAACGAGATTTGTGAGGTCCCTGATGTTCCCGGTACCAGCCTTCTTGTTCCGGACAGCACAAAATGGTTGCTGCTGACCAGAGACACATTTCTGCCCTCCTGCTGCTGAGCCAAGCTCTAGCAGGGGAAGGCAGAACAATAGGCATCCTGTCACAGGGAGGTGTGACCACCTCCCAGACAGAATTTAGTGTATTATGCCTGGGTGGGTGCGCTTGCCAGCGACCGAAAGTCTGCATGAGGGGCACATTTGGTGTCCCTGTGCATAGTCCAGTTCAAACCAGTCCTGGGAGCCATTGGCTCCTGCTCTGGTGTGAAACTGGACAAAGGACATTGGAGTAAACTCCCCACTGTCCCGACCCTCCCCTGGGAGGGTCCCCTGAATCTGTCCGACCCTCTCCGTGGGTGCAGAAGGGCTTACCTGGCTGTAGCTCCCTAGATTCAATGTAGATGAGATTCTGAACCAGAAACCACTGAACTTCGATGTCTGGACACTCTGAACTTCGCTGGACTTTGTTTGGGCCCGACTTCGTCTCCCTCTCAGTCTGAAGCATCGTCTGTGCCCGTGCACCATACAGGCTCTGTGCAGGACCTGTGGAGCATCAAGTACAACTGAAGATATCTCCCTTGTAGTGAAGGAGTCACTCCCCTGCAACTGCAGGTACCACATCTCAACTGACCAGTCTGCTGCTCCTGAGCTCCTATGGATTCCGAAGGCTCCAGAAACACAGGAGGTGGGTTTCTAAGTCCCTCGAGTTCCAAGTTGCCCTCTCACCTAGATTGAGGCCAGAATTCTTTGTGGGGGCTGCAATATCCGTACCCCTGTGCTCTGTGTACTTTTGCAAGTGCATATGCTTGTTGGTGTTTCCAAAACAAGTGCACTGGGCTCCGAGTAGCCCCAACCTCTGGCACCATTTCGACCAAAAAACTCCAGCCTCCTTACACCGAGTGCTCCATGGGCCGTTGCTTTGTGAAACTGCTCGAGGTCTCCTTGCAACTTGTGTGCCTCTGGCCTGTGGGTCCTCTTGAGGGTCAACTTTGTTTTTCTTGGGCTACCCTGGTTGCTCTAGGCCTGCCCTGACTCTCCTGTGTGTGGTGAGTCTCCTGGACCTTGCTGGTGCGAACCGTAACCTTCTTCAACCTTCTGCGTGGGTTGCCGATGCCAAGGCTTGTTGGTGCTCCCGCCGGACACCGACCCCTCAGTACTCGACATCCTTCGTGGGACAGCTCGTATCCAGCTCCTGGTCATCCTCGACATCTCCTGATCCCGGTGGCTACAGAGTCAAGAACCCCCTCAACGCACCTGAAGCACCCAACATCAGTGGGCATTCGTCTACCGAGCACCTGGTCACTCCTGAATGACTCAGACTCTGTCCCCTCTGTTTTCAGGTACTCTTCACCAAGAATCCACCTTTGGATTCCGAAGGACACTTTTTATTCTTCCCAGCAGTGGCTCTTCTTCGAAGTCCTCCATAGAGATCGACTGCGGTTTCCGACGACACTTCAGACCTATGCACCTGGCTTCCCTGGGATAGGTAAGTCTAGCACTATGGTATCCACGGGTGGGGTGGCTCTCCAACCTCCAAACTTCCACGGGGTTTCTTCGAAGTCCACTTAGAACGGTCCTTAAACTTTAAAACTTCAACCGCGACTCTCCCATAGAATTGTACGTAGCACGCAGTCGTGTTCCCACACTGCCCCGTCCTCCGTGGGGTGCCTTCTTACTCACCTTAGGTGCTTCCTTGGGGTCCCAGCGATTCTACAAACTCTAGACACTGTCTTGACTCGAGTCTTGACTCTTATACCACTATTTTAGTATATGGTTTGGTCTTCCCCTGGAGCCCACTGTGTATTAGTGCTATTTACTATTGTTTCTGTGCTACAGTATTGTGTGCTTTGTGAGTATCTTCGTGTAGAGAGTACTGTGTCGTACTTAAAGAGTGTTATATCAATAAATACATATTTTTATAACTACTGTGTGGTTCTCCTTTCATTTAACAAATACTATAAGGTTGCATTCAGGTAAAACAAGCTGATTAACATTCCTTCAAGAGTAAGCCTGAAGGCTGCTCTCCACAGCTACCACTTAGATAGCTTTCTAAGGTTATCTTTGACCTCTTAAATCACCAAAAGGGTTGTTTGGACTGGTACAGGGTGCCCACTTTCATTAGTGGACAGCATATACCAGGCCAACTTCTCACACAGGGCCCCAACACACACAAAGGACACAATCCGTACCCCACAATCTGTTTTTATCAGGTTGGAAATTATCACATAATCTTTCCTCTACAGACGCTTAAGTGCCATGGCAAAAATGAAGGACTAAACGGCAAGTAAAACTCAAGCGGGCGTGTCTCAGTTCCAGCCTTACCCTCAGCAACTGCTCATGTGACCCAGACTGTCCTAAGTTCCTCAATGGCTGTGAGCGAGGAGTTCAGCACAAAAGGGTTGTGGACAGGGGCCCGCTCAAAGAAGCCCAAGTCCACCTCTAAATCCGGTACGATAGCATTTCACTCAATTGTACGTAATACTTCCAGCAAACACCTGCTCTGTAATGCAAAATGAATTGAATATTTCTTTCAGAAGAGCAGGAGTCCCCAACTCGAAACCTTGGATCAATCAGCACGAGTAGCTCAAGCAGCTCAGGTGCCTTCTGCCCATTTGGAACACTTAATCCTACTTTCACCCACAGAGACTACCCAAAAAGGGTTGCGTCACCAGATCTCTTCCTGCACTGCCTTGTTCAGGGACATCTCCATCATCAAACTATCATCAGAGAGCATACTAAGTGCATCTCTGCAATGATACCGAAGATTAATAACATCTCCAAAAATGGGAATATGGTCCCCACACAATGCAAAGGCTAGACTTATATTGCACAATGACACTAACATTCTTAGAAATCTCCACTCTGATCCATCCCCAAAGCCACCCCTCTGCATCTCCAGTGCTTCTTTGGAGACCCAAGTAAATTAACCAGCCCAAGGAATTCCAGGGTCCTCCGAGATCAACAGGGCATAGGCGCCAGCATCATACCCGGCAGAGGACATTGTGTTCCTCGAAGGGAACACACAGAACTGGCTGGAAGCCCTGGACAACAACAACTATCGCTGCACTAGCACTCAACAAAGTGCAATCACCCCAAAGATAAACTCTGGTAAATTCACTCAAATCTCTATATGGAATGATGATTGGTCCCCTCAGGCCCAGAATTCCAACTATGTCGTTACAAACCAGTGGAGCCGGTCCAGGCCATTCCTTCCTTCACACCGACATAGAGCAGAGGAACTTACTTGCCTCCATTAATTCCACCTTGACAGCCAAGATAATTGCCCTCACTTGGCAGTCAGATAAATTGGAATTTTAACTGGACCTGATAAAGACATTAGCTACATCCATAACCAAGCTGGAGCGTAAGCTAGATGCCCTTGATCCATGTATCCAGCTGGTCAACAATAAACCCTGTGAAAGGGGCATCACCTGCTCCTGTATTCCAAGAGTAGATCTGAACAAGCACTGACAAAATTGATCCTCACACTCCTTTATCACTCCGAGGAACAACACGATATTTTAAACTGATCAAATCTGTTGAGATTGTTTCAAACCATCCCGCAACTGGCAGAAATAACTACAGAAGATATCTTGGCAGTCAATTTTAGAACATTTACAAACACCCTAGCCAGGATCGAATCAACAATTGTAGTACTTAAGTCCTCCACACTAGTTGCAGATAGCCTGTCTTGCAAAACCTTGTTTGACGAATGAGGGATAGAGAGTAAGAAACCTTTGGCCCCAAAACACTCTGACCCTCTGAAGGAACAAGGAGTCCATTTAAGGCCTCATGCTAAGCCACGCTGTATCCTCGGGGGGGCGGAAACTCACAACTTAACCTGGCCTACAACACTCTGAGGATATCATGTGCGCATGACAACCAAGATGGCTCACTAAGGAGAACAGCCTTAGAGCACACTGGAAATCCGAACAAGGAAACAACTGGAGTTGGCTACCCACAACGCTCCTGAACACGTAAGGAATTATTACTAATTCAGGCAGCTACTCTTCATAGCTTGAACCCAAGCATAAGTTTCACATCATGGAACGTCGAAGGCCTAGCAGAGTTATTTAAGTCGACAGCCACAAACACCCTTGTTCAGTCCACTGACCTGCTCTGTTTCCAAGAAACCTGGGAAAAAGGCTCTATTACAATCTCGGGCTATTGAAATGTTCCAACTGGCGTCCCTGGAGGGCCTGCAAATAAATGGCCAGAAACTGCTTGTCAATATATATTTGAACTGCTATGGGACAGGACACCTGGCAAGGATAACCAAGTTTCGCGATTCATTCAAATCCATTCTTTACGAAAATACAACGCATGAAGTCACCATCTGTGGCGATTTTAACCAGTGATCCCTGGGTACAAACCTAACAAACTTGGCATCGGGATATGAAACTGACAGCTTATTAGCCACCCTTTTTCAAGCACATAGCCTGAGATCCATCCAGCATATAATTGAAAACAATTCACCACCGGTTAAATACCAAAAATCCTTTAAGGGAATAATCACATTTGATTATGTGATTATCACATTTAGGATAGTGGATGCTGTAGCTAGATTCAACATCCTGTCATGTTCAGAGAGTGACCACCTTCCACTTGTCACCACCTTCAATGTCACTTCCAACAGGCAAAAAAACCTTAATACAATTGCCAGATCTACGAGTGAGGAAAGACACAATCTAATCAGAAGAATTAAATGGGGCCCAGTGAATGTGCAAAAACTCAAAGTCTGGGAATTGACAAGAGGCATGCACCTCAAAACACTAAGTGGTGTAACTCTCTTGGCTAACTGGGGCCTAATGGTTAGTGAACTAATCAATGTGCATGGTGGCCACTCTCACTCTGAACTCAATGTGCCTAAATCCACACAGAAAGTAATCAATCCCCTCATTATAGCAAGCAAACAGAGGTTATGTATGTTCCAAAAACCTGTCAATGGGAACATTGAGTCACAGCCAAAGCAGATTTGCAAACAAGACTGAAAGCCTTGAAAAAACAGCGCAAATGGATTGTTTAAGCAGTCAAGCGCGAAAACAGACAGAGGCAGAATGGCTGCCTGTGTATTCGCTGATGAGCAACCCGGGACAGGCTGATCTGTAAAGGTATCTAAAGAAGAAAATATGCCCTGTAACAACAAGAGTGAATGCCATCTCCGAATTCAAGTTGATTGCTCATGTTCAAAACCTTTCGGCAGCCACAAATGTACCAGATGAGGACACTTGGCACCCCAAATTGACCCCCCTGAAACCAGGTACCAGGAGTCTTTGCTTTTGTGGACTGACATATCCAGAACTCTGCAAAAGATCAGACCCACAGGGCCACTTGGCCCAAATGGGATACCTGCAGCGGTCTTTAAATGGGATCTTGAGCTGTGGACTGCTATACTGCTTCCCCTTAACAAAACTTGCCAATTACCCATGCAGGCCCCAAAGAACTGTAGGTAATCTATCTTGAATCACATTTACAAGAAGGGTGTCAGGGTGGATCCGTCCAACTATCGCCTCATCACCCTTCTGATCATCAAAGCTAAGGCCTACCCAACCATCCTACTTAGAGAACTCGAAGGCTGGGAAGAAGCTAATGACTTAATGCCATTCACCCAATCAGGTTTTAGGACACACTCCTTAATGCTGGACAACATTGTGGCCCTTTTCTACCTGTCTCACATGGCAAAGAGTAAGAAGCAATTCCCCCTCTTCACCTGTTTCATGGACTATTTGGCTGCCTTCAATCGGGTAGATAGGAACATTTTATGGAAAAAGCTCCAAGGATGGGGCATCCTGAACCCCTTACTCCTAGCACCTACATCTTTATACACCTCTGCCTGGGTTATAGTCAAGTTAATATCTAAGACTATCTCGAGGAAGATCACGACTGACAATGGCCTCAAGCAGGGATGTGTGATTGTGCCCCTCTTATTCGATCTTCACATGGCTGACATGGGCGCAGCACTAAAACACGTCAACCTTATCCGTTGAAGATTGGGAGACCAAGATTCAAATAATGCAATATGCTGATGATATTTTCCTTCTCTACCACTCGAGAATTGCCTTAAAGAGAGCACTAAATGCATTACACGATTACAGCATGGCTAATAAAATGGCTGCAAATGGTTCCAAGACCTAAATCCTCATCTTTGGCCACCCCTCCAAAAAATCAACCTACAGGTGGAGCCTGGGGGCACTACAAATAGAAAATGCTGATTCCTACATCTATCTAGGTGTATGGTTCACCACTAGAGGTGGACCTAAATGACATCACTAAAGCTGAGGAAATTATCATCAATGTGAGTAAACTGAATTGATCTCTGAAAAGCCCATCCACTGGCCCAATAAGATTGGTCCTGGCAGCCACCTTGCTGCCAACGATTACATACGGTCATAAAGCTTACCCCGGTCAGCTAGTACATACCCTGGACAAATACCAGGCCAAGGCTTTCAAAAGATTCCTCAGCCTTCCTCTGTATCTACGGAACTGCCTGATAAGGCTGGAATTAATTATGATGGCTCAAATGTGGATGAGCATGGTGACCTTTGTAAGTTACTATCACAGAATAACCAAGGCGCAGGCCAACCCAATGAAAGTGGCCCATTTTCAGCCAAAGAGGGAATCCTTGGTCACAACATCTACAACTCACAGTTGACACGCCGCAAATTGACCAAGAGGTGTTAAACGTACCGCAGCTCTTGTGTGCAATGCTCAAACATGCCCTGAAAAAACGATCTAGAAGGCTATCCAAGGAAAGTGGCATGAATAAGCTCAAAAATTTGAGAGCTCTGCTAGCCGTGTAGCAGGCGTATTCCAGAAGACAATCGAATTTCCTCAGACCACAGCCCTATCTGTCAAGTGCACTCCGCAAAGGCTGCCTAAAACAAATCCTTTTTGCCAGGCTAATGGGCCTACAAATGAAAAACCTTAACCTAGAATGGCCATCTCTCAGGGCGATTGAACACTGCTGACTCTGCCACTCTAAAAATGAATCCTCTAACCACCTGCTTTGTTGCTGCCCTGCACTTCTTGCATCGCGCTGCAGATGGTTAAAAACACTTTCTAACTCACCAGGTGCCCGAAGTTGCAACGAGGCAGTAAATTTAATGTTCAGGATGACAGGGCCGGTGGACTTGGCAAAATTTTGCAAATACATTGATATTATGAAACAGAGACAATAGCACGCAATTTCCTATAGATTGGGCCCAATTGCTTCATCTGAGATACTTGGTCAGCTCACATTGAACTGCTCTAAAGCTACCTAAACTATTTTTTTTTACCTTATATTGTAAAGATTTTTAATCATCATGCAATAAAGATTACTTTGACTTTGACTGGAATGGGAATAATAAGTTTTGCTCCTCCGCAGACCAATGCTTTTCCTTCTGTTGCGCAGACTGGAGTGGGATTTGTAAATTTTACTCCTCCTGTGTCCAATGCTCTCCCTGCTGTTGCACTGAATGGAGTAGGAATAGTAAATGTTACCCCTCCTGAGTCCAACGCTTTGCCTACTGTTGCACCGACTGGCCTGGGAATAGTAAATCTTACCCTTCCTGAGTCCTACGCTTTCCCTACTGTTGCACTGACTGGAGTAGGAACAGTAAATTTTATTTTACCCATCCTGAGTCCTACACTTTCCCTACTGTTGCACTGACTGGAGTGGGAATAGTACTTTTTATCTCTCCAGAGTCCAACGCTTTCCCTACTGTTGCATCGACTGGAGTGGGAATAGTATATTTATTATTTTCAAAATGTAATAATTTTGCTAATATTGTAATTATAAAATATTGTATTGTAAAATATATATTATTATTATGTGTTTGTGTATTTAATTTTATATTTTTTATATTAAGAAAAATGTATTTTAAAGATTTTTTAGTCAAATGTATTTTATCTATTGTTTACTTTTTATATATAATTAAATTGCCAATGTTTTTACATTTTTTTCCAGTTTATTTGTGATAGTTTTTATTTTTATTTCTAATATGTATGTATATATATATATTCACTGAAAAAACCATAGGTTTCAGGGACGTTATAGTTAGAAATTAGCATTTAAAAAACCTTTGAAATTCACTGAAAAAACCATAGGTTTCAGGGATGTTATAGTTAGTTGGACATTTCACTCGTACAAAACCAGCGAAATGTGGCTGTTGTAGTTAGTTGAGCTAACTATAACTCGCGCCCCCGCAATGCACTGCTGATGACGTCACATATTACATCATTTATGACATGGTCAGTTTCATCACTGATGACATCACTGATGACATCTCAAATGACATCACTGATGACATCATCCAGTGACTGTGTGTTTCTGTAAAGTTTAAATATGTTTTATATATATATGCCAAGGTGTATTGAAGAAAGAGTGGGTGTATAAGTGTCTGAATGGATGATTTAGTAGGTGCGTGACTGACTGTATAAGTGAGTGATTAAACGTGTTTTACTGAATGCATGGGTTAGTGACTAAACTGTGTGAATGTCTGTATCAGTCTTTCAGTTGGTGTGTATGCAGCTGCATGGGTTGGTGAGAAGCTACACGAGTGTCTATATGGGTTATTGATTGGTTGTCTGAGTATCTGTATGGGTGCCTGAGTGTCTGTGTGGGTGGGTGGGGGGTGTGTGACTCTGTGCAAAGATGTGTGAGTATGTGATTCACTGGGTGTATGGGTTCAAGAGTGCATCTGTGAAGGGCTGTATGGGTGGGTGAGTGTGTGTATGGGTGTGTTGGTGAGTGAATGGATGTCTCAGTGGTACATGTGTGAGTAACTACATATGTGAAAGGCACTATATGTGAGTGTTGGAGTATATAAATGACTATATGTGAGAGTGAGTGATTGTGAGAGTGGCTGTATGGATGAGTGTATGCTTGTATCAGTGATTGTATAAGAGAGTAAGTATGTGTTAGTATCAGTATGAATAAGTGAGGTGGTGTGTGTATAACTGTGTAGGTAAGTAAATGGGAGTGTGAATGATTCTTTGCATGATTGACTAGGTATGTGAGTAACTCTATGGGTGAGTGGCGGTGTGTGAGTGTCTGTATAGGTGTATGAGTGCATATGATAGTGCTGTATTGATGAGTGACTGCATGTATGAGTGACTGTATGTGTGAATAAGTGGATGTGTGTGTAGACCGAGGAATCACTGTGTGGGTATGTAGTAACTGGTATCGGTGTGTCTATGGTTTCGAAAATGTTAGTCTGTATTTTAGAGTGGGTGTATCAAAGGTTATATTAGAGTATGAGGATGTGCATCAGATTATCACATGGATGATGTCATCAGTGAGGTCATCAGTGATGTCATTTGAGATGTCATCAGTGATGTCATCAGTGATATCACTGACCATGTCATGAATGATGTAATATGTGACGTCATCAGCAGTGCATTGCGGGGGCGCGAGTTATAGTTAGCTGAACTAACTATTACGGCCAATTTTCACAGGTTTTGTTTGAGTGAAATGTCCAACTAACTATAATGTCCCTGAAACCTATGGTTTTTTCAGTGAATTTCAAAGGTTTTTTGAATGCTAATTTCTAACTATAACGTCCCTGAAACCCATGGTTTTTTCAGTGAATTTCAAAGGTTTTTTAAATGCTAATTTCTTACTATAACGTCCCTGAAACCTATAGTTTTTTCAGTGAATTTCAAAGGTTTTTTAAATGCTAATTTCTAATTATAATGTCCAAAAAATACTTTTTCAAAATGTTTAAAGTTTTATAAAAATAATCTGATATTTCTCCTTTCTAAAATATGGTTTTATGTTTTTTTGTAAAACTGGATTTGCGTACCGATTGTTACCAATCATGGTGGTTGCGCGAATCCAAGATTTTTGCGGCCATATTGGTTAAGTCGTGTACGATGCGCGTTCGGTATGCGATGGGTGCGCGGTCTTTGGCCCCGCGTAACGTCACGTACTTATTTCCGGGGGTCACGCCGGGTGCGCAAATCCATCGCAAATCTTTAAATTTTAAAAGTATAAAGGTATAACTTTATCATATATATTATACCAAGAGATTACTTAATATAACTCTAAATATCATATATCTGTAATTGTAATAAAGATATGTTATTCTTAAATATATTTTTCGGAATTCGCGTCGGGTGCAGGCGGGTTGCACGCCAAGTGCGTGAATCCCATGTGACTTCAAAAGAAAGCATTTAATTGGTTAAGAAGCTTTTGATTCTAGAAGTTGAAGGACCCCACCCATTTTTTTTCATTCTTTCAAGAGCATCTCAGAGGACACACCTGTTGTCTTTTGCTACTCTTCCTTTAATCTTTTTGGTGTTTTTTTTGTTGCATCAAAAAATGGCAGCTGGAAATCCATCGCAGCAGCTTCCACCAGAAGAGGAAAAAGATTTGGAGGAACCTGTGAAAGTGCGGTATGAAAGCATCGTGTGGGCATTTTTCTCCATACCACCTGGGAAAAAAAGGTCAATGCCCGTAAGGTGACATGCACCATTTGTGAAAAGGTCCTCTCACGAGGGTCAGAAAAAAAATATTCTTGTGGAACGTCATCAATGCTTAAGCATTTGCAAACCATGCACCCTCGGCGTCTCGCATGAGAACAACTGAGACGTGATATACAAAAGCAGGCAAGTGAAGAGAACAATGCTGGACCCAGCACCTCATCTGCTGGCACAACAACTCCTCCAACCAACATCTTCCCTGAGTTTGCTAAAGTTGAGCAGCGATGTTTAAAATGCAAGAAGACTTTATGGGTTGGTGAGCAATCAGCGAATGCTATTGTGGTTGCTATTAAGAACCACAAATGTTATTTTTTTTTTTTTTTTCGTTTATGCAATGACTATTAATTGCATAATTTTTTTAACGTTTTTCTTGTTGGTTCTGTTTATTTTTTTATTTTTTTAACAACAAAAAACACCCCAAAAAATTAAATAAGAGTTAAAAAAACAAAAAAAATTAAAAACAAAAAAAGAAGAAAAAAATGGTTCTGTTCAGAACCGCCTATTTGGTTAAAAAGAGATATTTCTAAGTGTTGTATGAATTGTGCAAAGTTGAATATATGGAGAAGTGTATGTTTAGTGTATGTGTGATTGAAGAAGTGCATGTGTACTACCTGAATGATTGTATGAATCCACGTGTAATGCTTCAGTGATTGTAAGAGTGCATAAGTAATGTGTAGGTGTATCAAAGAGTGTATCAGTAGTGCTTGTGTGATTGCATAACTACATAGATAATGCCTGGATGATTTTATAAGTGCATGGGTAATGTCTGCGTGATTATAGGAGTGCATGGAAACTGCCTGACTGATTGAAGGAGTGCATGGGTAATGTCTGGGTAATTGCATAACTTCAGGGGTAATGTCTGGGTGATTGGAAGAGTGCATGGGCACTGCCTGAATAATTCAAGGAGTGCATGGGTAATGGCTGGGTTATTGAATGAATGCTTAGGTAATGCCTGGGTGATTGGAGGAGTACAGAGATAGTGCCTGCGTGATTAGAGGAGTGGATAAGTAGTGCCTGGATGATTTTATAAGTGCATGGGTAGGGGCTGAGTGATTGTAGGAGTGCATGGGTACTACCTGGGTGACTGAAGGAGTGCAAGGGTAGTACCTGTGTGATTGCATGAGTGCAACAGTAATGTTTGGGTGATTGAAGGAGTGCATGGGTAATGCCTGGGTGCATGGAGGAGTGCATGTGTAATGTTAGGGTGATTGTATGAGTGCAGGGGTAATATCTGGGTGATTGGAGGAGTGCATGAGTAGTGCTTGGGTGATTGCAGGAGTGCTGCAGATGTGCTTGAGTGCAGTTATGAGTGCATGGGTAATGCCTGAGTTATTGCATAAGTGCTGGAGTAATGTCTGGGTGATTGGAGGAGTGCATCGGCACTATCTGAGTGATTGAATGAGTGCATGGGTAATGCCTAGGTGATTGCATGAATGCAGGGGTAATATCTGGGTGAATGGAGGAGTGCATTGGTAGTGCCTGAGTGATTACACAAGTGCATAGATACTGCCTTGGTGATTTTATAAGTGCATGGGTAGAGGCTGGGTGATTGGAGGAGTGCATGGATAGTGCCAGGATGACTGGAGGAGTGCAAGGGTAGTGCCTGGGTTATTGCATGAGTGCATAGGTAGTGCCTGGGTGATTGCATGATTGCAGGGGTAGTGCTTGAGTGATTGAAGGATTGCATGGGTAATGCCTGTGTTACTGTATGAGTGCAGGGGTAATGTCTGGGTGATTGAAGGAGTGTATGGGTAATGCCTGGGTGCATGGAAGAGTGCATGGGTAGAGTGTGGGTGCATGTAGGACTGCCTGTGTAGTTCCTGGGTGATTGGAGGAGTGCATGAGTAGTAGCAGGGTGAGTGCATGAGTGCAGGAGTAGTGCATGGATGATTGTAAGACTGCATGGGTAGTGGTTGGATGATTGCATGAGTGCTGCAGAAGTGCCTGAGCACATGTATGACTGCATGGACACTGCCTGAGTGATTGAAGTAGTGCACGAGTTATGCCTGGGTGATTGTATGAATGCAGGGGTAATATCTGGGTGAATGGATGAGTGCAGTGGTAGTGCCAGGATGACTGGAGGAGTGCAAGGGTAGTGTGAGAAGTTGGCCTGGTATATGCTGTCCACTAGTTATAGTGGCCACCTTGCACCAGTCCAAACGACCTTTATTGATGATAGGTTTAAAGACAACCTTTATTGAAAGCTATCCTAGTGGTAGCTATGGAGAGCAGCCTTCAGGCTAAGTCTTGAAGGAGTGTTAAGCTGTTTGTTTTACCAATTATAATCTTGTGAATGACCAAATGAAAGGAGAACCACACCAGGTATATATATAAAATATATGTATTTATTACTAAACACTACCCAATAGTCTCTTTATGAGGCTAGAGGTCAAAGTACACAAGTTACAAGTCAAATATCACAGTAATTTAGCACAAAATACGATTAGCCCTAGGGGCGTACCAAACCATATATTAAGAAAGTGGTATAAGAACCACGACTTAAGTAGACACAAGGCCTAGAGCCTGTAGAATTGCTGGGACCCCAAGGAACCACCCAAGGTAGTGACACAGGGGAACCACGGGGGCTGTGTGCAGTGTGTGAACACAGCCGCGAGCACCGTTAAAGTCTATGGGAAAGTCGCGGTACGAGTTTTAGAGTTTAAGGACACTTAGAAATGGACTAGGACCAAACCCTCTTGGACTTAGACAGTTCTAGGGTTAACACCCTCGGGAGCACCGGAGTGCTCGAGTTACCTCACCCAGGGAAGCCGAGTGCATAGGTGTCGAATGGTGTCGGGTCGCGTCGTCGATTTCAATGGCAGCCTACAAAGAAGTGCTGCTGCCGGGAAGATGCGAAGTGTCCGAAGAGATCCAAGCCTGGATCGGAGGTGAGAAGAACCTGAAAGCAGAGGGGACAGAGTCTGGGTCACTTGCCAGTGACTAGGGGCACGATAGGCGAATGCCCACCGATGTCGGGTGTTTCAGGTGAAGGATGTGAAGCTTGACTCTTCAGCCATGAGGCCCCAGAGGCGTCGATGATGACCAGGAGCTGGATTCGAGCTGTTCCACAAAGGATGTCGAGTGCTGCAGTGTTGGTGTCTGGATTGAACACAACAAGCCTTGCCAACAGCAACCCACGCAGAAAGGAGAAAGATGCTTCAGTGCAGACCAGCAACGTCTGAGGGTTCTCACCACATGGTGGGGAGTCAGGGCACGTCTGGAGCAACCAGAAAAGCCCACAGAAAATCAGAGTTGCCTTCTCAGGGACCCACCAGTTGATGGACCAGGGATCGCGAAAGAGCCTCAAGCAGAAATGCAAGAAGCGGGCCCACGGAACACTCGTGGAGTGTAGGCTCACAATCTTCGGTGCAGATGGTGCTCGGGGCCTGGGCTACAAGTATTCCAGAGCAGGACTTCAAGAGACGTCGAGAAGTTAATGCACTAGCAAATGTGCACAGTGACCAGGAGTTCCGGTTCCACGCTACTCACGAGGGCTGCGGGTCTCAGCTTTGCTGGAGACTTGGATCGGCCTCTGAGATATCTAGAAATCCTCTTCCTGTGTTGCAGATGCTTCGGAGTCCGGCGGGAGCTTCAGAGATGCAGACCGGCAAAATGCTTTGTTGGTGCCTGCCAAGCAGGGGAGTCACTCCTTGACCCCAAGGGAGATTTCTTCAGTCCTCTAGTCTTCAGTAGAGCATCGAAGTTCCAGGATTCAGCTTCAGAGTTTCATCCAGGGATATCTAAAGTCCTGTTGCCAGGGGTTCCTTACTTATACCTAAAAAAGGGGTTGGACTAACTCTGGGGACCCACCTATGGGAGGGTTTGGAAAGAGGGGTGGCTACACCCATTTCCTTTGTCCAGTTTCACGCCAGAGAAGGGGCTGGCAGCCCCTGCAACCGGTTTGAACTGGGGTATGCACGAGGACACCAAATGTGCCCCCAGTGCAGGACTTCAAAGCACTCTTGGAGTGCGCCCACCCAGCCCTAATCCACTAAGGCCTGTCTGGGAGGTGGTAACACCTCCCTGGGACAGGAAACCTATTGTCCAGGCCTCCCCTGCCGGAGTTTCGGTCAGCAGCAGGAGGCCAGACTCGTGTCTGTGGCTGCAGCATCCATTTTGTGATGCCAGGCTCTGTTAAGTCTGCTACCGGGTATACCAGTGCTGTCATGTCTCTCCCTCTAGAAGGGTGGAATCATACTCCCACACCAGTTACTGGTGTGGGGGTATGATTCCAAGGTGTTTGACACCAAACACGACATGTTTCCGTGCAGCCATCCCAAAGTTAGCATTTACCATTTAGGATATAATGCACTTAAGAGTATATGGTCAGGCTGCACCACAGACAACCCCGGAGAGGAGATTCCGAAGG
This sequence comes from Calotriton arnoldi, assembly GCA_963921515.1. Classification (NCBI taxonomy): domain Eukaryota; kingdom Metazoa; phylum Chordata; class Amphibia; order Caudata; family Salamandridae; genus Calotriton; species Calotriton arnoldi. The sequence continues at coordinate 240,177 of CAWUFW010008517.1, forward strand.
CTGCAGAGGGGCTCTGCTCATGCATGGGCACCCTCTCACATAAAACCAAGCACCCTGCCTTCAGGATTGATAAGGCCTGCCATAGGGGTGACTGATAGGTTTCTATGCGCAGTGATAGGTGAGATATAGTGAACCTATATCTCTGTAAGGGGTGCATGCACCACCTTACTCAGGCTGCTGTAGCAGTCCTGTGGTGTCATTTTTGAGGGCCTTCCAGGGGTGGCACAATACATGCTTCAGCCCCTGGTAGGCCTCTGGGGTACCTATGCCCTGGCTACATAGTATACCATATACTAGGGACTTATAAGGGCACTCCAGAATCCAATCTGTGGTGTACCTAAAGTACATGGAATCAATTTATAAGAGAAAGCAGATAGGCTGGGGACCTGAACAGCAGGTTCCCAGCCAAACTAAGTCAAAAACCATCAAAACACCAGAAAAAAAGTGGGGGCAACCATGTAGTCAGATTCCACCTTCCTACATAACTCCCCTCAAATGAAAGGAGATAAGGCTAACCTTGGCCAGTTGAGCCTTTATTGACTAAGTGGCCATATAAGGAAGTACCTGCACTAGCATGGTTACCCCCTGTCTTATAGTCCACTAAGCTATCCCTCACCCTAAGGGTATGAGAGGGTCTCCACCATGGTGAATTACTACCTGTGGTGTGCTTTGGTAAAGTAAAAGGCTTATGAGGTGTCTGAGTAGGGAAGTGAGACCCTAGGAAAGTTGGTCTCAGCTTCCTCAGATCACTGGTCACCATGTATGCCTGTCTTTCCATGACTGAGTTGCACTTTGCTCTAAGGGTCAACCTTTGGCTGCCTACAGCTGGGGGTTGGGTCCCTTTGGATGGAACACTGGAGGGACATGGCAGGTTTGGAACCTTTTGGTCCCAGGTTTGCCCTTGCCTAACAGAGTCCTTCTGGGGGAGGTCCCTACACAAAGGTATGGGGGATCCCTCAGTGTGTTGAGGAATTTTCACCTGGCTAGGGCTACTAGACTGGGTGCCCCTAATCTGCTGATGGGGGGGTTCCTCTGGACAGGAGGCCCTGTGGGGTCCACTGACCTCCCTGACCTCTGCAGCCCTGGGCTGACTGAGGCTGGGTAGAGAGGGGCAGGTTACCTGCTCCAGACTGGGTACCACCTTGGAAGGGTGCCCTGCCATCAGAGGTGTGGCCAGGCCAGGCCTGACTACCTCTGGGGCAGTTTCTTCACCAGGGGTAGGATCAGTTCCCTGAGGAGGCTGACCCTTACCTACTGTCTGGGGAGAAGAAGACTTTTCTTCAACCCTTGTGCTCTCTTGTGGGGGAGAGTGGGCCATTCTTTCAGGCTCCATTTCTCCCAAATTTCCCTGGGCTTGGGCTGTGGCCATCACAGCCCCACTAACTTTTTCAGGGACGCCCAGCATTCTCAGATGGGCTTGGTGTTCAACTTCAGCCCAGGCTGAGATTTCCAGATCATTGCCCATCAGGCAATCTACAGGCAAGTTGGGGGACACTGCCACTCTTTTTGGGCCTGTGACCCCTTCCCAGCTGAGATTGACTATGGCCATGGGGTGATCTGTTCTGACACCATCAATGTTGGTCACCTGGTACTTAAACTCAGGTAAAAGCTGGTGAGGGGGACTAGTTTCCTGCCACCATGGTGACACTAGCCCCTGTGTCCCTGAATGCCACAGCCTTCTGACCATTAATCATTGGCTCCAGTCTGTACCTGCCCAATGCATTGGTACCCATGGTAAAGGTGGCAAATCCTATACCACCATCAGAGTCAGAGGAGTCTGTTGAGGGGGACCTGTCTAAACTAGGGGTGGGCGGAATTTGCGTAGTCGCGCTACGCAAAGCTCCGCGAAACGGTAAAAAATCTCCGCGAGCACGCAAAAGTTCCGCGAACACGCGGAATTGCTTGTTCCGCCCGTTCGCGATGCTTTTTTCCTGTTCGCGAATGCTGTTTGCATGCTCGGGGAGAAATATCTCGCGAACACGCATTTTGAAAGCGCGAACAAGCAAAAAATTCTGCCAAGCCGCGTATCGCGGAATTTTTGGTAATTCCGCGTTCTCCGCGGAACGCGAAATTACCCAAATTCCACAAATTCCGCGGGCGGGACGGAATTTACCACCCAGGCCTAGTCTAAACTAGGGCCCACCTCTGTTCCCCTTGCAAAAGCACCTAACTTTTTGGGTGCACTTCTCCCAACTGTGGGATTACTACTGGTAGTACCAGGAGAGGTGGTAGTATTTGTTGGAGGAACATTTTCTTTATTGCCAATCCTGGGGCAACTGGGATCCGTTTTCCAGTGTCCAGGCTTTTTACAGACATGGCAATATGGTTTCTTTTCAGGAGAGGAAGGAGTTTGGGACCCACCCCCAGAAGAGGACTTTTGGGGCCCTGTAGTGGACTTATCCTTAAATGTATCCCCACCTTTCTCTTGGGACTTGGTAGAATCTTTCTTCTGGTCACCACCCTGATTCTTAGGCCTCACCCTGGTTCTGACCCATTTGTCTGCCTTCTTTCCCAATTCTTGGGGAGAGGTCAGATCAGAGTCCACCAGGTACTGGTATAAAAGCTGGTTTTGACAATTATTAAGGATCTGCTCCCTCATAATCAAATTGTACAATCCTATAAAGTCATGCACCTTGCTGCCATGTATCCAACCTTCCAGAGCCTTAGTAGCACAATCTACAAAGTCAACCCAGTCTTGAGTCTGAGCCTTTTGGGTGTCTCTGAACTTCAACCTATACTGTTCAGTGGTTAGGCCAAACCCATCTATCAGAGCACTCTTCAAGCCTTTGTAATTGTCAGCATCCTCTTCTCTTACAGTGAGGAGCTTGTCTCTACCTTTGTCTGCAAAGGAGAGCCACATGATTGCTGCCCACTGCTCCTGGGGGACCCTCTGAACTTTACAGGCCCTTTCCAGTGCAGTAATCCATTTGTGGATGTCATCCCCACTCTGGTAGTGAGGGACAATCTTGCTCAGGTTTCTATGGTCATAAGACCTTTCCCTACCACTAGGGAAGTTGCTGCCACCATGGGACTCTAGTCCCAACTTTCTTCTTTGTCTATGAAGCTCTAGGGACTCCCTGTCTATAGCCAACTGCTCTCTTCTGATCCTAAGCTGAGCTTCTCCATACTTGAGCAGTCTCTCTTTCCTTTCATGAGAGTATTCCCTCATATTAGAGGAAACAGAGGTCCCTATTGAGGTGTCAGAATGGTTAGATTCCTCAGAAGGAGATCTGGACCTTCTAGGCACACTCACAACTCTTCCTGGTGGGACAAAGGGGAGGCCATTCTGGTCCTCCTCCTCATCTGCAGGAGGAGCTGGATTTTCCAGGGCAAGATCATTGTCATCTTCCTGGCCAGTTTCAGAGGTCAGGTCCTGGGTTTCTTCACCCCTGGTCCCTTCCTCATCTTCTGCCCCACCCTCTCTGCCTACCCCTTCAGACCCTGTGGGTCTTCTGAGATCATCCAACTGAAGCACCTCTATGAGGCGTTGGGTGTTGGCACTTTTGCCTGTCTTCAGCTTCCTAGTACTGCACAATGCTCTCAATTCCAAGAATGGGAGGTTGTCATACTTGGATGGTAGAAGCCCATTGGCTTCTGGCAGGGACCCACTGGTTCCTGGCCTTGAAGACATCACTAGTGAGGTGTGTTGTATGCACTACCTACTCTAGTGTGGCCTACTAAACTCTCTTGAGTTGTAGAAAGGGTGTGCTACGCCCTTGACACACAACTCTAAGTTCAGTAGAACTTACTGTATTTCTAAGCTTGAATTTATATGTACCTGAGGTACCTTTAGTGGTTTTCAATTAGTCACACACTTGAGATTATCTGGTAAAACAAAGGCAAGCTTGAATCCCACCGCTGCACACCAATGTGAGAAGTTGGCCTGGTATATGCTGTCCACTAGTTATAGTGGCCACCTTGCACCAGTCCAAACGACCTTTATTGATGATAGGTTTAAAGACAACCTTTATTGAAAGCTATCCTAGTGGTAGCTATGTAGAGCAGCCTCAGGCTAAGTCTTGAAGGAGTGTTAAGCTGTTTGTTTTACCAATTATAATCTCGTGAATGACCAAATGAAAGGAGAACCACACCAGGTATATATATAAAATATATGTATTTATTACTAAACACTACCCAATAGTCTCTTTATGAGGCTAGAGGTCAAAGTACACAAGTTACAAGTCAAATATCACAGTAATTTAGCACAATATACGATTAGCCCTAGGGGCGTACCAAACCATATATTAAGAAAGTGGTATAAGAACCACAACTTAAGTAGACACAAGGCCTAGAGCCTGTAGAATTGCTGGGACCCCAAGGAACCACCCAAGGTAGTGACACAGGGGAACCACGGGGGCTGTGTGCAGTGTGTGAACACAGCCGCGAGCGCCGTTAAAGTCTATGGGAAAGTTGCGGTACGAGTTTTAGAGTTTAAGGACACTTAGAAATGGACTAGGACCAAACCCTCTTGGACTTAGACAGTTCTAGGGTTAACACCCTCGGGAGCACCGGAGTGCTCGAATTACCTCACCCAGGGAAGCCGAGTGCATAGGTGTCGAATGGTGTCGGGTCGCGTCGTCGATTTCAATGGCAGCCTACAAAGAAGTGCTGCTGCCGGGAAGATGCGAAGTGTCCGAAGAGATCCAAGCCTGGATCAGAGGTGAGAAGAACCTGAAAGCAGAGGGGACAGAGTCTGGGTCACTTGCCAGTGACTAGGGGCACGATAGGCGAATGCCCACCGATGTCGGGTGTTTCAGGTGAAGGATGTGAAGCTTGACTCTTCAGCCATGAGGCCCTGGAGGCGTCGATGATGACCAGGAGCTGGATTCGAGCTGTCCCACAAAGGATGTCGAGTGCTGCAGTGTTGGTGTCCGGATTGAACACAACAAGCCTTGGCAACAGCAACCCACGCAGAAAGGAGAAAGATGCTTCAGTGCACACCAGCAAGGTCTGAGGGTTCTCACCACATGGTGGGGAGTCAGGGCACATCTGGAGCAACCAGAAAAGCCCACAGAAAATCAGAGTTGCCTTCTCAGGGACCCACCAGTCGACGGACCAGGGATCGCAAAGGAGCCTTGAGCGGAAATGCAAGAAGCGGGCCTACGGAACACTCATGGAGTGTAGGCTCACAATCTTCGGTGCAGATGGTGCTCGGGGCCTGGGCTACAAGTAATCCAAAGCAGGACTTCAAGAGACGTCAAGAAGTCAATGCATTAGCAAATTCTAGGGTTAACACCCTTGGGAGCACCGGAGTACTCGAGTTACCTCACCCAGGGAAGCCGGGTGCATAGGTGTCGAATGGTGTCGGGTCGCGTCGTCGATTTCAATGGCAGCCTACAAAGAAGTGCTCCTGCCGGGAAGATGCGAAGATGTGCTCCTGCCGGGAAGATGCAAAGTGTCCGAAGAGATCCAAGCCTGGATCGGAGGTGAGAAGAACCTGAAAGCAGAGGTGACAGAGTCTTGGTCACTTGCCAGTGACCAGGGGCACGATAGGCGAATGCCCACCGATGTCGGGTGTTTCAGGTGAAGGAGGTGAAGCTTGACTCTTCAGCCACAAGGCCCCGGAGGCGTTGACGACGACCAGGAGCTGGATTCGAGCTGTCCCATGAAGGATGTCAAATGCTGCAGTGTTGGTGTCTGGATTGAACACAAGCCTTGGCAACAGCAACTCACGCAGAAAGGAGAAAGATGCTTTGGTGCAGACCAGCAAGGTCTGAGGGACTCACCACGCAGTGGGGAGTCAGGGCACATCTGGAGCAACCAGAAAAGCCCACAGAAAATCAGAGTTGCCTTCTCAGGGACCCACCAGTCGACGGACCAGGGATCGCAAAGGAGCCTCGAGCAGAAATTTCAAGAAGCGGGCCCACGGAACACTCGTGGAGTGTAGGCTCACAATCTTCAGTGCAGATGGTGCTCGGGGCCTGGGCTACAAGTAATCCAAAGCAGGACTTCAAGAGACGTCGAGAAGTCAATGCACTAGCAAATGTGCACGGTGACCAGGAGTTCTGGTTCCACACTACTCATGAGGGCTGCGGGTCTCAGCTTTGCTGGGGACTCGGGCCGGCCTCTGAGATGTCTGGAAATCCTCTTCCTGTGTTGCAGATGCTTCGGAGTCCGGCGGGAGCTTCGGAGATGCAGACCGGCAAAATGCTTCGTTGGTGCCTGCCAAGCAGGGGAGTCACTCCTTGACCCCAAGGGAGATTTCTTCAGTCCTCTAGTCTTGAGTAGAGCGTTGAAGTTCCAGGATTCAGCTTAAGAGTTTCGTCCAGGGATATCTAAAGTCCTGTTGCCAGGGGTTCCTTACTTATACCTAAGAAAGGGGTTGGACTAACTCTGGGGACCCACCTATGGGAGGGTTTGGAAAGAGGGGTGGCTAAACCCATTTCCTTTGTCCAGTTTCGCGCCAGAGCAGGGGCTGGCAGCCCCTGCAACCGGTTTGAACTGGGGTATGCACGAGGACACCAAACGTGCCCCCAGTGCAGGACTTCAAAGCACTCTTGGAGTGCACCCACGCAGCCCTAATCCACTAAGGCCTGTCTGGGAGGTGGTAACACCTCCTGTGACAGGAAACCTATTGTCCAGGCCTCCCCTGCCGGAGTTTCGGTCAGCAGCAGGAGGCCAGACTCGTGTCTGTGGCTGCAGCATCCATTTTGTGATGCCAGGGCTCTGTTTAGTTGGTACCGGGTATACCGGTGCTGTCATGTCTCTCCCTCTAGAAGGGTGGGATCATACTCCCACACCAGTTACTGGTGTGGGGGTATGATTCCAAGGTGTTTGACACCAAACACGACATGTTTCCGTGCAGCCATCCCAAAGTTAGCATTTACCGCGCGGATATAATGCACTTAAGAGTATATGGTCAGGCTGCACCACAGACAACCCCGGAGAGGAGATTCCGAAGGCTGCAGAGGGGCTCTGCTCATGCATGGGCACCCTCTCACATAAAACCAAGCACCCTGCCTTCAGGATTGATAAGGCCTGCCATAGGGGTGACTGATAGGTTTCTATGTGCAGTGATAGGTGAGATATAGTGAACCTATATCTCTGTAAGGGGTGCATGCACCACCTTACTCAGGCTGTTGTAGCATTCCTGTGGTGTCATTTTGGAGGGCCTTCCAGGGGTGGCACAATACATGCTTTAGCCCCTGGTAGGCATCTGGGATACCTATGCCCTGGGTACATAGTATACCATATACTAGGGACTTATAAGGGCACTCCAGAATCCAATCTGTGGTGTACCTAAAGTACATGGAATCAATTTATAAGAGAAAGCAGATAGGCTGGTGACCTGAATAGCAGGTTCCCAGCCAAACTAAGTCAAAAACCATCAAAACACCAGAAAAAAAGTGGGGGCAACCATGTAGTCAGATTCCACCTTCCTACAGGTAGTGCCTGGGTTATTGCATAAGTGCATAAGTAGTGCCTGGGTGATTGCATGATTGCAGGGGAAGTGCTTGAGTGATTGAAGGATTGCATGGGTAATGCCTGTGTGATTGTATGAGTGCAGGGGTAATGTCTGGGAGATTGAAGGAGTGTATGGGTAATGCCTGGGTGCATGGCAGAGTGCATGGGTAGTGCGTGGGTGCATGTAGGACTGCCTGGGTAGTTCCTGGGTGATTGGAGGAGTGCATGAGTAGTAGTAGGGTGATTGCATGAGTGCAGGAGTAGTGCATGGATGATTGGAAGACTGCATGGGTAGTGGTTGGATGATTGCATGAGTGCTGCAGATGTGCCTGAGCACATGTATGACTGCATGGGCACTGCCTGAGTGATTGAAGTAGTGCATGAGTTATGCCTGGGTGATTGTAGGAATGCAGGGGTTATGTCTGGGTGAATGGATGAGTGCATTGGTAGTGCCTGAGTGATTACACAAGTGCATAGGTAGTGCCTTGGTGATTTTATAAGTGCCTGGGTAGTGGCTTAGTGATTGGAGGAGTGCATGGATAGTGCCAGGATGACTGTAGGAGTGCAAGGGTAGTGCCTGGGTTATTGCATGAGTGCATAAGTAGTGCCTGGATGATTGCATGACTGCAGGGGTAGTGCCTGAGTGATTGAAGGAGTACATGGGCAGTGCCTGAGTGATTGTATGAGTGCAGTGGTAATGCCTGGGTGATTGAAGGAGTGTATGGGTAATGCCTGGGTGCATGGCACAGTGCATGGGTAGTGCGTGGGTGCATGTAGGACTGCCTTGGTAGTTCCTGGGTGATTGGAGGAGTGCATGAGTAGTAGCAGGGTGATTGCATGAGTGTGGGAGTAGTATGTTGATGATTGGAAGACTGCATGGGTAGTGCTTGGGTGATTGGAAGAGTACATAGGTAGTGTCTGAGTGATAATATAAGTATATGGATTCAGGCTAGGTTAATGGAGAAATGCTTGGATAGTGCATGGGTGATGGCAGGAGTGTGAGGATAGTGCCTTATTATATAGATCAGTGCATTGGTAGTATTTGTAAAAATGGATCAGTGCAATAAAAATAACTGTACACATTACTTCTTATTAGAACATTGGAATGTGGAGCACTCCATTGAAGACAATGGAGTGCTCCGTGCTTATACGGGCCGGTAAAGGCCCGCAAAGCAACATTCCAATGATGTTTTCACAAAGGCCTCTCGGAGCCCGAGGGGATTTAAACCCCCTCGAACTCCGAGAGGCCTTTGTTTTATTTGTTAGAACATTCTGCCCTCTAGTGGCAGAATGTTCTAATAGCCTTATAGCCCTTCGTAGCTGGGCTATACCGGCTATTAAAGTCCTGCTCCCTTGTTAAAGTCCCACGCCTTCGGCGCGGGCCTTTAACGCTGGAGCGGGCCTTTAATAGCCGGTATAGCCCGCTACGGCGGGCTATAAGGCTATATTATTATGCTTATTACATTATTTCATCTTACCTTCTTTATTAAAGTACATACCAAACTCAGTGAAACTATTTTACAGTTGTTTTGTTGTAAACTGAATTTAAATCTTTTCAAGGTGTACTATTACTTTCTGTAATAAAAAAGAAGGAAAACTGTCATTATATATAATATTATGGTTTTAAGAACACAACATAATTTTACAATAACATAACATATTCAGTTTCCCTTTTTTGCTGTTTTCAGATTCTAGTGAATTTCACCATACACAGTGATTTCTTTTTTTTTTTTTTTTTTATAGATATGCAATACAAAGAAAAAGGTAGAATAATTTCAAATCAGCGTTCCCGCCCCCCCCCCCCCCCACCCTCTAATCTAGAACAAAGAGTTTTTACCGCAGCGGGGAAAACAAATTACATTTAAATGGTGATCGCTTTTTAAAATCCTCGAAAGAAAAAACAGAAAAAGAAAAGTGAATTAATTTTGCAAACATAGTACTAACTATTAAAACAGAAAGCACTAAATACATAAAGTGCCAGTGCATGAGTTTTAGGACCATGAGGCATAATAGTACCACCACTAAAAATCTGTTAATAATAAAGTGAGTCGTGCCTCTTGTGCAAAAAATCGCAGACATAGTACAACATACAGGATTAATGAATGACCATATCTGTAAACAAAGAGCATTTTAACAAATTGTAGCGCAAACATACAAAAGTTAATAAAAAGAGGAAACCCTAGGAGTTCGTCTAATTGAGCCACCTGGATAGGGGCTCCCAAATGACTAATCCCTTCTTTTTTGCCCGGATGCCTTTTTTAGCGTAAATAGCCCTCTCAAGATTGCATGTTGCTACCAATCGGGCCAACCATTGGGAAAATAAAGGGGGATTTGGGTCTATCCAAGCAGAAGTTATACAAATCCTGAGAATAGTCATAGCCACAAAAATGAGTGCACCACCGATCTTCCTATCAATCCTATCTTGTATACCCAGCAAGATGGTCGTGGGGGTTAGCTGGATATCACATGATAAGACTACCCTTAGAAAGTTCTGTATTTTATTAAGTAGTGGCTCAAGTTTTATGCAGGTGGAAAACATATGGACAGAGTCTGCGCTAAATTCCGCACATCTAGGGCAGAGAGTTCCTTTGCCTGTACCCCATTTTGCAATTCTACTGGGTGTGATGTACAGGAAGAAGCCGGTTTTGTAGAACTGGGCCTGCAATTTGGCAGATAACAGGTCGCTCTGGGCGGATCGCAGGGCAAGATAGAAAATATTGGGGCATATTCTCAAGAACGTGTGATAACCATCGCAAATTTAGCTTAACGCAACTTTGCATATCGCAGCCTATCGCGGGAAAACAACGCCGTGTTAACGTAGTATTCCCAACCTGGCGGCACCATGCAATAGTCCCATGATAACGCGCCAAATGACTGCGTTAAATTCAACTCGACTCCGCAAAAATGCGAAACACGAACGCGAATAAAGTTGCGATGAGGCCAACTGCAATAGAAAAATCAGCGATAACCAGCGACAGGCCTGCAATTCCCACGCATCATGCGGGAAAATGCACCATAAAAGCTGAACAAGAAAAACACACCATAAACAAAATAAACTGCGTAGCAACATGGATGCACCCGGAATGAGTGCCCAGGTCAACGCGAACCCCACAAGCCACACAGATCACCAGCAAGGAACCTCGGGGTCGGGGAAGGCCAAGGAGAAGAGGAAGAGGAAGACTGGGTACAGTCCGCATGACAACCGGATCGTCTTCACGGAGGTGACAGAGCACTAACAACAACTATCCGTCACCTCCACTGTGCCATTGGCAACACAGACGGAAAAATGGCATTCCATCGTGAATGCAGCCGGAGTGTCGAGGAGGCCAAGATGCGCTGGCACAATGTGAAAAGCCAAACCAAGCAGAATCCCGCTGCCAACAGGAAGGCAGCAACGGCGAATGGAGGTGGGAGTCCTGCGCCACAGGAGGAGCTGGAGCAAATGGTGGCCACAGTCATCAGTGTGGAGACGGTGCAAGGAGTCGGGAGTCCGGACACTGCTCGACATGACCTGATACGACATCAACAGGGTGAGTAACGAACAGGGACTGTGGGGACGGGCACAATGGCACACATGCACAACGACATGTAGCACACTGCACACCCACAATGACCCTGGGTCATGTCCCTGATCCCCGTGGCACACTGCAGCACACATACAAACATCAAGTAGGCCCCCGTCCACCATGTGCCCAAAGGGGTCCCACCCCACACATCACCAATTCCACAACACACAAATGCTCCCGTTCGAAACACAGCAAAGATGCCTATGTGAGAGCCACACTGACAATGCAAGTGACACCACATGACGAGCAGCATGGCTGGAGTACAATCACCATGACATTGTGCACGCCACAAGACTGAGGTGGCTGAGTGTGGACCACATCCGGAAAGGAGCAGGTCACACTCTGACACATCCACGTGCACAAACAACCACTGACATCAACAATACATCTGCAGACAAACAAAGCACAAGAGTACAAAAACCGTCCAAGAGCACAAATGACCCAAGTCACCAACATCACAGCACCTTAAAGCACAAAAGCCAAAGGCACACTGCCTCCAAGGGATAAGGGGCAGCAACATCACAGCTGCATGTGCGACTCTCACACAATGCAGCACACACACATAGCAATGACAGCACATCCACATGGACTACAATGTGGTACACAGTGCAACACTTACACTGCAGAACAGAGGACACAACTGGGTCCGCCTGTGCGTAGAAAATGGCAAATCACATCTGACATAGCAGGAAACTGTGAGATGCAAATGTACATGTACAACCTCACCTACATCATGTAGTCCAAATGTCCACTGTCCCGCATCAAATAGTCTGCCCCTCCCAAACAGTCACAATGTACATTGTCATGCAGTCTGTAAGTAAACTTGAACAATGCGGCAACATACATGCCAACACAATGTCAACAAGCATCTCCCCTTCACGTTGCAGAGGGACACACAACACCTCCAGCAGGGCATACCAGACAACTCTACAGTGATGCTGAAGAGGACCTCCACACTTCCGACACCGACGCCCTACAACAGTCCATGGACATCTTAGGCAATCGGCCTCCAGGAGCAGGGCAGCACCGCTGCATCGAGGATACCCCACCCCCTGCACAGACAACACAGCTGGACGCACCCACCACCCCGGCTGGCTCCCAGCAGCCCACCGAAGCACACATCGCATTGCAAGGCCAGGTGTCAGACTGCCAGAGGGGGTGGCCGAACATGTGCGGGTGGGGTACTATCTCTTGGAATCCAAACTAGATCACATACGTGGGTGTCTAGGTCCCATCAGGGACCACCGACACTCCCCAACGGAGACCCACACTGCGACAGAGACACATGCCTTTGCACATTTCCAGTACTGAACCACACCCAGAGCCACAGGATAATCATCCACACCCCCACACTGGACTGGCGTACGCCGGCCCAGTTCACTCCTCTTATGTATTGAGTGGGGGAGGACAAAGCTACATGTGCAATGTCTCACCCGCTGCCTGCGGTGACATGGCTGTGTCCTCTGTACATCCCTAATGCATACATCATGAGCACACGGACACCCTCAGATAGTTCGTTGAACTGGCTACGGGCACGTGCGCTCAACACCTTTATTGGCATGGTCACATGTACAGTGACGCATGTGCTGGATGTGTGTGGGGTGAGTGTAAGCCAACCCACATGGAGTCTTTGGTGCTGGCAACAACTTGAACAGTGATCACAATTAAAGCGGAAACAAAAAACACCAGCATAACAAAAACAACTGTGAAGCATCATGGTGGTAGCCGGAGAAAGTACAGTGTTCACCCAACATGCAAGCAGAATAGTCCATGATTTGTGGTGCACTGAGTCAGTGGCACCTAAAGAGCTGAGCAGGGTATCAAGCTGATGATGGCACCCACGACAGGTGTGAGCAACTCTGACAGTCTGGCAGTAAGACACTTCCGACTCTGGCACCTGTTGTTTGGAGTTGGTCCTGGCGGTGGTGGCATGTGCATCCTGCAGTGATGCGACGTCCGGGCAGGTCAGGACTTGATTTGATGTGTGAGCCCAGGTGGACCGCAGTTGAGGCCGGAGGCAGCGGACAGCGCAGGCCACAGACACATGGCCTTGATGACCCCCAGTCCATCGACCCAGAGGCCATCCAATATGCTATCAGACAGGGGCCATGACTTGAGCTGCACAGAGTTAGTGGCCCCGGATGCACTGCAGCCGGCACAGGCACACCGCCACGGGACGGTGACTTGCAGTGCAGTGAGATAGGGCCAAGCGAGGTGAGCGGGTCCTCGTCGATGTCGAAGGTGAATGTAGCGGAGGTTTGCGGGGGACAGTGGAAGGTGTCCTCCAGGGCATGATGCAGAGGGCAGAAGCCGGCCGGAAGCGGCAAATGGAGGAGTGGAATGCTACAGCCTCATTTTTGCCACAAAGTCAGTATCACCGAATAGATGATGAAAACAACCCCCAGTCCATAGACTCAGTTGCCACCAAAGTTCAACCAGAAAGTGTCCATGGATGTCGGGGAACAGACTTAGTGGCACCGGAGCTGAAAGGGGATGCAGTCTGCGATGAGGCCAGTACAATGATATCAAGTCTGCCATAAATGAATCATGACTGAATTCCCAATGTGTGACCTACTCGACCGCAGTGTAGGCCGAGGGCGTAGTCATCAAGGGCCCATAGACACGTGTGGTTGGGATGCCATGCACATACTTTGTGTCACCACATCGAAGGGAGTATAGTGATTTAAACTCTGCATCGATATGTGTACTCGGCCATTGTGTAATCAAGACTCAGTTCCAAATGTGTGGCCTACTTGACCGCAGTGTAGGCCAGAGGCAGCGGTAAGCAGGGGCCCACGGCCACGTGTCGTTGACCCGCGATGCACAGAGTTAGTGACACCAGAGCAGTTGTCGGCAGTGTTCGATCACCTCCGTAACGATGATCCTTTTCTCCTCCAGACTGAACCGCGTCTTCCTCTTACTCGTCTCCTTCCGTACAATGATATGAACTCCGCCATGCAGAAATCAAGACTCAGTTCCACATGTGTGACCTACTCGACCGCAGTGTAGGCCGAAGGCAGTAGTCAGCAAGGGACCACAGACAGGTGTAGTTCGAATGCTATGCACAGAGTTGGTGGCACCACATCGAAGGGAGTACAGTGATATAAACTCAGCCATAAAGTGTGTACTCTGCCATTGCATAATCAAGACTCAGTTCCAAATGTGTGACCTACTTGACCGTAGTGTATGCCGGAGGCAGCGGTGGAGTACGTCAACGAGAAAGGAGTAAAGCGGGCCTGTGTCGTGGAGGCCGTGATGGTCTGAGGAGGCTGCCAAGGTCACGGGCTTTGGGCTTGGAGCTTGCGCCGGCACGTGGTGGGCCCTCTTTGACACACGCCAGTGTCGGCAGGTGAGCAGTGAGGCCTGGCTGCGCAGGGACGGGCTTGACGGGTTCGGGGACCAGTGGCCCGGGGTGCAGCAGGCGCACAGGATTGCAGGCCACACCGCTCACGGCGACGGCGTCGTCCTCATGGCGGGGTGGGAGGCTCCGCCCTGGCAGACACGTTGGGCATTCTGGAAGAGAACCACGCCCAGAGCTACGTGCTTTTTATTCACACCCCTACGCTGGCCTGACGTACGCCGGGCCAGCCCACTCCGCACACGCTTAGAGGGGGGGACGTCACAAGCTACATATCCGCGATCTTCCCCACTGGCTGGGGTGGCATGGTTGCGTCCACTGTCCACTACACTCCAAACACCAGCAGTGCATGTAGACATGGATATGTCTGTGGTCTGCATACTGCAGTCTGTCCAGCACATCTCCGCCACACTTGGCATTGTGTACATTCTCATTCATGGGTCACTTGCCTCCTTCGCACATGCCTGGTTCCCACCTCTCCCCACATTCCGCTATTGTGTGGCTGAGGTGCCATGCCGTTGATGGCTCATGTACATGGCTAACCAAGGTTGCCACAGTAAGTTGTGCTGTCGTGTCTGGTGGGTGGGCATGTTGTTTGGCATGTTGTATGTGATTTTGTGACATGTGCAGTGCCAGAGTTGTGAGTTGCATGATTGTGGATTTGAGGTGTGTGGTGTGTTCATTTGGTACTTGCCAATGAGCAGTGCATTCCCATGTGCATTCCCATAGGTGCCATCCTGGAAGTGCTGGTTGATGTTGGACTGACGGAAGATGAAGGGATCATGCACACTGCCTGGGTAGTTGGCTACGACATTGGTGAAGAGTCCCCTGTGGTCCACTATTGCCTGCACGTTGATGGAATGCGTGTGCTTTCTGTTGTGGTAATTGTGTTCAGTGTCGGCAGGGGGCACAAGTAGGACATGTGTGCAGTCGATTGCCCCCAACACGTGCGGGAATCCAGCTATGGCGTATAGTCCTTGCTTGGTCTCCATCTGTTCCTGCGCATTGTGGGGGACGTATAGGTACTGGGGTACCTAGCTGATGATGGCATCCAGGACAGGTGTGAGGAACTTGGGTGGGGCTGGCTGTGAGACTCCTCCGACTCTGGCGGTTGTTGGTTGGGAGGTACCGGAGGCCAACAGGTGAAGCACAGCCAGCAGCTTTGTCTGCGGAGGGATGTTGGTTGTCCGCTGGGTTGGTACCATCAGCCTGTGGGCAATGATGTTCAGGATGCGGAGGATGGTTGTCCTTTTGAGCCTGTAGTGGGCATTGACATTGTCTGGTGTTAGGTCTGTGAGGCTGGTGCATTTCCAGAAGGTCTGCTGTCTTTGTCTGCGCTGCCTCTGTGGTAGTCCGGGGGGGTGCGGGGGGGTCCAGGGGGGGTGGCGGTCCTGGGGGTGGTGGCGGTGGGTGTTGTTGCCCTCTCGGGGCTCCGGGATGCATGGTGAGTGGCTCCATGGCATCTGTTGTTCTTCATGTGTGGCTCTGGGCTGGGCTCCCTTTGATGGTGCAGGTTGTCGTCCGACTTTACACCAGGTCAGAGCAGGTGTTAATTTCCTGCTGCTAATGCGCCTTATCGCATGTTTTGTGATCTTATCGCCGATCTGGCTGGTCGTTGAGAATGTTGTGGAGTGGTGTTGTCGCGGATTTTTGCATGGGAACGCCTACTCTGCATCTCATTAGCGTTAGTTGCCGGTGTCATCTGTGGCGATGTTTTTTGCGACTGCTTTCGCAGGTAAACTGGTGTTATGGGCTGTTAGCACCAGCTTGTGAATGGGGCGATGAATTTATCGCGACTTTGGCTGCGATAAAATGCCGATAACTCAGCGATAAATCCTTGAGAATATGCCCCATTGTTGGGAATATCCAATTTTTGTTGCCATTTGCTTGCAATCTTGGCCATGTCATCAGGCATTTGGCTATTCAGTGCAGAATATATATACCCAATGTGGGGCAAGATAGGATCATTTAGCTTATCTATAAGGTCGAGTTGAGCAAAACCCACAGGCCTGCCGGCCTTGCGTGCCAAAAAGTCCCTGATTGCAAGGTATTTGAAAGCCTCATTATGGCTCAGGTTGAATTGAGTCCTGAGATCATTGAAGGGCCGGATTCCTTCGGTAGAAAACAAGTCTCCCAGCTTTAGTATGCCCGTCTTGTACCAGTTTTGGAGATATGATCTCCCAAAGATTGCGGGCAGGTTAGCATTATTGTTTATAGGGGTATAAAAGTTCAGTCTACCTAAACCTAAAAATTTGCGTAAATTGGAGAAAACCCTAAAAACGCCCAGTAGGGTCTTAAATCTGACCCGCTTGTAGTACCCGTACTCGAGCTGTCACCCTAGGCAGCCCCGGGCCTCAGCCCCAAGTAATAATTCAAAGGGAGACGGGACCCCTGTTGTTGTAATAGGTGGTTGTTCATGCAGTAATATAGTGTAATACTGCAGGGCTGTGGCCCAGTAGTAAAGCCTTAAATTAGGGAGCGCCCACCCCCCTCTTTCCCGAGAAAGGGATGAAAGCTTATAACATCTCCTTGGCTGAGAGTATGCCCAGACAAATTGAGAAAAAAGTTGTTCAAATCTCTGAAGCATTATCTTACTAAATTCCAGGGGGAAAGCCCTAAAAAAATAAAGAAGTTTGGGGAAGAAAATCATCTTAAGGACTTTACACCACCCCACTATGGTCAAATGTAGGTTATTGATCCGATTAAGTGCTCTCTTGGTTTCAGCCGCCAGCGGGTTCAGATTCTCACTAACAATTAGGTCAGTGTCGGCCACAATGTTTACCCCTAAATATTTAGCCTTATGGACAACCCTACTATCTGTCCACGTAATTTCCTTGTTTAGGATGATCTGTGTCTTTCCTTTGTTGAGTGCGTATCCAGAAATCTTCCCAAACTCTTGAGCCTCCTGTTCTAAGGCTAAAATAGCTGTCTCGGGGTCCGGAGTCACCAAGCCAAGTTCATCAGCGTAGGCCATGATTTTAGTATCTAGCCCAAATATGCTCACAGCCAGAATTTCTTGATTGTTTTCAATTTTCGTGATACAAGTGTCTATATATATATCAAAGAGCAGCGGAGAACAGGGGCAACTCTGCCGAGTCCCCCGTGAGATCTCGATCTGCTCCGTTAATTTCCCATTTATTGAGATTCTGGCTGTAGGATTTAGATATAAGGCTTGGACAGCTTGAATCGCCTTAGGCCCAAAAAGCATCTTCCTCATGACGCACCAGAGAAATTGCCAGGAGACCCGATCGAATGCTTTTTCAGCTTCAAGTAAAATTAGCGCAATCGGGTCTCCTGAAACCTGAGCAGCGTCAAACAAGGTGATGTTCCTCCGAATATGTTCTATAGTACCTTTTTTAGGAATGAACCTGTGTTGCCACTTAGTCACAAGGTGCTCAATTCTGGAAGATAATCTGGATGCGAGAATTTTTTAATAAACTTTAGAATCACACGTGATTGGCCGATAAGAACCCATTTCCAGCGGTGACTTATCTTTCTTTGGAAAGATTACAATCTTAGCAGATGACCATGAAGCGGGTGGAGGAGCCCCGTTAAAGATGGAAACTACCAGTGTTGTAAAAAGGTCTTTTATTTGAAAGGACATTTTTTTATAAAATTCTACCGGGATGCAGTCAGAACCAGCCGCTTTACCATCTGGTAGATTTGCTAGGGCTATAGCAATTTATTCCCATGATGGAGGGTCTTCTAGTTGGTCATGGTCTTCCACGCTGAGTTGAGTCAGCGAAACTGCGTTCAGATAGTTGGAGATCTCTGCCTCTCTAGAATCCGTTAAGCTGATATTCTCCTCTGTATATAAGCCTTTATAGAACTCTCGAAATGCCCCTTGGATTTTAATCGGATCGTTAGTAATCTCCCCCATAGAGACTTGTATCGAGAGTATTTCGTTAGAGGAAGCCTGCTGCCTGGTTCTGATGGCCAACTGATGACCGATAAGCTCACTACACTCGTAAGTTTTTTCACGAGCAGAGGCCCAATTTGCAGCAACCTTCTCTGCAAGTATCGACCCGATTTCGGCTTTGATGGCTGTCACTTCGAGCTGTGCTGCTTCAATTTCAGCCCCCATCTGAACTGCCCCAGTTAATTTCTCTTCCGCCTTTGCCATCTTGTCCTGTAGCTTCAAAATCTGCGTCTTTTCTTGTTTATTCTTCCT
The DNA here is from genome assembly GCA_963921515.1 of Calotriton arnoldi. NCBI lineage: Eukaryota > Metazoa > Chordata > Amphibia > Caudata > Salamandridae > Calotriton > Calotriton arnoldi. The sequence goes on from CAWUFW010008517.1 coordinate 258,676, forward strand.
TATGGAGTACCGTAAGGTCTCCCCACGGATACACGCTTTCATACCACCATACCATACCACCGTGGCTGGGGCAGACCCTATGTTTATCTCAAGGAACTACTGGATCCAGCTTCTCATATACATCTGGTATCCGACATCGAACAAAAGCGCTCTTTCGAAGCTCCAGGACGAGATTTCTCCACAGGAGCCCAACCCCTCTATGTTTAGGATAAGTGGATTATGGTCCGACATAAATCGCGGGGCAGTGTCGATAGTACAGTCCCGGATCAAAGATGATGAAGCCAGAAAATAGTCCAACCTCACTAAGGAAAGGTGCGGGGCTGAGTAATACATAAAACCTGGTTGATGTGGTTTTAAATTAGCCCACACATCACTAAACCCATGAGTGTGCATTAAGTTTATTAAAGCCTGATATACTTTTGGCTTCCTGCCTGTATATTTCCACTGGTTGTTCACTCTCCAATTACTAGGTAAGTTAATATTAAGGTCGCCACAGATGATGACCGGGAGAGGCCAATGGGCTAATTCTCCTGAGATCCAATTAATTACCCCGGGGTCATCAGTATTGCTTCCATAAATGGAACATACAGTAAAAGAAAAATCAGGCGATAAACGGCATTCTGCTATAACCCATCTTCCAAGAAAGTCAGACTTCACACAAACAGATTTAAGTGGATGATTCTGTTGGACCATGATCCCTACACCTTTAACACGCGCGCCCTGAGATGTCCCCCCAATTACTCTATACCCCAACGAATTCAAAAGATGTCTCTGCGATCCCTCGATATGTGTTTCATGGAGGCTAACGATGTCAGCTCCCAGCAAGAGCAGCCCCTGTGCCACCTTCTGCCTCTTCTGAGCATCATTCAATCCACAGATGTTTGCTGATACGATTCTAAGATTAGTTATCTTATTCATGTTAATGCTTGACCGAATTTCCCGAGGTTAAACATCATACAAATTACATATGAAATACAATCAAAGCAAATCGAAAATCTGACAAAAGCTACCACACCCTTCTGGGTACTAAAGATCTCATTATCCTGTTTACAATAATACATAGAAAATAATTTTTCCTTCTCCATCACACATTTTTTTTTTTTTTGCCGTTTGCACTTTTTACCACTAGGTTCAACCTCAAAATAACTAAAGCAAACAATATGGTAAACACCCAATGTCCCCCCACCACTACTCTACTTGACCGACACTTCTCCCCGTCCACCCCCCCAAAAATAGAGCAATCAGGAAAGCCCTGAGTGATGGTCATCAAAATGTGAGTCCCCCCGCCCATCCACGCCGTATTTATCTGCCAAAGATTTTTAAGGTATAACCGGCAAGTGGAAGAGAAGAGCTCCCATTAAAAAGCCTATCAGAGCCCCCAAACAATTCCCTCCAAAAGCAGATAGTAAAAAAGAGAGGAATAGAAAAGAAGAAGGGAGCGGCATGTACTAGAGTGTTAATCTTTGTCGGATAGAATGCTGACTAGCTATGCCACTTTCTAGCCTTGATTTCCCCAAGAAATTCCTCTGCCTTAATCTCTGACAAAAAGGTACGAGAAGACCTGTTCAAAATAACCTTCAGTCTGGCCAGGTTCATTAGGAACACCTGGGCGCCCTGCTGCTGGAAAGGGGCAATTAACTGGCGAAGGCGCCACCCCCGCTCCACTGTAGCGTGACAAAAATCAGGCTTGGTGAAAAACAACACCCCATTAGAGCCCTTCTGGGAATTGGGCCGGGCCTGATCGTAGACCAGCTGTCTAAGCAAAAAGTTCCCAAAAAACACCAGAAAGGCCCTGGGTTTTTCTCCACTGTAGCTGCTGCCATCGTGTCGTTTCTTTAAGTTGAAAGGGAAGCGGTGTGCCCGCTGGACCTCGTGATCCCAATTCCAGTTGGAATGTTCGGGAAAGGCATCTCGCAGGACTTTCAGAATGAAGCGCCATGGATCGTCCCCCTCCACCCCTTCAGGAATCCCTAGTAGACGGAGGTTATTCCGGCGCTGTCTGTTCTCCTGCTCTTCCATCTTCACCATTAAATCTGTCAGACATGCAGCTTGGGAAGAACCTTGGTCTTTTAAGGTGGTTACTTCGGTTTCCAAACGTTCCGTACGACCTTCCACCATGGTAACCCGATTACCAATGTCAGTGCAAATTTTGCTTAGCTTCCTTATGCCCCCTTGCAATTTTTTGGCGGCCCCTTTGGCGAGGCGACTGTCAGAACGGGCCTCTTCCTGAAACTGCTTTATAGAGGCCAATATGGAAGTTAGAGAGGGCTCTTCCATAGTTTCCGGTACAACTCTTGTATTCTCCCAGTGTGAAGCTTTCAAAGCTTCCTCGTCATGGGGAAAGAAAGCTGAGAGTCTGAATAATCCCACTTAAGCTGGCTGCGTCTTTTTGACTTGTTGCATGTCCTTTTCTGGTGCTGAACAGTTCCTGTATCTTTGGAAGGATTACTGTCATTGTTGTTAGAAAGATCATCATCGCTTGCGCTAGTCAAACAATCTTCTGTTGCAGAGTCAGAACCATCCGACACAGAAAAGAAATGTTCGCCAGTAGATTTGGGAGTCTGGGAAGCCTGGGACCCGGGTTGTTTTCCAAACTTTGGGATTGGTTTATAGCTCCAGTTGTTTGAAGTTTAGGTTCCAGTTTTTTAAAGCTAGAGGCTGAAGCAGAGGCGCCAGGGGCAGGGGCAGGCGGGATCATTAAATTTGTGTTCCCATTGAAGGGAGCCGAGAGGGGGTCTGCCGGTTTAATAATATCAATAAAGCCAATCGGGCCCTCTGCGCCAGGCGATTGATCCCTGGATGTCACGATCTCCTCGGTCTGCACAGGGGCGTGATTTTCTTTTGTGGATTCGCCTGATTGCAGTAAATTAAAATTCCCTTTTTTTGCCAACAGTGAGTCGCCAAGTTCGCCCTCTGGGAGCAGTGCAATTTCATCGGTAGGGGCCGGTAATTTGGCGGTAGTAAAATGTTTGGCAATAGAGGGCTGAAGACCCTCCTTTGGAGCTCCTCCTCCCCCAAGTCTCCCCACTGTCTTTTTGGGACCCCCGGTCTCACGTTTACCTTTCAAGGTGGTATCCGGCCCCTCAGCATCTCCCTGGCCGGCGCTGACAGAAACAACTTTAGATTTGGGGCCTCTTGCTCCTCGAGTCGACATGCACTGCCTCCGCTTAGGACGGAATAGAGTCTCGATGTGAACCAAGGCAAAGAATATAGTAGCCGACCAGCAAACGAAGGCGTCCCAAGACTTTTTCCCCGGGGAAAACAAACAGCAACCGTTTCTGGCGTCCAAGACTCTCAGAGCAGTTTGACTGCGGAGTTGGGCTTCAAAATACGTTCTCCGTGCCTTCAGACACTGCATCCCGTGACCAGGCAACGTAGCCGACTGCCGATACTCTCCTACACGGCGTAGGCGGCTGGGTGGCGAGAAATCACACTGAAGCCATCTTACTCAAAATACAGTATTTCCTATCATCTCGTTGTCTTCTCCCCATACACAGTGATTTCAATGTAGATCATCATATAACAGCGGGGAAAAAAATAGAATCAATGAGATTGTAAAAAAAAAACAAATCTGCGTCGAAAATATTTACAACAAATTCAACTATCTGTTTACCTATCTACAGTTTCTAAATTACATTCTTCAACTACATAAAATTATTTATTTCTCTGAAGTACATTTTCTAAAATATACACTCTCATTTACATCGCGTATAATATAAAGATCAAATATATAAACAAGTTCCTTCAAACACCATTTTGCAAATGAAATAAGAAATAGCACAAACAATAATCTAAACAGTAATTGTTCACATCTTCCCAATAGGCCGAATAATGTTTCCAAATCCATTTGCATTGAAAATATACAAAATAAACTCGTTAATTCGTGTTCACATCTTCCCAATAGGCCAAATGATGTTTTCAAAATTTTGGCATAGAATATATCAGATATGAATTTGATAATTCGTAAGGCAACCTACATTTGAATTCCTAATGGGCATCATTGCAATGTGTCCATCCTTTATTGCACTTTAAATACACAGTATAGTGTCCAGATGTTGTAGTAGGGCCATCATGGAAAATAATAGCCACTGCTTTAAAAGTTCTTCCTGAAATTGACACTTGACTTGCCACAAAATGTTTAATTTTAGTTTCCAATTTTCTTCCATTTGCTCTACAACGTTGCAGCATTAATATGACATATTTTCCAAAGCTTTCTATATATAATGTTGACAACATTTCTGATTTACAATGAGAGCATTTCATATCTTGATTAGCTCTTTTTACTAATTTGTTAAAAGACACTGATTTACAATCTGGTATTGTCAAATATATGAATCGTGTAGTGTCTATTTCAGTGGTAGAAGAAAATGAACACTCTTTACATTTATGATCCCATCTGTAACTTAGTCCAAACTAATTTTCAATTTCTATTCCTTCATCTTCGAATACTGCAAGTATAAACATAAGAAATTCTTGTGCATCTTGGTGTATATTCAGTGTAAATTGCGAAGAACAAGTACATATATCCAAAAGATGCCAAATGCCAGAAACAGTATGGATTTTACTTCTATCAGTTATCAACTTTTGAAAAATATAATGTAGTAAAGAACAATCTTTTTCTCGATTTTCCATAATTTCATGATGAAGATCTTCTAGGTAAAAGACAACATTCACAATTACATTAGCATAGCAGTTGATACCTGAACTATTTTCTAACTGGTATCCTACAATATCATCAGCACTGTCCATTTTCATTTTCTTTGCAGCTTCATCATTTTCTTGAATTGGTTTCTTTTTTTGAATCTCACTAGAATGTTTCTCTTATTTCCGTTTTGGACATACTACAAGTTTCTCATATATGGGATATTCACCTAAGTTAGGAGCATACAGTCTTCTTAAGCGATTATACTCTCTTACACAATTTGCATCAGCACTAACCTTTTTCTCATCAAAATCAATCAAATACAAACCAGATAATGTTCTTACTAGAAACAATGCAACATATGCCATGCCCTCTTTAAACACTGTACTTCCAATATTTACCAAAGCACTGTCTACACTTAAACCTTGAGATTTATGAATGGTTAATGCATATGCTAAAGAAAGAGGAAACTGTTTCCTATGAACATACAAGTCTTTTACAAGCAAAAAACGAAGAGCACAACGTCCAATCTGTTGTACCTCTTCAATCTGACCAAATTTATTCTTCAAAAATTCAATTCCATCTCTCTTCTGATAATTAACAAAATCAACAACTTTTCCCATTGCTCCATTTACTAAACCTTTTTCTACATCCAAATCACGCCGTAATATTACCCGACAGTTTACACATACATATAAAGTCTTTTCTAAACCAGCAGTCTTAGATACAGACCTCTCCAAAGAATCCAATTTTGACTGTAATTTCTCAGAGAGAAGAATAGTAACTCCTTTGTGCTCCATTTTATCAATGGCTTCCATTTTCACTATTGGTTGTTTTTCCAGTTTCAAAAGTTCTTGATTGAATGTAGAACACTCTTGCAGTGTTGGCATTAGGCAAACTGTAGACTTCTTTTCTCCAATTTTATTGTACATTATTTCAGGTGCAATATTTTCATTTGGAAACAAGTTTGTTAGTAGCCGACTTTGTAAATCTTCTTTACCATGTTTTGTCAAAACACCAATTCTAATATCTTGAAGAATGTTTCCATAATGTTCATCACTTGCTTGTCACATATTCTTAATAAGTTCTTTATATTCAAAAGAGAACAAATGTTCACATTTACAATGCTTCCGAAAGATTTCCTTGTGTCTTCATGTACAAGTGTTTTAAAAATTGGTTGTCCTTTCACAGGAGTAAGTTGTAGTAGATCGCCGAATACAATTACATGTTTTCCTCCAAATAAAACATCATAATCTGTTTTTAAAATCTGTTGCATTCTTAAATGTACGAAGGCAAGCATTAAGTTTGAGACCATGCTTAGCTCATCAATGATCAGAAGTTTCATTTTCTTTAGTACTCTTGAGACTTCATAACAAGCTTCTCCAGATAGCTTGTGATATTCCAACTTATTTTCATGTTAAACTGGTAGCATGAGTAATTAATGTAATGTAATCCCTTTAATGTTGTGTGCTGCTAACCTAGTTAGAGCGGTTACAACACAAGATAAATGTGATTCAGTGGTTTTCTGTAGATAACCGGTCAAAACTTTAATTAAGAAACTTTTTCCTGTTCCAACTTGACCACTGATATACATTCGAATAGGTTTAAATGATGTGCATTAGCATTCTTTTTTCATGCAGTAAACCATGCTGTATCTGTTCTGTCACTTGCGGATATATTTCTTTTTGTTCAATATTTAGTTTTCTTCCAAGTTTCCCAACTCAATAATATCCTGTTGTGCTTCTTGCATTGCTGTTTCTACTTCATTCATGGCTATTGCTGCCTCATTTTCAAGAATTGGTTGTCCTAATGGATCTTGACTTAGTGGAGCAGAACTTTGACTATCTTGAGAACTGTCTCTAGCTATTTCAGCTGCAATAGTAGTTTCTTGTTCAATCTCTTCATTTAACATTTGCAGATAATTTAGAAAAATTGTGCATTGAATGCTATCTGTACATGCATTAAAAGAATCTTCATAGCACTCAAAATCTCCAAGTAATTCCATTTCACTACACCAAGGCTTGAAAAGTTGCAGAAGTGCCAAATAGAAAAATTCCCTTTTATCTGGAGTTTCGCAACTGAGTTTCCTGTGGTTAATAAGTAAGCCTGGGCGTAGTTCGCGAAGTAGCGCTACGCGAAGCTACGCAAAGTGCAGTTGGCACTACGCGAGCTACGTGTAGCACTACGCGAACTGCGTAGTGCACTGTTCGCAATGATTGCACAGTGCCGGATGCTTGTCCGCACTGTGCAATCATTGAAAACGGCATCTTGCACAGTGCGAGCTGTCTTTTACTGCCGCTCGAATAGATTTTTACTCGAGCGGCAGTTTTCTCAACGCGGACTGGTAGTTTCTCATCGCGAGCGGTCGCGAGCATACGCGACCACTCGCAATGAGAAACCTGACCTCCCAGCGTTGAAAATCTCGCCGGGAGGTTTATTTTCCATGCTCGCGATCGGCAACTTGATGTTGCTGATCGCGAACGAGGAAAAAGTCTCACCGGGATGTCATTTTGCTTGCTCGCGGTCGCCAACTTGACGTTAAGGACCGCGAGCAAGCAAAAAATGACCGCTGCACTACGCTACGCTACGCCACGCATGTTTGCACTGTGCTACGTGCAATTCGCGCTGTGCGAAGTAGCGCAAACTTCGCAAACTACGCGAGCGTAGCGTAGTGCTTTGCCCAGGGTTATTAATAAGATTTCCTTTGGCATGTTTTACCAAACATCCTTCACATCCAATTACTGCATATTTTTCTTCATTTATATTTTCTGTAACATTTCTCTTAAAGCTGTAATGTTGCAGTACTTCATAGAGACATATGTTTTCCAGATGTGGACTTCTTTTAGGATAGTACATATCCAACATATTCGTTTTAACAATATCTATACTTTCTGGTTCATTCAATGCTAAGTATTTAATTTCTTGTACAGATTTCATTACTCGATTTTGTGTTGCAGCAAGACCTAGACTTACCCAAATGATTCCTCTTGACTTTGAATATAAACTTGCAGAGGTCAAGCGATCCGAACATTCGTAGGATCCAATCTCTCGATGGGAAAGCATCTTCAAACTAAAGCTGTACAATTTGTTACTAAGAGTCTTCTCTTGTGAAATTTATTCCCACATTTCTTTCAACTCCGTCTTTTCAGATTTGGTTATATATGACGTAACATAGCGAGCAACAGCAATTGAATTATCTGCAACATACTGGATATCCATATTTGCATTCCACATTGTCAAAATCACTGGATTGTAGTTATTAATATACTTTGAATCTTCAGTTCTTTTTATCTTGTAAGTAATCTTCAGAGATTTTTGAGTTATAGCTTGCCTTACTGCTGACATGAAACTGTTGACTCTTCCTTTTGAAATTACTGGCCGTGGGAATCCAAAACAACATTTTGCATAAAATCTTCCCTTTGATTTGTATTTCTGTCGACAATATTTCCCACATTGATGACTTTCAAACCGTAAAACTTGCTGTCTCAAGTTGTTTTCTCCTCCTTCTTTTGGAATGGCACAGGTAACATATTTTTCAATGAAAGACAAAACACTTTCATCAGTATCAGTTCCAAATTTTGGTGCATTCTTGATCCATAACAGCATGTGAATATGAGGTGCACCTCTGGCTTGGCACTCCTTTCTCCAAAAGAAATCAATAACTTTTCCAAGAGGTGGATTATTTTTATTGCAGATAAAAGACATCATAGCTTGAAACCTATGATTAAAATATCTGCATACATTTACAGGATCCAAGGTACACAGTTCTCCAGCTGTCTTCAGTTCAATGTTGTTTAAATTTGAATTTGCTTGTCGTAGAAATTCAAGTAAATCGTCCCATGCGTACTCAGCACAGCTAAGCGTAACAAACCACTTAGGGGTTCCTAAGTTCCTTAACATACATTTAAGTTCTCTGTGATGACGATACCAATATTCATTAGTACCACGTTGACACACCATCAAATTAATTAACTGAGATTCAAAATGATCGTCTCTTTGTTGAACTTTGTCCAAAAATTCCTTTACAGAAAGATGTGTAAGATGATCTCCTGTTTTTAATATGTAGTTCACTGCATATGAAAGTGCAGACAAGTCACTTTCAAACAGAAGATGAAATAAATATGGAATACACTGTTGAAATCTTGGATCTTCTGAGTACAAACTTGTTGTACGATATTCTGAAGCTGGAATCTGTACTGGTTGTTATCATATCGTCTACCTTTTCCAGTGGGGAATAGCTGTGGAAAACAACGAGCTTCCAAACTTTTTTCCCATACACTCATGGGAGTTTCCTTCACTTTCTTCATTTGTAAAAATTCAATAGTGTTTCCTATCACTTCTTTTGAATGTAGAGGATGTATACTATAATGTTCATAAATTTCTTCACTCCTCGAGTTATCCAGTATTTCTATTTGGCCAGTTGAATTTTCTCTTTCATCTTCTAAAGATATTTTTTCTTCTTCCACATATACATTTTTATTAAAAAACATTGTTTTGCACAAGATAAAATGTAGCCTTTTGAAGTTTGGTGACATCTACTAACTCTTGCCATATTTTCCGACTCTTTGTTGGTACACCATTAACTAGAATGACTACAGGTTCACTTTCCTCTCTCTCTATACCAACAGTTTCAATATTTTTCTTAAAATCTAATGGTAAGTACACAACTCTTCCTTTTAAACCTCTTTGTAAATCTGTTGGAGGAAGCTTACCTGTTTTAGGCTCCATACGAACTATAGCCTGAAACGGGTGCACAGATTGAATAAGAATGGACTCATACGTATTTAAATCTACCAGTTCCGGAGGAATAGCTACCAACTCTAGGTTGTTATGTACAGCTCTAGCTGGCATTTTGTTCTCTTCTAATTTGTTGTAACAATATTTACAAATACGTTGATCAGTACCCAACTCAAAATGACCTTCCACCAACAAATAAGCACCAAATTGCTCCCACTTATCATTGTTTTCCTTTTCACTTTTTAAATACACATCAACATTCCTAGTTTGACTTCTATAGTGAGTATGTCGACAACAAATACAAACATAGTTTGGATTTTCACAAGAAACTACCTTAAACTTTGTAATTTCTTCTGCAAACTTCACAGTAGTAGTATCTTCCATCTCTTCTTCAACACCTACACTTATCAAACTCTCACTTTCTCTACACTCCTCTTGAGGACCAAAGAAACGAAAGTCTATATCATCAGAAACTTTTTTTACATCCAACACTGAACCATGCAAAAGAGCTGTGTTTTTTACATTTAGAGATAATGCAGGACTTTTTACGTAGGATAATCTTCTTAATAACTTCCGCATTTGTGAATGATGTACTGCTAACATTCTTAAATGATGAAAGTACTTCGACACACTTTCTAGAAAGACAAGCAAGAGAATGACCTTGCAAGTTAGTATATTTTCTCACTTTACAAGTCCTTACAACATCTTAATCCTCCGTTTAACACTTTTTTACCATAATGTCGTAAAAAAATTCATAATATATCAATAGATTCCTGTTGTATACTACAAATACTACAACAATCCCACTTATACACTGGAGCTTTTGTACGTCTTCCTTGAACTTCTTCAGCTATTACTTCTTCCTCATTTCTAGGAACCATCTTTTCTTTTTCAATTGGACAACTGTTTTTAACTTCATAACAATGACCACTGGTATCAACTGTGTGAACTAATGTAATTTGTTGAAAATAGCTTTCTTTATTAAAAAAGGCTCTGTACTAGAAGTGTGCTTCCATTCACCCAAACTTTTTTTCCAAAGGTTAGTTCTATGAACCAGTCTTTTTCTTTTACTTTTCTGCTTCATAAAGTGCATTGTTTTATTCAATGTTTTCATTCTCTTCAATGCTAATATAAAAATTTTCTTTTCAATTCAAAAGCCTTTTCGACTACACTTTCAATCTGTTCTTTCTTTTTGTAAAATGCTGATCTTCTTTTATATTTTGTGCAATCTTTCAATAAATGTTGTAGTACTCTACTTTTATACATTCTCTTCCTAATATATTTATATTGTTTCATCCTTTTTTCAACATGGATTGTTTTCTTATAACCTGATTTTGCATTAATTTCTCCTTTTTTCTTTTCCTTCTGATTGCTTGTAGTACTTTTCTTTCTCTTTTCCCCATTTTCAAAATCGATTACGTTTTTTAAAACACTTTTAACAAATTCTTTTGTTCTCTTACCAGAAGACTTTTTCTTTCTCTTTTCCCCATTTTCAAAATTGATTACGTTTTTTAAAACACTTTTAACAAATTCTTTTGTTCTCTTACCAGAATACTTTTTCTTCAACGTCACATGTTGTACTTCATCTACTTTATTCTTTTCTCTATCCTTTAAATAGTTCTGTTTCCTTTGTTGTCTTTGCTTTTGAACTTTTCTTGTCATACTGAATATTTCTTAACAATTATGAAGAATTTCTAAAAAAGAAAATAAGTTTATTATCTTTCTAAAAAATATTTAATATTATTAAAAACATTATATACAAATATTGTTATCTATAAATAAAGAAATACATTGAGTAATGCCTAGGTGAATAGATGAGTGCAACAGTAGGACCTGGATGATTCTACAACTGCAAGGGTGGCACGTAACTAATGCCTGGGTGATTGCATAACTAAAGGGGTAATATCTGGAGGATAACTGCAGTACATAGCAAATCAGTGGGTAATGTTATAACTGCATGAGCACTGCTTGGGTGATTGCAGGAGTACTGAGGGAATGACTGAGTGATTGGAGGAGTTGAAAGGTAGTGCCTGAGTGATTTTATAAGTGCATGAGTACTGGCTGAGTGATTACATAAGTAGAAGGGTAATACCTGCATGATTGGAGTGCAAGGGTAGTACCTGAAAGATTATATAAGTTCATTGATAGTGTCTGGGTGATTGAAAGAGTGCACATGTATTACCTGGGTGAATGCATGACTGCATAGGTAGTGCCTGGGTGGTTTCATGAGTGCAGGGGTAATAACCTGGGTAATTGCAACAGTGCATATGTAGTGCCTGGATCATATGAAGACTTCATAGGTAGTACTTGGGTGTTTTTATGACTGCATGAGTGTTGGGCCTAGCCAAATACAATGCAGCACACTATTATATGACCCAACCATAAGTCTCTCCATATTGTTAAAAGCATGCATACATACGTCTCTACCTGTTCAAATCATCATCATATCTAAATGAAATATGTGTACAATATTTCTGAAATATAGTGAAACCTAAAAAATGAGACATGTAATAGATCTGCCTGAGTGATTGCATAACTCCATGCATAGTGCTTCGATGATTGTATGACTCCAAAGGTACTTGCTAGGTATGTGCAGGAGAAAATGGATAGTGACTGGCTAATTCATCAGTGCATACATATAGGTTGAGTGCATGGATAAGTGTATTAATAGCACCTGAAGGCATAGATGAGTCATGGAGTAGTGCCTAGGTGAATAGATAACTGCAACAGTAGCACCTGGATGATTCTATGACTGCAAGGGTAATGTGTAGGTTATTACATGTCTGCATAGGGAGACACTGCATGATTCTATGACTGCAACGGTACTACATAAATAGTCCCTGGGTGATTCCATGACTACAGGGGTAATATCCGGGGGATTACTGGAGTACATAGCAAGTGAGTGAATGATTTTATAACTACATGAGTACTGCTTCAGTGATTGCAAGAGTAATGAGGTAGTGCCTGAGTGAATAAAAGAGTGCAAAGGTAGTGCCTGGGTGATTTTATAACAGCATACTACTAGCTGAGTGATTACATAAGTACAAGGGTAGTGTCTACCTGATTGAAGGAGTGAAACGTTAGTGCCTGACTGATTATATAAGTGCATATGTAGTGGCTACATGATTCAAAGAGTGCATGGGTAATACCTTGGTGATTGCATGAGTGCATAGCTAGTGCCTGGGTGATTGCATGAGTGCAGGGGTAATGCCTGGGTGATTGCATCAGTGCATATGTACTGTCTGGATCATTGGAAGACAGCATGGGTAGTACTAGGGCGTTTTATAACTGCATGAGTGTTGGGCCTAGCCAAATATAAAACAGCAGACTATTACATGGCTCAACCATAAGTCTCTCTATAGCATTAAAAGCATGCATACATATGTCTCCACCTTTTCAAATCATCATCATATCAAAAATAAATATATATACAATATTTCTGAAATATAGTGAAACCTAGAAACTGAGACATGCAATAGATCTGCCTGAGTGATTGCAAAACTCCATGGGTAGTACTTTGGTGATTGTATGACTCCAAAGGTAGTCGCTGGGAAATTGCAGGAGAAGATGGATAGTGACTGAAAGAGTGCAAGGATAGTGCCTGGGTGATTGAAGCACTGTATAGCTAATGCATTGATGATTGCATGAGTACAGAAGTAACCTCTGGGGGATTAAAGAAGTACATAGGTAACGCCTGGGTGACTGCATGACTTACAGGAGTAATATCTGGTGATTTACATAAGTACATAGAAAGTGACTCAGTGATTTTATAAGTGCATGGTTACTTCTTGGGTGATTTCAGGACTACTGAGGTAATGCCTGAGTGAATAAATGAGTGCAAAGGTAGTGCCTGGGTGCTCTCATAACACCATGACTACTGGCTGAGTGATTACTTAAGTACAAGGCTAGTGCCTCTGTGATTGAAAGAGTACAACTTTAGTGCCCTGAGTAATTATATAAGCGCATGAGTAGTGACTACATGATTCAAGGAGTGCATGGGTAATACCTTAGTGATTGCATGAGTGCATAGGTACTGTCTAGATGTTTGCATGAGTGCAGGGGTAATGCCTGAGTGATTACAGCACTGCATATGTAGTGACTGGATCATTGGAAGACTGCATGGGTAGTACTTGGGTGTTTTTATAACTACATGAGTGTTGGGACTAGCCAAATATAAAACAGCAGACTATTACATGACTCAACTATAAGTCTCTCCATATTATTAAAAGCTTGCATACATATGTCTCTACATTTTCAAATCATCATCATATCTAAAAGAAATATGTTTACAATATTTCTGAAAAATAGTGAAACCTAAAAACTGAGACATGTAACAGATCTGCCTGAGTGATGGCAAAACTCCATGGGTAGTACTTGGGTGATTGTATGACTCCAAAGGTAGTCACTGGGTAATTGCAGGAGAAGATGGATAGTGACTGGCTAATTACATGAGTGCACACATAAAGGTTCAGTGCATGGATAAGTGTATAAATAGCACCTGAAGGCATAGATGACTCACTAAGAAGTGCCTAGGTGAATAGATGAGTGCAACAGTTGGGTCTGGATGATTCTATGACTGCAAGGGTAGTGCCTGGGTTATTACATAAGTGTATAGGTAGAGACTGCATGATTCTATAACTGTAGGGGTAGTACATAACTAGTGCCTAGGTGATTGCATGATTGCAGGGGTAATATCTGGGGGATTACTGGAGCACATAGGAAGTGAGTGGGTGATTTTATAAGTCCATGAGTACTGCCTGGGTGATTACAGAAGTACTAAGATACTACCTGAGTGATTACAGGAGTGCAAAGGTAATGCCTGGGTGATTTTATAAGTGCATGAGTATTGCCTGAGTGATTACATAAGTACAAGAGTAGTGCCTCCGTGATTGAGAGAGTGCAAGGATAGTGCCTGGGTGATTGAAGCACTGCATAGCTAATGCATTGGTGATTGCATGAGTACAGAGGTAACGTCTCAGGGATTAAAGGAGTACATAGGTAACGCCTGGGTGACTGCATGACTACAGGAGTAATATCTGCTCATTTACATGACTACATAGAAAGTGACTGAGTGATTTTATAAGAGCATGGGTACCTCTTGGGTGATTTCAGGACTACTGAGATAATGCCTGAGTGAATAAATGAGTGCAAAGGTAGTGCCTGGGTAATTTCATAATACCATGACTACTGGCTGAGTGATTACATAAGTAAAAGGCTAGTGGCTCTGTGATTGAAAGAGTACATCGTTAGTTCCTGAGTGATTATATAAGTGCATGAGTAGTGGCTACATGATTCAAAGAGTGCACGGGTAATACCTTGGTGATTGCATGAGTGCATAGCTACTACCTGGGTGATTGCATGAGTGCAGGGGTAATGCCTGGGTGATTGCATCAGTGCATATGTACTGCCTGGATCATTGGAAGACTGCATGGGTAGTACTAGGGTGTTTTATAACTGTATGAGTGTTGGGTCTAGCCAAATATAAAACAGCAGACTATTACATGACTCAACTATAACTCTCTCCATATTGTTAAAAGCTTGCATACATATGTCTCTACGTTTTCAAATCATCATCATATCTAAAAGAAATATGTATACCATATTTCTGAAATATAGTGAAACTTACAACTGAAACATGTAATAGATCTGCCTCAGTGATTGCATAACTTCATGGGTAGTGCTTGGGTGATTGTATACATGCAAGGGTAGTCACTGGGTAATTGTAGGAGAAGATAGATAGTGACTGGCTAATTGCATGAGTGCACACATAAACATTGAATGCATGGATACGTGTATGAATAGCACCTAAATGTACAGATGACTCATTGAGTAGTGCCTAGGTGAATAGACGAGGGAACCAGTAGGACCTAGATGATTCTACATATCATACAGGGTGATTGTATGAGTGCAGGGATAATATCTAGGTGATTGGAGGAGTTCATGGGTAATGCCTGGGTGCATGGAAGAGTGCATGGGTAGTGCCTGGGTGCATGGAGGAGTGCATAGGTAGTTCCTGGGTGATTAGAGGACTGCATGAGTAGAACCTGGGTGGTTGCATGAGTGTACAGGTAGTGACTGGGTTATTCCATGAGTGCATAGGTACAGCCTGCATGATTGCATGACTGCAGGAGTAGTACATAACTAGTGCCTGGGTGATTGCACGACTGCAGGGGTAATATCTGGGGGATTACTGGAGTACATGGCAAGTGAGTGGGTGATTTTATAAGTGCATGCGTACTGGCTAAGTGATTGGCGGAGTGCATCGATCCTGAAAAGGAAATTGGAGGAGTGCAAGTGTATTGCCTGGGTGATTGAACAAGTGTATAGCTAATGCATTGGTGATTGCATGAGTTCAGAGGTAATATCTGGGGGACTACAAGAGTACATAGAAAGTGCCTGGGTGATTTTATAAGTGCATCAGTACTGCCTGGGTGATTAGAATAATACTATGGTAGTGCATCAGTGATTGCAAAAGTGTAAAGGAAGTGCCTAGGTGATTTTATAAGTGCATAGGCACTGGCTAAGTGATTGGAGGAGTGCATAGATCCTGACAGGGTGATTGGATGATTGGAGGAGTGCAAGGGTAGTGCCTGCTTGATTAAACCAGTGTATAGCTAACGCATTGATGATTGCATGATTACAGGAGTTATGTCTGGGGGATTAGAGGAATACATAGAAAGTGCCTGGGTGATTTTATAAGTGCATGTGTACTGCCTGAGTGATTAGAGTAGTACTGCAGTAGTACCTGAGTGATTGAAGGAGTGCAACATCCTGAGTAGTAGCAGAATACTGAAACTGCAGCCCAAAAGTCAGGTCTATGACATAGTGTGCACTTTTGTACTGCAGCTTCAAACTTCTGTAACTACTCAAGGTATTGGGCGTACTCAAAATAAAGCATAAAAGCTAAAAAGAGTCTGTTATAAATCTCACCATATTCCTGAAACTATACATGCATATATGTCTACCTTTTGAAATCATCATCATATATAACAGAAATAAACAAGTAGGCTGAACTTTACATTTCAAAGACACACCTACATTTCTGCAGTGTATTTCAAGTGTACCTTTCCCCAGACTCATAGAAAGTAGCCTAATCAGTGATCCCTTCTGCTAACATGTCTTAAAACTCACTTTCGTGCTGCAGCTTCACCATTCTACAAATATTGGGCCTAGTCAAACATAAAGCAGCAACCTATCACATGTCTCTACCATAACTCTAACCATATTCCTAAAAGCATACATGCTTCTATCTATACCTATTGCCAAAACCATTACACATATTAGAATACATGTGCAAGTAGAAACATAACCATACTCACAAGACCATAAAGGCCTTAAAACTTGACAGACTACACTTAACATTTCAAACACACCTAGATTTATGTGGCACATTTCAAGTGAACTTTTACACAGACTCTTATAAAGTATCATAATCAATAATTCCTCTCCCAGCATATCTTAAACATCACTTTTCAACTCCTACAGCTTCACTATTCTAGTAGTAATCAGGTATAGAGCATAGCTAACAGCAAAGCAACACTTCACTTATCTTTCATAAAAGTCTCCCCATATTTCTAAAACCATGTATGCATATGTCTGTACCTTTTGCTAGCAGCATCATATAGAAAAGTAATACACAGAAAAATGTATTCCTGTGTTTTATACATCTATCATCTTCAGACACATAACACATAGTGTAATATATGTGCAAGTAGACACATATCTCAGTCACAACACCATCCACAGCTCAAAACTTCACAGACTACACTTCAATTTTCAAACAGACACTGAAATTTATGCGGTATATATGAAATATAACTTTCCTCACATCATACAAATTACTCTAATAAATAACATCTCTACAAACATCTCAAACCTCACTTTCAGGCTGCAGTTTAAACATTCTACAACTACTTATAATGTTACACCTACCCAAATACAAAGCAGGAACCCTTCACATGTCTTTACTAAAAGTCTCACCATATTCCTAAAAGCATACATCTGTCTGTACCATAGCACTATCCAAACCTTAAAAATTCACAGAACAAACTTTCAATTTCAAGCAAACACCAGAAATGATGTGGCATACTTCAACTGTACCTCTCTAGAAACTTAAAAAAGAACTCTAATCAATATTACCTTATGTCAACATCTTTCAAACCACACTATGCTGCATCTTCACCATTCCACTACTACTCACAGTCTTGAGACTACCACATAAAAAGCAACAGCACCTCTTTGTTATACATCATGCACCTTCAAATGTATAAGACATATGAAAATACATATACAAGTAGAAACATACTTGAGACAGAAGTCCATGCACACCTTAAAACTTAACAAACTCCACCTCCAATTTTTTAAAGCAACAGCTAAAATTGTGCAGTATACTACAAATGTACATATCCACACACTAAAACAAACTACCATAGTCACTAATCCATCTTCCAATATACACATATTACTATACAGAATCTATTTTAAATAACATTTAACTACAATAAAACAAACTAGAATACACATCTCTACATTTAATAATATATTTCAAATATCACAGTTCATCAATAATTTTTAAAGATTAAAAATAAACCTAATACATAATACACCTCACAAATTTATAACTCACCTTCCAAATTGATATCACAAACTCATAAAAGATTTTCTTATGCACACAATGAATGTAATGCACCACTCTCAGCAAGGTAAAACCAGTAATGGCAAACTTTCCCTCTCTTTCTCCACACAAATACATGTAAGTAACATATCACATTGCGTCCTACATTATTTCAAATTATAAAACACATTTCTATTGGTTATACATATTAACCCTTACCAACTGACTTCTAAAAGTGCCCAACCTGGTTCTGGAACTTTTTGGAGTCGCGACTCCACCGTGCAACAACGCGATGGAGCCGCGAATCCATACGGGAGTTCAAAAATATATTACAAATAAAAATACAACTATTTTTTAAGAACACACCGCTTCTAAAGATAGTACTGACTTGCGAAATTTTACTTTAATAAGATATCACTTATACATAAATTACAATTTCACATTTTAAGTCCACAGTTAAGTTTCAACCCTTACCGCAGTCTGCTAATGCCAGTTTCCATAGTAACAGTTCATGGAACATACAACTGAACTGACAGGTCCCAAGTTCACCATATTTTCAAGTTCAGCACACAAGGTTACAAATGCAAACAGCAGGTGTGGTTGACGTTTGCAAAAAATGACCTTATCCTATCTACTGTACCTTTCAAACTATTTTTACTAACCAATAAGGAACATGCCTTTAAAGAAAGTAACATGCACCCTATTTTTGAGTGTACAATCTTCTTAAACAGCCAATCATTCTCTACTTTTTGAAAATACTGCATCTTGTCCACCATTTTAGATACCTCTCATTCTACCAACTGACTATCTCAGCTACAAACATCTTTTCATTACTTCCAGACATCCCTTCAAGATGCTTACAGTATGGATTGTTGGGCACAGCTATGTTTTCTGGTGCAAAAGGTATGCTGAACGCAGAGGTATTGACAAAGACCTAGCTTTGCAAAATGTGGATATTAAATGGATTGCACGGAGAGGATTAAAGTGGCACCAATTGATGCCTTTGGTTAAAACCTTTTTGCATCTCCAACCCCCTGACCTCATGATTGTGCACTGTGGTGGCAATGACCTAGGCACATTGACTGGGGTAGGTCTGGAAAAGCTAATGAAGGACACCTTTGCACAACTGATGTTGCTTTTCCCCCAAACTGTCTTTGTATACTCTAATATATGCCAAAGACAGAAATGGAAGTGGTCAACTCAATTCTGTCCACAGTTTGAGAAATCTAGGAAGAATGTCAATAAAGCTGTTTCTGCCATACCTCAGAGATCATAGAATGGGGTCCATCTACAACAACAATATACGTTTTGATATGGATGACATCTACAGAAGTGATGGATTACACTTCACAGATCAAGGAAACAGAGTCTTTCTTAACATCCTAAAGCTGTGCATCCGCACTTACATGTAGCTACAACAAACTCATAATGAAAACAAGGGCTCTTTTTAGAGCCACTATATAACATAATAGTAAATATAATTTTGTTTTTCATATACATATATTTTTTTTAATTTTTGGTGGATTTGCGCACCCGACGCGAATCTGCAAAAGCAGGAATTCAATGTACTACAACACAAAACACTTTTCAAGTTTAACTATTAATTTGATATATTTTTAACAACTCTATATATTGTAATCTTGTTTTTAACTGCAATCCCAGTAACTCTTTAAAACAACTTCACAAATAAAACACTACCTTCTAAAGTGTATACTACTTAATTATTTATTTAAGGTGAATTCGCGAATCCAACACAACGTTACCCAGGGGGCCCCACTGAGAGCCGCGTTGGGGTCGCAACTCCAAAGTTGAAAGAAAAAAAAATGCCTCTCTTCCATTATTCAGTATTTGCCCCGGGGACCCAATCCCCAGGCCTGCCAGCAGTTATTATTCTAAAAAAATAAGGAGGGGGACAGCGTGGCCCCCCTCCTCAGGCCAATAATGGTCCCGGGGACCCCATCCTCCAGGGCCTGCCACTATTTTTTTTTTTTTAAAAGAGGGGGACCGTGTGGACCCCCTCCTCAGGCCAATATTGGCCCCAGGGACCCCATCCCCCAGGGCCTGCAACTATTTTTTTTTTTTTTAAAGAGGGGGACTGTGTACCTCCCTCCTCAGGCCAATAATGGCCCCAGAGACCCCATCCCCTGGGGCCTGGCCTCAGCATTCGGGACCATGTGGGGAGCCCCAATGCCCCCACGGTCCCTGCCGGCTCCCCACCTCCTGCAGGAGCAGGCATTGCTTTTGGGCAAGGGGAGTTGCTAACATGCAGCTCCCCTTGCCCAAAAGCAATTCTGCTTTGCTTCGTTGAAACGAGAGCAGTGTTTGCTATGACGGGGCAGGAGCCGGGCTCCCACCCTGCCATAGCAAACAGCAATGTCCCGGGGGTGGGCACCCGAGGACATTCCAGGAGCCGGCCCTGGGGGGTGGCGGTCCCCAGGGCCATCAAGGGCTCCAGGAGGGGGGCCACGTGGCCCCCCTCCCTTCGTGAAAATAGCCCCGGTGATGGTCCCCAGGGCACTGTGGGGGGCCCGCGCCCCCGCACACTAATTATTTATCAAAGCCTCGGGGAGGTGGCGATCCCCGGGGCTTGGGGGGCCTGTGAGCCCCCCCACCCATATAAAAATAAAGCCCTGGGGAGGTGGTGGTCCCCGGGGATTGGGGGGGCCCGTGAGGCCCCCGCCCTTATAAAAATAAAGCCCCAGGGAGGTGTCAGTCCCCAGGACTGCGGGGGGCTGAGTGCCCCTGCACATTTTCGATGAAGCCCCGGGAGCTGGCGGTCCCCAGGCCCCCACTATCTAATAACACATTGCCCCCGGGACCTGGTCCACCCGGGGGCTTAAGGAAAACAAAGCACGGGAGACCGCGCTTTGTTTTTAAAAAAAATTCTCAGCGGGATTCGGCCACCCAGCGCGGCTTCCACCGAAAAAACAAAAAAAATATGCTTTTTTTGGCCCTGGGGGTCCCTGTGGGACCCCCTGATAAGCCCTAGGGGGTCAGGGTGTTTCTACCCTGACCCCTTTCCTACATTTACAACATTTTTAAACCTTTTTGATATGACTTGGCGAGTCACAAAATGGCAGCCAGCACACTCTGGTTTAGAGTGTTGGCAGCCAATAAGAATGAAGCTTGTGCTCGGGAGGATTTGCGGTTCCTCCTCGGTGCTCAGATATCGATATTTTTATTTTTTTAATTTCTCAGGAACTACTGAACGGATTTACACCATTTAAAAAAAGAGGTCGCTTTCTGAACCAAGAGCTACCTTTTTGCCAAATTTGGTGTAATTCCGTTCAGCAGTTCGGGCTGTAGCCTGTTCCAAAATGCCTATGGAAATTACATGGGGAAAACGCGTTTTGGGACCCCCCTTTTTTCTCAGCCCCCGCTTGACGAAGCACCCCAAAACTTTCAGGACAGGAGCTAACCTGAGTGAACCAATAGTTTTGAAAATTTTGCGAAGATTTCAAATGGGGCTAAAGATATTGGCAAAAGAAAAACGCTTTTTGAATAGAAACAAGGTCCTAACTATAAGTACCTACTGGTGACCACCAGTAGGTAATATATATATATATATATATATATATATATATATATATATATATATTATCTACTGGCGGTCGTCAGTAGATAGTTATAGTTAGGACCTATTATCCATAGGAAATTCACAACATTCTATTTCCAATAACTTTGGCGCCGGTTGATGAACCTTTGCGAAATTTTCAAAACTCGTGGGGCACTCCGGTCTACTCCTATCCTGAAAGTTTCGGGGTGATTCGGTAAGCGGGGGCCGAGAAAAAGGGGGTCCCAAAACGTGTTTTCTCCATGTTAATTCCCATAGGAAATTTTACACACGGCTACAGCCCGAACTGCTGAACGGAATTACACCAAATTTGGCAAAAAGGTAGCGCTTGGTTCAGAAAGCGACCTTTTTTTTAAATGGTGTAAATCCGTTCAGTAGTTGCGGAGAAATTCAAAATATAAGAGTCAAAAAATCAATTTCCCATAGGAAACTTTATGCAAGGCTACAGCCTGAACTGCTGAACAGAATTACACCAAATTTGGCAAAGAGGTAGTTCTTGGTTCTTGGTTCAGAAAGAACCCTGTTTGTTAAATGGTGTAAATCCGTTCAGTAGTTGCTGAGAAAATCAAAAGTAAAAACACATATATATCTATGGCCGCGGAGGATCCGCGCACCCTCCCGATCACGAGCTGTATGCTAATTGGCTGTCAACACTCCAAACCAGGAAGTGTTGGCAGCCATCTTGTGCCTCTGTAGAACCGAGGCACAAGAAATGAGAGAAACAAGTGCGCAAAACGCAAAAAGGGGTCAGGGTAGAAACACCCTGACCCCCTAGGCCTGCTTAGGGGGTCCCACAAGTACCCCCAGGGCCCCCAAAAATTATTATTACTTTTTTTAAATCGGCAAATTCCGCGCAGGGTGCGCGGATCCAGCTGAGAAAAAAAAAACAACGAAGCGCGGGCTCCCGCGCTTCGTTGTTATTTGGCCCCAGGGTGGGCCAAGTCCCGGGGGCATGCGGGGGTTTATTAATAATGTTGGGGGGCCTCTAAGGCCCCCCCAAGCCCCAGGGACTGCCACCCCCCGGGGCTTTGATTTTAAAATGGTGCGGGAGGGCACTCGGCCCTCCCGCAGCCCCGGGGACCGCCACCCCCCGGAGCTTTTTAAAAAAAAATGAAATGACCTGTGTGGGGGTGTTCGAGCCCCCCCACACGCCCCGGGGACCGCCACCTCCCCGGGCACTAAGAATTTAAAGTGGGGGTCCGTTTCGGACCCCGAAGCCCCGGGACCACCACCTCCCGGGGCTTTGAACATGTTGGGAGGGGGCCGCGCGGCCCCCTCCTGGAGCCTGTGATGGCCCTGGGGACCACCACCCCCAGGGCCAGCTCCTGCAGTGTCCCAGGGTGCCCACCCCGGGACACTGCTGTTTGCTATGACAGGGCGGGAGCCTCGCGGCTCCCGTCCTGTCATAGCAAACTTGCTTTGATTTTGGAAGAGAGAGCAGGAAACCTGCTCTCTCTTCCAAAATTCAAAGCAAATTGCTTTTCCACACGGGGAGCTGCAACTAAGCAGTTCCCCATGTGGAAAAGCAATGCCGGCTCCCGCAGGACGCGGGGAGACGGTGGGACCGTGGGGGGATTGGGGACCCCCCATGGTCCCCAACGGATAGGGCCGGCCCCGGGGGATGGGGTCCCCGGGGCAAGTAGTGGATTAAGTCCCCTTCAATCCTGAGGGTCCCTGGAATCCAACTAGCCCACCAGGTACTTCCAGTAAGCGCCCATGAGCTGCGCTGCAGAGAGGTGTAAAAGGGGCATGGCCTCGGACCACGTCTCTGCAACGTAGCTTTGTGGTGCTTACTGGAGGTACCTGGTGGGCTAGTTGGGCCCCAGGGACCCTCAGGATTCAAGGGGACTTTATCCCTCAACTTAAAATGCACCACGGGGCACGTTTGCACAGTGGTGAAGGGAGGGGGCGGGGCCTGAGGTGACATGTGTGTAAGTTGGGGAATTAATTCCCCTTCAATCCTGAGGGCCCCAGGGGGCCAACTAGGCCACCAGGTACCGCCAGTAAGCGCCACTGCGCTGCGTTGCAGAGAGATGGTCCAGGCCATGCCCCTTTTTACACCTCTCTGCAACGCAGCTCTGTGGCGCTTATCGGAGGTACCTGGTGGGCTAGTTGGACCTCAGGGACCGTCAGGATTCAAGGGGACTTAATCCCCAACTTAAAACACGCCACGGGGCGTGTTTGCACAGTGGTGAAGAGAGGGGGTAGGGCCTCATGTGACAAGTTAGTTACTTAGTTTGAATCCCCCTGCCCTATTATGTACTAGGGACTTACAGAGGAGGTCATGCTAATCACAGGGGTACCCCAACACATAGTGTTCCCTAGTGTATGTAGGTGTTTTCACTGTATTCTAAGTGTCTTTTAGCATAGCACTGGCTCTAGGCGTGGTTAGTCAGAGCCAGTTACCACCAGTACCCGTCTGAAAAAGTTGTGGGCACAGGATGATTTTGCAACAAGGCCTCTTTCTGCTCCTCTGTTGGTTCTTTCTGCACATGTCTTGCTTCTTCCTGCACTTTTCTTCGTCTTTGTGGACTTCTGTTGCTTGTTTATGCATTTCCTTTGCTTCTTTCTGTGCGTTTTTTCTTTTTTCTTCACATGTCCTACCTCTGTAGGCATAGTTAGAAACTAGCATTTAAAAAACCTTTGAAATTCACTGAAAAAAAACATAGGTTTCAGGCACGTTATAGTTAGAAATTAGCATTTAAAAAACCTTTGAAATTCACTGAAAAAACCATAGTTTTCAGGCACGTTATAGTTAGAAATTAGCATTTAAAAAACCTTAGAAATTCACTGAAAAAGCCACAGGTTTTAGGGAAAGTTATAGTTAGTTGGACATTTCACTCGTACAAAACCATAGAAATTCCCCCGTTATAGTTAGTTCAGCTAACTATAACTCGCGCCCCCGCAATGCACTGCTGATGATGTCACATATTACATCACTCATGACATGGTCAGTGACATCACTGTTGACATCACTGATGACATCTCAAATGACATCACTGATGACATCACTGATGACATCATCCAGTGACTGTGTGTTTCTGTAAAGTTTAAATATGTTTAATATAGTGAAAGGCGTATTGAAGAATGAGTGGGTGTATAAGTGTCTGAATGGATGATTTAGTAGGTGCGTGACTGACTCTATAAGTGAGTGATTAAACGTATCTTACTAAATGCAAGGGTTAGTGCCTAAACTGTGTGAATGCCTATCCGTCTGTCTGTTGGTGTGTAAGCGGCTGCATGGGTTTGTGAATACCTACATGAGTGTCTATATGGGTTATTGATTGGTTGTCTGAGTATCTGTATGGGTGCCTGAGTGTTTGTGTGGGTGGGGTGTGTGCGACTCTGTGCATAGATGTGTGAGTGGGTGATTCACTGGGTGGATGGTTTCAAGAGTGCATCTGTGATAGACTGTATGGGTGGGTGAGTGTGTGTAAGAGTGTGTTAGTGAGTGAATGTATGTCTCAGTGGTACATGTGTGAGTAACTACATATGTGAAAGGCAGTATATATGTGTGTTGGAGTATATAAATAGCTATAAGTGAGAGTGTGTGATTGTGAGAGTGACTGTATGGATGAGTGTGTGCTTGTATCAGTGATTGTATAAGAGCATACGAATGTGCTAGTATTTGTATGAGTAAATGAGCTGGTGTGTGTATAACTGTATAGGTGAGTAAATGGGAGTGTGATTAATTATTTGCATGACTGACTAGGTGTGTGAGTACCTCTATGGATGAGTGGCGGTGTTTGAGTGTCTATATAGGAGTATGAGTGCATATTATAGTCCTGTACTGAGTGACCGTAAGTATGAGTGACTGTACGGGTGAGTGACTGGATGTGTGTGTAGACCTAAGAATCAGTGAGTGGGTATGTAGTTATTGGTGCTGGAGTGTCTATGGTTTTGAGAATGGCAGTCTGTAATTTAGAGTGGGTGTATCAAAGGTTATATTAGGGTGTGAGAAGATGCATCAAATTATTACATGGATGATGTCATCAGTGATGTCATCAGTGATGTCATCAGTGATGTCACTGACCATGTCATGAGTGATGTAATATGTGATGTCATCAGCAGTGCATTGCGCGAGTTATAGTTAGCTGAACTAACTATAACGGGGGAATTTCTATGGTTTTGTACGAGTGAAATGTCCAACTAACTATAACTTTCCCTAAAACCTGTGGTTTTTTCAGTGAATATATATATATATATATATATATATATATATATATATATATATATATATATATATATATATGAACACCAAATCCGATTCCTCACATATAAACCGGACTCCGACACGGGGAGATTTCAGGAATTTAAAAGTCTTTATTCCTCCATTACGCTGCGACGCGTTTCGGCATTCACTGCCTTGATCACACAATGATATATATAATGATATTTATGTCTATATTTTTTCGATATTAGTGTAAAACAATATTTTTTTTCAATATTTTTGTACCTACCTTTATAGCTTCTAGTGACATACACACTTTAATGTACGCTGACGATGTAGTAATTTTAGATCTCACTCCCATAGGCCTAAGATGAGACTTAAATGCTTTAAATCGTTATGGTAAAGAAAATTTCCTTATTCCAAACATTTCTAAAACAAAAGTTGTCCCCTTTATAGGGAGAAAGCAATATCTCCACTTTAATTGGACACTAGACGATAAACCCTTGGAGATCGCTAAAGAATATAATTATTTGGGGCAAATTTTTACTCAGACATTACAAAATTCCTCCCATTTTCAGTACATCAGTCTTAAGACTGATGCTCATATCGGCGCACTACAGAGATTTTACTCTTTCTCTGGGAATAGAAACTTTTCAGCCTTGCTCAAGGTCTTTCGTTCAAAAATACCACCAATTTTAACATATGCCTTAGAATATTTTTCGATTAAGGCTTGGCATCCATTAAATGTAAGAGAAGGGATTTTATTACGTAAACTGTTACGAGTTAACCAGTCTGTCCCTGTCCAAGCAATACGCTTAGAGTTATCCGTAGTTAGTGCCTGCGCAAAAGCCATCACTAATATACTTCGCTGGGCCTATAATCTTTTACATGCAGACCTAGGGCCTTTAAGGTATATTCTAAAATTGGAGTATTTTAGAAATGAGTCCTCGCATCATACTTTTAACAAGAATCTTAGTATTGCACTAACCCAGTCCTGTTGCACGATAGCACTTTTGAAATCTTGGACTCCTGCACATTTGAAGCTTTTCCTAAAGAACCTGACTCCAAGAATAAGTTATGTTCTGGACGTAGAACATTGTTCACAGCTAAAATACTTTGCACACCTCATAGATAGTCTAGCATACAAAACTCCACAACGATATATGTGTTTTTCTTTAGAACACAGGGTACGGCGCACCATAATTTTAAGGTTGGGGATTCTTCCACTAAAGACCTATACTTTTAAATGGGATAAATCGGAAAGCACCACAGAAATTTGTGATTTATGTAAAGGAGGAGTGCAAGACTTTTTTCATGTGTTGCTAGTTTGTCCAAATCCGATTTTGGTAGTGGCCTGGCGCCAGTATATAAAGCCTATATGTCTTAGTCACAATCTCTGCTCTGCACAAAGTTTAATCGAGTTTTGTAAATCACTGTCTGATGAATTTGCTTGCTACAATCTGTATAAATTCTTAAAAAGTTTTTTTTAATTGTTTTAATGTCGGAATAATAAAATTGTGTTACCATCTTTAACTGTGTATTTGTTGACCTCAGTTGAGGTCTAAACCAAATTAAATAAATTTGAATTCCATATTTTTGTGATCGATATTTTTGACACAATATTTTGGTAGCACAATATTTATGGTTTCGATGTGTCAGTGAACTGTCTCAATGCATCTATAGAGGGTCCCAGAAACACGCAGAAGTAAGCAACAAAAAAAATGGTTCTCTGCCTTAGCCAGCCCTTTTACATATTTGTAGCCCCACAGCTCTGCACCATATAGGCCTTCTGAAAGTGCTTGCACTCTATAGGCTTCAGAGGCGGACCAATCAATCGGTTCCCCTGGCTTTTGCCAAAGCTGAGCACACCGCCCACGTATTGACTCAATGTTGCCTCACCTTTAAGTAGTTGACCTGACCAGGCCAACTTGAAAACAAACTAGACTACTAGGTAATTGTATGGGTTGACGGGATCCAAGGAGGTTCCATAGATTTTAAAGGAACTCCTCAATTTAGGGCTACCCTTTACAATCACATATTTAATTGAGGTATTAATCCGCAGTTTCTTTTTGTCTCTATAACTTTCCAATGCATTCAAGAGCTTATGCATTGCTAGTTCTGTACATGACAGAAGCTCTGTGTCATCAGCAAAGAGCAAGATTGACATTTTTTTGCCCCCACAAA
Organism: Calotriton arnoldi; assembly: GCA_963921515.1. Lineage (NCBI taxonomy): Eukaryota > Metazoa > Chordata > Amphibia > Caudata > Salamandridae > Calotriton > Calotriton arnoldi. The sequence continues at coordinate 286,598 of CAWUFW010008517.1, forward strand.
CCGGTACATAAATATTTAGGTTCCCCAGAGAGTCGACATCATTAATGAAGATATTGAACAAGGATGGCACCAAGACACAACCTTGTCTGACTCCACTTTTTATGCAAAAGCTTTCAGTAATTCCGCCTCCTGGGATGTACTTGACTGATGAAGTATTGTTGCTACATAATTGCTTTATTGCAAGCACTAGTTCTGTTGGGCAGCCCAGGTCAAATAATGTTTGCCAGAGAAGCTCACAGCTTAAAAGACATTTTTAAATCTATAAGGTCAGATATAATTTTGATTTCTGATGCTGGTATATATCATATATCAGCTGATGTTAAATAGCCACATTGCTTGATCAATTGTTCCTTGACCCTCTGGAAGCCCGCCTGTGATGCATTGATGATCCCTTTGTCACTTAGCCAATTGGCTAGATGTGTATACAGAAGCTTGGTATATATTTTCCCTACTGCATTGAGTAGGAAGATGAACGAAACATTAAAGGGGTCATCCTGAGTCCCTTCTTGTGTAGGGGAACAATTATTGCAGATCTTCACGATGCCTGTGCCCTATCCTGGTATTATATCACATTATACACTGCGGTTAAAATAGGTACCCATGAAGAAAGCTCTGATCTCGACCTGTCTGCTGGTATCCGGTCGGGACCTAGGGCCTTGTTTTGTTTCTGGCTAAGATTTGCTAGCCGAAACTTCACTTTCAGAGAATTCTTTAATTAATAATTTGCTTTTTGATCTGCTCAGTAGCATAACACATCGGATCTCCTCCGTGAAACATTTTTTAGTCATTCATCCTTCATTCCCTGGAATTATTCCCTCAATGCTATGGTTTCTTTGGCTTGGAAGACTGTACAATGATGAAAAATAGTTGAACCAGAAGGCAGGAATAATAGTACTCTCCAACCGCCTTGGGATACCTTGTGATCCCCACCGTACCAGCTCCCAGAGAGCCCTGGCTTTTTAACTTCTGAGGGCTCCCATGAGTGCCTTCCAGGTCTTTACTTATACTTGCCTTTTTTGTATTCAACAAGACGCTTGTATTTTTGCCTTAGTCCTTTTAAATGGTTTTCTCCATCAGGAATGTCTTCCCTTGTTCTCAGTGCAACAGAAAGTGCTGATTTTAACTTGCTGCACTCCTGGTCAAACCATTCTATATACAGAGTGTTGAAATTACAGGTGTTCCTACAATGTGGATCTGTTTGCCTGTCTCCTTGCCTCCAAGTCAGGTTAATTAGAGTTTCAAATCTAGGAGTAATCTCTGGGTCATTGAAATCTCTTAACTTCTAGTAGTTATTGAGTTCTTTTTGCTCAAAGTCACGGCCCGAGTTTGACTGCTTATGCCATTTAATAGAGTTTCTGTTTGTTACTAATTGCAGTGTTTTTTACGCAGCTCTGGAAAGAGAGTAATGTTCAAATTTGTCCTTGTTGACACACTTAAGCATGCACCAGCTGATCACAATCCATCTCAATTCTTTGCTCAATTACAAGGTCATCAACCAGCTGCCATGAATCCAAATTGATCAGAATATAATCTATCAACCTTGTTTGCCCCTTGATCAAAAGGTGGGGTGAGCTGGCTAGTCCAAAGACATAGATATATTTGGTGGGGGGAGATCATTTTTGAGTGCAAGAGATGCTGGAGAAGCTCCTCTCCTTAAGTGATGACTTAACATAGTTCGTGGACAGGTTAGCCTACGGATAACATGATTAGGCACTACATCAAAATTGGCCGTGGTGTCATCGGGTTTGGTGCTAAAGTCTCTGCAGACCATAATAACATGTTGCTTTGCTGGTGGATGATTTACACATGAATGTGCCGAAAAAATTGTCAAACAATATCAATTTGCTTCTCCAGCTCATCTATTTGCCTATAAATGTGTGAATGTAAGCCTAGCAAAAAGTAAATATTCGCTAGGGTTAGCTCCCCAAGAATCGCCAGAAATTACCAACATTTGGAAGTTCTTATTAATTTGGAGAACACTGGGGTGACTGTATCCAATTGAGTGGATACCCAGATAGTGATACCACTTCTCAGTCTCCCTTTAGATTCATTAGTGGCTTATGAAGTATATGCAATAAATCCATCCACAATAGTCTCATCCAGAGCCTAGGTCTCCTGGAAGCAGCAAATTGTGTTTGATTTCACATATTTTATCCAATCTGAGTTATCTAACTTTGATTTCAGGCCAGCGATGCTCCAGCTAGGCACATCTAGCCTAATCATACGATTTAGGGTAGTATCTAACTCCTATGGATGATGAGCAACATATACTGGTAATCCTGGGGGATTTGGGTTCGATGTCCATGTGCGCCCATTCTGTGTAGATTCAGATAATATATGATTCTTATGGGTATAGCTTTGGGTGTCCCCCTGGCTTGGCAGTCAGGTAGAAAAAGCAGGCATCTTCAGGGCTGGATTTGCAAGACAGTCAAGTAGTAAAAGCATGCACCTTCAAGACTGGATTGGCAAACTAGTCAAGTAGTAAAAGCAGGAATCTTCAGGGCTGGGTTAGACAATTAGTGAAGTGAGCATTTCATTGGGGCACAGAAATAGTTGAGAGTCATTTTGTGTTTGCTCCATGCCACATGATACAAAGGCAAATACATGAATTGAAGTATGATGGATACAGAGACAATTATTTATTTCATTGCAGAGGGGTTGAAGCCAGTTCGCACCATATACAATAGTATTTTTTTTTTATTGCTTCCTCCTTCCTGAGCCCAGAAAGGAGCCAGAAGATGTATAGGCTGAGCACCATGCAAGGCCACAAGTAATGCTGGAGAACAGAGATAAAAGTCGCTGAGAGAGATGTGACGCAGGCTTCCAAGTGATGAGCCATTTCACCTTGGCCCGATGTATAGTCTGAGCAGAGTCACTTCCCAGCAATGCAGCACTCCATGTGGTTTTCAGTACTAGTCCCACTAGGTAATGATGGCTGAAGGCTCTCACCACGAGCCTGCCCATATTTAAGTCCTGGCTCTTTCAGGACCAGGCAGAGGTCAGTTAGCCTTAAGGCCCACATCCTAGATCCTGCGACTGGGCACAATAGGAGGAAGAGAAAAGGAGAATTGCAAAAATGTTGCTGAAGAGGGTGATGAAAAGTGATGGGCAGGAAGAATGAGGTCTGGAGCAAAATCTTCAAGTCAAGAGAAACTGAAGAGGATAAGGACAGAGAGTAATGGGAAAAGGATGAATTGTCACTGTGAAAAACGGACTCTCAGGAAGAGAGAATATGACATAAAAAGAGACTGATTGAATGAGTAGCGACATGGAAAATTTACAGAGACGGTATTGATATCGTATGGATTAGGCATGTGAAAAAATAATTAGACGCAATTTGAGAGGATCGCGGAAAAGAGAAGTGAAGGGAATGTGAAGTAGAAATAAAATGCTAGAAAGACTAACAATAAATGTGGGTGTGAAAAAGAGAGAGTGAAAAAGTAAGAGGGATAAGCAATGTGATTGAAGAGGTGCTTGGGAAAATAGGAGTATGAAGGAGAAACGATAAAGGAAATTGTTGAGCATATGGGGATGAAGTTGGATGTGGGAAGCCCCTTGTTTTCCTTGATTTTAGAATTACTAGTATGCAGGGGTGAGTGTACAAAATTAAAATCAATATTATAGTGAAAATTTGTTATTGGTAGTGTATTGCAGTTCACGTTTGATTGCACTTGCAGGCATGCAATTACAGCACTTTTGTTGTGCAATGAGTACCCAGCATTGGGATGATCTGTATTGACCAGGTTTAAATTTGGTTTTGAAGTGACACCCTTTCCACATCACGTGCATAAATGCTGAGAACCCTGGGGCAGATTTACAAGAAAGTGACGCATCTGTAGAGATGCATCACTTTCCCTGTGCCACCCTGAGAAACCCTTGCGCCACCATGGATGCGCCGTATTTACAATTCGGCGCACCATGGCGCAAGGATTGACAGATGCGTCAGAAATTCTGACGCATCTGCTGGTGCAAAAGTCACGCATTGCTGGAGTCGTGTCGCAGGCACGACACAACTCCAGCAATGCATTTTGAGGCCTATCCTCATTGTGCTGCGTCACTCCTTACGCCTGCTTCAAGCAGGCGTAAGGTTTTGACGCAGTGGCGTCCTAAAAGTGGCGCAGTAAAATCTTGTAGATTTCACTGCGTCACTTTTACGAGGCCTTCCTGCGTGGGAACGCCCACCCTGCATAAATTATACCTGACGCAGGTATAATGTGACGCAGGGCTTTACAACGTGACGCATCTCCCTAGATGCGTCACGTTGTAAATAGGCCGCATTTTTTGCGCCGCTGTTGCGTCAAAAAAAGTGACGCAATGGCGGCGCAAGAAGGCGCAAGGGGCTTGTAAATCTGCCCCCCTGAGTCCAACAGTCCAGTGTCAAGGAAACCGTATATTTCCACTGAAGTGTATTGGTAGAATCGATACTCTATGCAAGTTTGCAAATGATTTGTAAACAATGTCAATTTAATGTACATGTCCTCTACAGGCCTGTCCCTTCTCAGACTATTGAGTCTGTCAGTCTGTTCCAAAGCGAAAAATCTAGAGGAAGTCTCATATTATCTCTACACTTTAGTGTTGAACTCAGTATTGAAGCGGACATGCACTTTGTGTTGTCACTCACTTGTAGAACTCGATCTATCCACATCATGCGCTTGTATAGTCAGTCCTACACTCTTATAGTCTCCTTCACCGTACATCTCAGATTCCTCCTGATAGTCAGTCAGGTTCAGCAGCCTGAGCATGTTTGCCCATAATATTGAGAAGCTACCAGGTCTAAACTCAGGCTGCTCCATGTTATGTGCTTTCATGTTAATATAGGGCTAGACTACTCTGACACTCTACCACATACTTCCTCAGGACTGGATGACTAGGCTGAGTACTCTGTGCTTGCCTATGATTTTGAAGGGAACTCTGTGAAGTGTGAGGCCACAGGTGCATGTTTGACATAATTTGAACCTGAACTGCCTTGTGTCTGCAGAACCCAGACCTTGCAGAGTCAGTCATTGCAGAGTCAGCCAAACCCAACATGTTCAGGTCAACAGGGTACATATGTTAACTTTTGTTGCGGAACATATTATATGAGACTTCCTTGGCCACCGGTAATGTGTTGTCAGGTAATGGACCTGGACCCATTTTTGATTATACACCTTGGGTGACAGCCTAATCAGTCAGTCTAATTTTGTTTGAGACAGCTGCATCTAGCTGCTGAGCTCTAATTCTCTCTAAATCTGACTGAAAATGCCCTCTCTGGATTTTTGCCACCATTAAAGAACAATAGTAACACTGCTGAATACACTCTGGTTTCCTGTCTAATCCTCTGGTTTTAGTTTACTTCTTGAGGATCTAATTGATGTACCAGGCCCAGTACTGACTCAACTCTCCAGGAGGCAACAAATTACAAATACACCTATGATGTCAGAAGGGTTGTGACAGGACGTCAGTAAACATGTTTGTGTCCATTTAATGTTTTCAACCCATCAGGGGGATTTGAATGGCCATCTTTTGGTTAATGCTGATGCTTTCCTTGGGTAAAGGAGCTTACAGTAGGCGAAGGGCCTCCAAAGTAGACGTGCTGCTTGCTTGTTCCCACAAAGTACTTTCGTGGGCAAAAAATTGTTTATTGGTTTACCGGGGCTCATATTGGTTTAAGGCTACCAAAGCAAGGTGCTGTGAAGGTATTGTACACAGTGGCTTTGCACCCGCACAGAGATTTCATCAATGGGAGCTTCACACTTCAGTAACAGAAGCTTACAGGAGTGAGGAACCATCAGGGGGGCTGCTGAAACACCTTATGATTGAGGGTGTGTGTGCTATCAAGCACACCTCTCAAGAAAATCAGCTTCTCCTGGTCAGGTTGGGCAGGGTTCCAGAGGCACCTGTCTCAATCTGAATTGGCAGACTAGGAGTCTGATTTAGAGTTTTATGGACGGGGTACTTCATCATATGTCACAAGTACCCTGTCCAACAAACTTGCAGTCTACCTGCCTTATTCAGAGTTGGATTGACCATAAGCTTTCAGTCAGCGTGCCCCCATTGGCTCTCTTCATGGAAATCTTAGTCTGATGGCCTGATGGAGTACTAGCCTTTGTTGTAATGGCATCACACCTCCTTCCCTATTTAGAGATGACTGTCTGATGTCTTTTTTCTGCCCATCAGAGCCACAACAAATCTGGTGGTTACAAACAGAAAAATTCAAATAATGACTCCCACAGAAAAACACTGGGGGCCTCATTTATGAGACTCCTTGCGCCTCCGGAACGTCACTTTTTTTGACGTTCCGTGGCGCAGAAGCTTGCATGATATTTATCAGGTAGCACTAAGCCACTTTTTTTGGCTTAATGCTGCCTGATAAATATCAGTCCCTTTAACGCAGTTTTCTGCGTTAAAGGGGCGTGCAATGGGTGTTGCTGGGTGCGTTCCCAGCAACATCCATGGCCTTTTGACACTGCCCCAGATTTACGAGAAATCGTAAATCTGAGGCAGCGCCAAAAGCTTACGCCTCCCCAGGGGAGGCGTAAGGGAGGCACAACGAGGAGAAATATCTTTATTTTTCCTCGTTTTTCCTTTTTCTATGCGTGCTGCATTCTGCAGCACACATAGAAAGAGGAAGAAGCCTCTTGTGATTATTTTTGTACAGAAAGGTTTCCCTTCCTGTACAAAAATAATCATCCCCGCAATGCAGGCACCCTTGCACCATGGTGCAAAGGTGCCTGCGTCGGCGCACAGCAGCCCATTGTGCGCCGGCGCAGAGGAAAAGGACAGGAATGCGTTGTATCTTATAGATACGGCACATTCCTGCCCTTTTCTTTTGCCGTAGGGAAGTGCAGCAGGAAGGCCTGCTGCGCTGCCCTACGGCAAAACCTCATAAATGAGGCCCTGGATGTGGGGCCATTAGTTACTTAGGGGCATATTAGCAAGGGCCGGCGATATAATTATCTCCGCTTTAGCGTCCGTTTTCGGATGAAAAACGGCGATAATTATATCGCATTATCAGCAAGGTCACACTATCACGTGAATCCTTGCCTTAGCGCCCTTTCCCTTAACACCGAGCTTTGCATCTCTAATGAGATGCAAAGTGGGCGTTCCGCACAAAAATAACGGGAGAAATGTCGCTAACCGACATTTCTCCTATTATCAATGTGCACGCTAACCTGCAGAGCGATAAGAAAAGTAGCGCTAACCGCGGTTATCGCTACTTTCCTTACGCCTGCTTTCAGTCTGACTTAGCCATTATATCCAATGGAAGGTGGATATAATGGCTAAGTCTGCCCTTCCCTATCAACAACGTTTCGCCAAATGTTGTGCGATTATCGCTGGATTTCCAGCGATAATCGCACATTTGGCAGCTAACTCTGGAATTTCTATCGCTTTGGAGATAAGCGTCGCTGATAGCGCGCTATCTCCTCGATAGATTCCAGCGATAGCCGGCGATAATTATCCTAGCGCTAAGCGCGCTTAGCGATAATTATCGCCGGCCCTTGCTAATATGCCCCCTAGTTTTCAAAAACAAATTCCCACTTTGGTTGAAAAGCAAAATATTTGGTGGAAAGACATAAAAACTGACAGTGGCCATCCACAAACCTGTGGATACCTTCAGAGGAACTACCATGATGAAAGTTCCTTTGAAGCTACAGAGATCACTGCTGGACTGGGGTTATCACTAAGTATGGTGGTCTTCCGTCCATCAGGGAGACAGAAATAATGTCCTCTGGCATTCTGATGAAACAGAGTAAAGACCACCGCAAGTCTTAATCTGACCCTCAGTACCTCATAGTAGTAGTACAGGGTTGACTGGGATCACAGGCTTTGGTGCTGCAAGACAAGTTCTCAGTCATCCAGGCAATCAAACTCCTATACAGCATGACTCAGCAGCAGAGTGTTTCTCCTCAGTCCTAAAGTATATTCCTTTCCTCCCAGAAGTAAGGACTTATAGGTCCTCACATTTCTCAAAACAAGTTTTGTAGAGCTTCTTCAAGTGAAAGGTGAATACTAGATCTGGTGCATGGGCTAGATTATAAAATGTCCTGGGGCACTAGGCCCAAATACAATGGTGTTGCAAGATTCAGAGTTGGATAGACCATAAGCTTTCTGTCAGCGTGCCCCCATTGGCTAGCTTCATGGAAATCTTAGTATGATGGCCTGATGGAGTACTGGCCTTTGTTATAATGGCAAATGCAAAAACAACAATTGATGGACAGAATGCAGAACAATGTCATACATTCACCCCAGTACAGAGATCTGGGCCTAAATCCATCGTTTTTTTGCTCACCATGCCATTCCAGTTTGGACCCAGCCATATGCAAATCAGTCTTGACCCTGCGCCCAATGGGAACAGTCCAGCCCGAACTGCCAGGCCAGGTCCTCCCTGGACTGGAAACAAGCATCCTAGGACCGGTTTCGGGCTTTCAGCCCTCATCAGCCAGGATAGCTTGACTCCAGTGGCATGGAGAGAACGGGACCCACGTCTGGGCATACCCGTCCCACTCGGGGTGACAAATGCAAAAACAACAATTGATGGACAGAATGCAGAACAATGTCATACATTCACCCCAGTACAGAGATCTGGGCCTAAATCCATCGTTTTTTTGCTCACCATGCCATTCCAGTTTGGACCCAGCCATATGCAAATCAGTCTTGACCATGCGCCCAATGGGAACAGTCCAGCCCGAACTGCCAGGCCAGGTCCTCCCTGGACTGGAAACAAGCATCCTAGGACCGGTTTCGGACTTTCAGCCCTCATCAGCCAGGATAGCTTGACTCCAGTGGCATGGAGAGCACGGGACCCATGTCTGGGCATACCCGTCCCACTCGGGGTGACAAATGCAAAAACAACAATTGATGGACAGAATGCAGAGCATGGATTTAACCCAGATCTCTTGACTGGGGGTGAATGTTTTGGTTTGTTCTGCATTCCGTCCATCAATTGTGTGTCTTTTGCTTTCTCGCCCTAAGTGCACCAGGTATGCCCAGACGTGGGTTCTGGGCTCACTGTGCCACTGGAATCAAGCTATCCTGGCTGAAGAGGGGTGAAACCCTGAAAGCGGTCCTAGGATGCTTGTTTCCGGTCGGGGGAGGACCTGGCTTGGCAGTTCGGGCTGGACTGTTCCCATGAGGCACAGGGTCAAGACTGATGTCTTTTTTCTGCCCATCAGAGCCACAAAAAATCTCGTGGTTACAAACAGAAAAAATTAAATAATGACTCCCACAGAAAAACACTGGATGTTGGGCCATTAGTTGCTTAGTTTTCAAAAACAAATTCCCACTTTGGGAGTTTGGTTTGAAGAGCAAAATATTTGTTGGAAACACATCAAAACTGACAATGACCATCCACAAACCTGTAGACACCTTCAGAGGAACTACAATGATGAAAGTTCCTCTGAAGCTACAGAGATCACTGCTGGACTGGGGGTGATCTCTAAGAATGGTGGTCTTCTGTCCATCAGGGAGGCAGACATAATGTCCTCTGGCATTCTGGTGAAACAGAGTAAAAACCACTGCAAGTCTTAATCTGACCCTTAGTACCTCATAGTAGTACAGGGTTGACTGGGATCACAGGCTCTGGTGCATCAAGACAAGTTCTCAGTCGTCCAGGCAATCAAACTCCTATACAACATGACTCAGCAGCATAGTGTTTCTCCTCAGTCCTAAAGTATATTCCTTTCCTCTCAGAAGTAAGGACTTATAGGTCCCACATTTCTCAAAACAAGTTTGCAGAGCTTCTTCAAGTGAAAGGTGAATACTAGATATGGTGCATGGGCTAGATTATAAAAGTCCTGGGGCACTAGGCCCAAATACAATGCTGTAGCCAGATTCAAAGTTTTCCCCCAACATTAGGGGAACCAGTTCTACAAAGAGCTCTTCTATTTAGAGGATCTAGTGCTCTAAGATTGTGTATTGCTTTCATACAACTTCTCTCCATTGCCACAAAGTACAGGAGGTGGATTTGCCCAGCTAGTTCATCTTCTCTGCATAATGTATGCAGCATTGGTACTGCCTTTGGGCTATTCCTTGGTTTAGGTGTTGCTTCTGTCAGGCCACAAGTTGACCTGCTGTGGCTTCTTGGGAGACACTTTTTTCGTAATGATTTTATAATGTTTTAAACTTTTTTAATTCTGCATTGATGATTAATGTATGAATGTTGTATGTATTTATTTTATGTGCTTTTATGGTCATTAATTTGGCCGAATAAAGATTTGTCACTGACTGAACAGGAAGAGCCAGTGGGCAGCCTATCCACTGAGGTTCAGGTAAAAAGTTCTGTTTCTCGCAACTGCAATTAGCTGCCACCAACAGTTATCAGTGTCATGGCCTGGTCAATGGTACAGTAGGCACCCATGTTAAAAGGGAGACTAATTTTTGTTCTGACTGGAGCTGAGCACTGTGTTGTTACGAGACTCATGATACAGTTCTCCAATAAAAGAATATTCTAGGTCCGACAGAACTATAAAGTTAGAATGTTGCTGGTAGTGAGCATCAAAAGATCTTCTATTACACATTGCTTTGATTAAGTAGAATTGTTCGAACTTGTAAATGTGTTAGACACTATAAGTGAAAAGAGTTATCAAATAAATCTAATAGTCTAGAGGAGTACTGCATACCTCCTCTGATGCTTTCCCAAATGGGAAGCATTTTTGAAAGTAGCACCAGTTTATTTGATGGACACAGGCTGCTTTAAAAAAAAAATCCTGTTTGGATAGAAATGCAGTGATGGTGGTCAGTTGTCCCTTGCTGGTAATCATTGCACCATTCAAAACCATTAACAGAGGATCACAAATTGTGACATGCTTAATAAACATTCAACAGCCCAGTAATTTTGGTTCCATCATAGAGAGGACGTCTTCCCACTCAGTTCCCAGAGTGACTGACATCCTTCATGGGAATCCTGCCACATGACTTTTAACCAGACTCACAGGATCCTCATTATAATGATTCATCTTTTTTTCAAACTGCTGGAGCACTCTCAACCCTCTGGGGTTGCTGGCAGTTGAGACCATTTCGTCATGGACTTGTGTCACAAGCCACCATTTTGGCGGTGGGTGAGGCCACAGATCGGAGTGGAAAGAGCAATACACCACCGGTGATGCCAATGAACTATGAACTCACGGAGGCCCTCTTTTCCAGTCACCTGCCAGCGCTGCGAGCCTTGCAGGCTCTTCACAAAGGTGATGGAGCAGAGATGCACATGCTGCTGCACTCACAAAATAAAAAATTGATGGACAGAATGCTGAACAATGTCAAACATTCACCCCAGTGAAGATCTGGGCCTAAATCCATCGTTTTTTTTGCTACCCATGCAAATCCAGTTTAAATCCACCAATATCCAAATCAGTCTTGACCCTGCTCCCCATTGGAACAGTCCAGCCTGAACAGCCTAGCCAGGACCTCCCTGGACCGTAAACAAGCATCCTGGTACCGGTTTAGGGGTATCACTCATCATTAGCTAAGCTAGCTTGACTCCAGTGGCATGGAGAGCGCAGGACCCACGTCTGGGCATACCCATCCCAATCAGGTTAAAAAATGCAAAATGAACAATTGATGGACAGAATGCTGAATAATGTCAAACTTTCACCCCAGTACAGAGATCTGAGCCTAAATCCATCGTTTTTTACTCCCCATGCAATTCCAGGTTAAACCCAGCCATATGCAAATCAGTCTTGACCCTGCTCCCAATGGGAAAAGTCCATCCCCAACTGCCAGGCTAGGTCCTCACTAAACAGGAAACAAGCTTCCCGGGACCAGTTTCATGGTATCACCTGGGCATACCTATCCCAATAATGGTGCAAAATGAACAATTGATGGACAGAATGCTGAACAATGTCAAATATCACCCCAGTAAAGGGATCTGGACCTAAATCCGTCGTTTTTTTGCTCCCCATGCCATTAAAGTATAAACCCAGCCATATGCAAATCAGTTTTGGCCCGCGCCTCATGGTAACAGTCCAGCCCGAACTGCCAGTCCAGGTCCTCGGTGGACCAGAATCAAGCATCCTGGGACCGGTTTCGGGGTATTACTCCTCATCAGCCAGGCTAGCTTGACTCCAGTGGCATGGAGAGCATGGGATCCACATCTAGACATACCTGTCCCACTCAGGGTTACAAATGCAAAAAGAACAATTGATGGACAGAATGCTGAACAATGTTAAAAATTCACCCCTGTATGGAGATCCGGGCCTAAATCCATTGATTTTCCTTCCCCATGCCATTCCAGTTTAAACCCAGCCATCTCAAAATCAGTCTTGACCCTGATCGCCATGTGAACACTCCAGCCCAAACTGCCAGGCCAGGTCCTCCCTGGACAGGAAACAAGCATCCTGGAACAGGTTTTGGGGTATCACCCTCCATCACCCAGACTAGCTTGACTCCAGTGACATGGAGAGCATGGGATGCACGTCTGGGCATACTTGTCCTACTTGGGGTGACAAATGCAAAATGGACAATTGATGGACAGAAAGCTAAATAATGCCAAACATTCACCCAGTATGGAGATCTGGGCCTAAATCCATTGTTTTTTTGCTCCCCATTCCATTCCAGTTTAAACCCAGCCATATGGGGGCGTGTCCAAGATGGCAGCGTGAGTGGACGTGCCTGCCTGGAGCTCCGTCCCTGCCTGAAATAGCTTCCCCACCCGGTCCCCACCGCACTCAAAGGGGGCCCGGCTGCTCCGGAAGGTAGGCGGTGCAGTCTGATGAATCGGACAGCGCGCATTTATTGATATTCGCAGCAGCCCATGGGGAGCGGGCACTGGGGCCTACCACGTGGGCTCGGAGCACGACTACCACAGCCTTGGCGGCCTCCCTATGATCTCCGCTGGGGCGTATCTGGAGGTGAACACAGCGGGGCCTGAGAACCGGCTCTCATCTGATGACCGTACACCAGCAGAGGAACAAAGGAGGAGGGGGGAGTGCTGTGCCCCCGAGCTGAAGGCCTACCAGCGGCAGCCCTGCATAGGAGCGGTGCCTTCAGTGCAGCAACGGAGGAGGCCCGGTGAACCGCAGGGACCTCAAAGACGCCGGCCTGGCTTGGTGTGAGTGTGTGACCCTCCCACAGCTTCCCTGAGCCCGCACTACCCTTCCGTGGTGGTGGCTGGGTCATCGACGCCCCTTGTGCCATCCAGCGGGAGAGTCTGCATGGGAACAGCACGGTCAGGCCGGACCTACCGTTCTCCAGTGCGGGGGTAGGTGGCACACATTGCAGAGCCCTCCCCAGAGGCCCTCCAAAACCCCCTGCATCTGGGCCCTCCTGACATTGGGTCATCGGTTTTGCCGCTCATGATCCCCACACACGCTCCTGAGATGCCGCCTTGGCCCTGGCAGGGCCTAGTTACTCCCAAGCAAGCCGCCCAGTGATTCGTCAGTGCACCAGGGGCCCACATGGAACGCATGTGAGTCGGGCCCCGATCTGGCTTGCTGCTCCAAATGGGACCCCCTGCATAGGTCCGGTCCAGCCTCCCTTGACGGCAATCCTCGCTGGTTCTTGGTGCCCCCCCCTACTGACTAGCAGCCCCTGGAGTGGGGACTAGCGAGGCCTTCCTGATCTACCACAGGCAGTCTCCCTTTTGAATCTGTGGTGACCTCTCCCCACAGCCTGCGTCCTGCAGTGATCGGCCTACCTCATTCACCTGGGCTCGAAATGAACACGGTGCGTGAATTGCTACAGCATTCTCTCCCAGCGCCCTCCTCCAATTGCTACTTACCTTGCTGCAACAGCACAAAGCTATGGCAGCAGCCAAGGACAAAAAAGACCGATCAGTCAAAGAAATGCTCCATAAAGGACCGACAGATGCCCTTCAAGAGAAAGCCCCCGTGGAGGTTCCCAAGCTGTCGAGTGGAGTGGAGGGAGGGGACGGTGGGGTAACCCACAAATTTCTTGAAGCACTTTTTGCCTCACTTCGTGAAGATCTCCAGACTGTTAATAAAGACCTTGCATCGCAGATCAGGGAAGCACGCCGGGACATTGACGAGGTGGGGGAGAGAGTGGTGGCATTGGAGGAAGGCTCGCTAACTAGGGAAATCGAGGCCCTACAACAAGAAATCATCCGCCTGTAGGATCAGCAGCAAGATCTACAGGCCCATGCTGAGGACCTGGAAAACAGGTCCCGAGAAATAATATACACAACAGGGGGGCCTCTACTGGCGACGAAGGAACAGACCTGGAAGGCTATGTGCAGGAGCTGTTCGGGATCGTCTTGGGTGAAAACTCTCCCAGGACCATCAAATTGGAAAGATGTCACAGAGTTATTCCTTCCCGGCCACTGCCCCGCCCACCAGTGGACATCCTGGTCTGTGTCCACAACTTCACAGAAAATCTGTGACTGGGGGTGAGTGTCTGAAAAGTTTCAGCGCTCCGTCCATCATCTCCTTTTGTTTGCTGTGTCCACAACTTCACAGAAAAGAAGGCGATCCTTAGAGCTGCCCATGTAGATCAGAAGCTTCAATTGCACGGGCACTCCCTCCAACTATTCCAGGACTTAGCAGCATCAACACTGTTAAAAAGAAAAGACTTCCGCCCGATCACGAGCCACCTCAGCTCTCGGGGAATATCCTATTCCTGGGGCCATCCGTTTTGCCCCATTTTTCAACTGAATGGTAAGGCCATGCAGCTACGCTCCCTCTCCGAGGCCTATAAGATCCTCGGGATCACACCCCCGGACTCCCCCTCCCAATGACCATCCACGGAGGAGAGAACACACAGAGGGAACAGCCGTGGTCCCAGGCGTGGCCCGAAATCCACATCCCACCGTACAGACCCAGCGGCCATGGCAAAGGAGCGCTCGGAGGTGCTGCGCTCCCTTTCTGTAGGAGAGTTTCAAGTCACGGAACCCCCCCTGGAGGTGCTGCACATTCCTCGAAGGGTGGCTGGCACACGGGTAGAGGCGGAGGCTCGGCTCAAGCTTGTATGGAGCTAACTGCCATCGTAGTGACTGTCCCACTGGACCCAAACTTTCACATCACAAAATACTCTGATGGAACATGTTGAGGAATAGGGTGGCGCATGCGTTTGCCGATGTCTCCCCCTCTACCTCTGATTCCCCAGGGACCGTCCAGCTAACTCCTTGGCTAGCTTTCCTACTCCAGCGTTGCTCCCCGGATAACCTACTCTATGGGGGTAAAACTACATAGCATAAATTTAAAAGGCCTTAATAACCCCACCAAAAGAGCGGCGATACTCTCCCTCCTGGAACACTCGCAGAGCGACATCTACCTGCTCCAGGAAACGCATCTTGTAGCGCAAGACACCCACAGAATGCACTCCAGGAGGTTCCCACAGCAGTACTGGTCGTCTGAGAGGGGGAAAAAGGGTGGGGTGCTGGTTCTTCTCTCTCATCGCTTCTGGGGGACAGTCCTTGATACTTGCTTTGAAATAAAGGGTCGTGTTCTGGCTATACGGGTGCAGTTGGGGACGCTCCATTTTACTGTCGCCTCGCTCTATGCCCCTAACGAACATCAAGAAACCTCCATAACTGAGGCGCTAGTGCGGGTGCTCCAGTCCCCAGACCGGGCTCTATTTGTGGGTGGGGACTTAAACTTAGTTATGGATGGGAGATTAGATTGCTCTGTACAGCGGACAGGACAGACGGGGGCATTCACACCAGAGGGACTGGCTTGGCTGGCCGACTGTGGGTTACATGACGTTTGGCGACTCCAACACCTGGCGGAACCGGATTATACATTTTTTCCAGCAGTGCATAGGACCTATGCACGATTAGACCATTTACTAGTCTCCCCAGTGGTATGGGAGTTCACGACAGACTCTTCCATTGAACCCCGATCCCTCTCCGACCACGCAGCTATCACGCTCACTTTCTCTGTCCCCACAGGCATCTCCCAACGACCTACCTGGTGCCTCCGCAAAACCGTGCTGCACTCTCCTGACACGGTATCCTCATTAGACAAGTGATCTCTGACTACCTGGCAGTAAATGATACTGCAGGGGTCCCGCTTTCTTCAGTCTGGGAAGCCCTTAAATTAGTTACCAGAGGTGCCCTCATAGCGCAATCAGCACACGAAAACAAAATCAGAAATGACAAAAGGGAGGAATTTGGGAAAACTGTGCGAGAGCTTGAGTCCATACACAAGCGTACTGGTGCTCTCCGAGTATGGTGCGAACTAGAGCAGGCTCGGCTCAATCTTAAACGCCTTGACCTCGATAGAGCAGAACATGCCATGCTTCGCCTCAAACACAAACTCCACATGGGATCTAACAAAGGGAGTCGAATGCTAGCTCACTGCCTACGTAGCACCCAGCATGCCAACACAGTCAAAGCTCTTCAGAGACGCTCGGGCCTGATAGTGCATGATGCCACAGATATTGCGGCAGAGTTTCGGGCATTTTATACAAACTTATACGCGAACGCTCATTTGGCGGCCCCCGATCCACTTCCCTACCTCCAGGCGGCTGCGATCACCCCACAGGAATCAGACGCGCTTGACCAGCCCATTAGGATCGAGAAGGTGATTGCTGCAATTGCCATACTAAAGCCCATGAAAGCCCCGGGCTTGGACGGTTTCAGCGCGATCTTTTACAAGACTTTCTGCGCGGAACTTGCTCCCTTTTCGACCCGCGTCTTCAACTCTTTTGCCAAGACCGGATCACTAACTGATACCATGCTGCAGGTGTCCATCTCAGTGATCCCGAAACCAGGGAAAGACCCCGAGCTTTGAAATTCCTACCGCCCGATTTCTCTGCTCAACGTCGACGTGAAACTGTTCACCGGCATTCTGGCACATCGCCTTAACCCACTGATGCCTGGCTTGATCGACCCCGATCAAGCAGGGTTTATCCCCTCACGTCAATGCGGAGACAACACCAAGCGTTTGTGCCACCTCATTGACAAAGTTAATCGGTCCCAGGAAGAGGCCCTTTTGCTGGATGGGGAGAAGGAGTTCGACAGGGTGCACTGGCCCTATGTGTTCACAACCCTTAACCCCTTCGCTGCTAGGCCTTTTCCCCCCCTGTGCTAAGCCTTTTTTGGGCTACTTGGGGTAGTTCGCGCTTAGGCCCCTGTAACTTTTTGACCACATAAGGTATCCACGCCAAATTTGTGTCCTTTTTTTGCAACATCATGGGTATTCTAAAGGTACCCAGGGTTTGTGGATTCCCTTGGAGAGGACCCAGAAATTAGCCAAAATACAGCTAAAATGTGTTTTTTTTGTGAAAAATGGGAAAAAAGTGCTGTAAATGAAAGCGTCTGTTTTTTCCCCTGCAAATGGTATCAATAAAGGGTTTGTGGGGCTGAAATAACCCTTTTCCCAGCTTTCAGGGACAAGCCGACTTTAGTCAGAAAACCAACATTTTTTACATAGTTTTGGCATTTTACTGGGATATAGCCTATTTTTGCTATTTTTTGTGCTTTTAACCTTCTTCCAGTTAATGGTAGAAATGGATATGAAATCAATAATGGATCCTGGAAAGCTATACATTTTAGAAAAGTAGACAAAATTCTGAATTCAGCAAGGGGTCATTTGTGTAGATCCTTCAAGGTTTCTTTATAGAAACTAACAGTTAAATAGAGGAAACATTGAAAATTAGTTGAAAAAAACAGCCTTTTGTGCCAACGTTTTCACCTGTAACTTCTTCTATTTGGAACAGCTGTTTGAAAGCAATATACCATTACATCCGCTGGACCATTCTGGTTGTGGGGATATATAGGACTTGTAGGTTCACCAAGAACCTGACGAACCCAGAGCCAATAACTGAGCAGCGTCTTGCAATGGTTTTTCATTATGTACCGGGTATATAGCAATTAATTTGGGAAAATATATACATGGAAAAATCGATATGAAAGACACCTATGTATTTCTGAAATTGGAACAAAATATAGAGTTTAGAAACAGTAGATATTTGCACATTTCCGAAATTGTGAGTACCCATACTAGCATGAGAATTATAGGTCATTTTTCAAAATGACTTTTTTTTTACACATTGTCTATCATTTGGAAGGCAGAAATGCATTGAAAGTCAATAGGTAATAATAGTTGCTCTACAATCCTGTGTTACCCTAAGTCTCCCGATAAAAATGGTACCTCACTTGTGTGGGTAGGCCTAGCGCCCGCGACAGGAAACAGCCCAAAACGCAAAGTGGACACACTTTATTTTTACAGTGAAAACTGACCCTTTTTTTGCAAAGTGCCTAGCTGTAGATTTTGAACCCTAGTTCTGCCGGCACCTAGAGAAACCTAGCAAACCTATACATTTTTGCAAACTAGACACCCAGGGGAATTCAGGATGGGGTGACTAGACTGGCTCTCAGCAGGTTCTGGTACCCAGAATCCCTTGAAAACCTAAACATTTGTCCAAAAAAACACATTTTCCTCACATGTCTGTGGTGGAAAGTTCTAGAACTTGCGTGGATCCACAAAATTCCACCCACCCCGCGTTCCCCAAAGTCTTCCAAGAAAAATGGTACCTCACTTGTATGGGTAGGCCTAGTGCCCGCGACAAGAAACAGCCCAAAACGCAACTTGGACACACCACATTTTCACAGTGAAAACGGACCCTTTTTTTGCAAAGTGCCTAGCTGTAGATTTTGAGCGCTAGCTCTGCCGGCACCTAGGGAAACCTAGCAAACCTATACATTTTTGAACACTAGACACCCAGGGGAATCCAGGATGGGGTGACATGACTGGCTTTCACCAGGTTCTGTTACCCAGAATCCCTTGCAAACCTAAACTTTTGTCAAAATCACATTTCCCTCACATTTCTGTGGTGGAAAGTTCTGGAATCAGCTTGGATCCACAAAATTCCACACACCCTGCATTCCCCAAAGTCTTCCGAGAAAAATGGTACCTCACTTGTGTGGGTAGGCCTAGTGCCCACGACAGGAAACGGCCCAAAATGCAACGTGGACACACCACATTTTCACAGTGAAAACGGACCCTTTTTTTGCAAAGTGCCTAGCTGTAGATTTTGAACCCTAGCTCTGCCGGCACCAAGGGAAACCTAGCAAACCTATACATTTGTAAAAACTAGACACCCAGGGGAATCCAGGATGGGGTGACTTGACTGGCTCTCACCAGGTTCTGTTACCCAGAATCACTTGCAAACCTAAACTTTTGTCAAATAAACCACATTTCCCTCACATTTCTGTGGTGGAAAGTTCTGGAATCAGCTAGGATCCACAAAATTCCACCTACCCCGCTTTCCCCAAAGTCTTCGGAGAAAAATGGTACCTCACTTGTGTGGGTAGGCCTAGTGCCCGCGACAGGAAACGGCCCAAAACGCAACGTGGACACACCACATTTTCACAGTGAAAACGGACCAGTTTTTTTGCAAAGTGCCTAGCTGTAGATTTTGAACCCTAGCTCTGCCGGAACATAGGAAAACCTAGCAAACCTATACATTTTTGAAAACTAGACACCCAGGAGAATTCAGGATGGGGTGACTTGACTGGCTCTTACCAGGTTCTGTTACCCAGAATCCCTTGCAAACCTCAAAATTTGTCAAAAAAACACTTTTTCCTCACATTTCTGTGGTAGAAAGTTCTGGAATCTGGGTGGATCCACAAAATTCTACCCACTCCGCATTCCCCAAAGTGTTCTGAGAAAAATGGTACCTCACTTGTGTGGGTAGGCATAGTGCCCGCAACAGGAAACGGCCCAAAACGCAACGTGAACACACCACATTTTCACAGTGAAAACGGACCCTTTTTTTGCAAAGTGCCTAGCTGTAGATTTTGAACCCTAGCTCTGCCAGCACCTAGGGAAACCTAGCAAACCTATACAATTTTGAAAACTAGATACCAAGGGGAATCCAGGATGGGGTGACTTGACTGGCTTTCACCAGGTTCTGTTACCCAGAATCCCTTGCAAACCTAAAATTATGTCAAATAAACCACATTTCCCTCACATTTCTGTGGTGGAAAGTTCTGGAATCAGCTTGGATCCACAAAATTTCACACACCCTGCATTCCCCAAAGTCTTCCGAGAAAAATGGTACCTCACTTGTGTGGGTAGGCCTAGTGCCCATGACAGGAAACGGCCCAAAATGCAACGTGGACACACCACATTTTCACAGTGAAAACGGACCCTTTTTTTGAAAAGTGCCTAGCTGTATATTTTGAACCCTAGCTCTGCCGGCACCTAGGGAAACCTAGCAAACCTATACATTTTTGAACACTAGACACCCAGGGGAATCCAGGATGGGGTGACATGACTGGCTTTCACCAGGTTCTGTTACCCAGAATCCCTTGCAAACCTAAACTTTTGTCAAAATCACATTTCCCTCACATTTCTGTGGTGGAAAGTTCTGGAATCAGCTTGGATCCACAAAATTCCACACACCCTGCATTCCCCAAAGTCTTCTGAGAAAAATGGTACCTCACTTGTGTGGGTAGGCCTAGTGCCCACGACAGGAAACGGCCCAAAATGCAACGTGGACACACCACATTTTCACAGTGAAAACTGACCCTTTTTTTGCAAAGTGCCTAGCTGTAGATTTTGAACCCTAGCTCTGCCGGCACCTAGGGAAACCTAGCAAACCTATACATTTTTGAAAACTAGACACCCAGGGGAATCCAGGATGGGGTGACTTGACTGGCTCTCACCAGGTTCTGTTACCCAGAATCACTTGCAAACCTAAACTTTTGTCAAATAAACCACATTTCCCTCACATTTCTGTGGTGGAAAGTTCTGGAATCAGCTTGGATCCACAAAATTCCACCTACCCCGCTTTCCCCAAAGTCTTCGGAGAAAAATGGTACCTCACTTGTGTGGGTAGGCCTAGTGCCCACGACAGGAAACGGCCCAAAACGCAACGTGGACACACCACATTTTCACAGTGAAAACGGACCAGTTTTTTTGCAAAGTGCCTAGCTGTAGATTTTGAACCCTAGCTCTGCCGGAACATAGGAAAACCTAGCAAACCTATACATTTTTGAAAACTAGACACCCAGGAGAATTCAGGATGGGGTGACTTGACTGGCTCTCACCAGGTTCTGTTACCCAGAATCCCTTGCAAACCTCAAAATGTGTCCAAAAAACACTTTTTCCTCACATTTCTGTGGTGGAAAGTTCTGGAATCTGGGTGGATCCACAAAATTCTACCCACCCCGCATTCCCCAAAGTGTTCTGAGAAAAATGGTACCTCACTTGTGTGGGTAGGCATAGTGCCCGCAACAGGAAACGGCCCAAAACGCAACGTGAACACACCACATTTTCACAGTGAAAACGGACCCTTTTTTTGCAAAGTGCCTAGCTGTAGATTTTGAACCCTAGCTCTGCCAGCACCTAGGGAAACCTAGCAAACCTATACATTTTTGAAAACTAGATACCAAGGGGAATCCAGGATGGGGTGACTTGACTGGCTTTCACCAGGTTCTGTTACCCAGAATCCCTTGCAAACCTAAAATTATGTCAAATAAACCACATTTCCCTCACATTTCTGTGGTGGAAATTTCTGGAATCAGCTTGCATCCACAAAAATCCACCCACCCCGCTTTCCCCAAAGTCTTCGGAGAAAAATGGTACCTCACTTGTGTGGCTAGGCCTAGTGCCCGCGACAGGAAATGGCCCAAAATGCAACATGGACACACCACATTTTCACATGAAAACGAACCCTTTTTTTGCAAAGTGCCTAGCTGTAGATTTTGAACCCTAGCTCTGCCGGCACCAAGGGAAACCTACCAAACCTATACATTTTTGAAAACTAGACACCCAGGGGAATTCAGGATGGGGTGACTTGACTGGCTCTCACCAGGTTCTGGTACCCAGAATCCCTTGAAAACCTAAACATTTGTCCAAAAAAACACATTTTCCTCACATGTCTGTGGTGGAAAGTTCTAGAATTTGCGTGGATCCACAAAATTCCACCCACCCCGCGTTCCCCAAGGTCTTCCGAGAAAAATGGTACCTCACTTGTATGGGTAGGCCTAGTGCCCGCGACAAGAAACAGCCCAAAACGCAACGTGGACACACCACATTTTCACAGTGAAAACGGACCTTTTTTTGCAAAGTGCCTAGCTGTAGATTTTGAACGCTAGCTCTGCCGGAACCTAGGAAAACCTAGCAAACCTATACATTTTTGAAAACTATACACCCAGGGGAATCCAATATGGGGTGACTTGACTGGCTCTCACCAGGTTCTGTTACCCAGAATCCCTTGCAAACCTAAAATTTTGTCAAATAAACCACATTTCCCTCACATTTCTGTGGTGGAAAGTTCTGGAATCTGCGTGGATCCACAAAATTACACACACCCTGCATTCCCCAAAGTCTTCCAAGAAAAATGGTACCTCACTTATGTGGGTAGGCCTAGTGCCCACGACAGGAAACGGCCCAAAACACAACATGGACACAAAACATTTTCACAGTGAAAAAGGACCCTTTTTTTGCAAAGTGCCTAGCTGTAGATTTTGAACCCTAGCTCTGCCGGCACCTAGGTAAACCTAGCAAACCTAAACATTTTTGAAAACTAGACACCCAGGGGAATCCAGGATGGGGTGACTTGACTGGCTCTCACCAGGTTCTGTTACCCAGAATCCCTTGCAAACCTCATAATTTGTCGAAAAAAATACATTTTCCTCACATTTCTGTGGTGGAAAGTTCTGGAATCTGCGTGGATCCACAAAATTACACCCACCCTGCATTCCCCAAAGTCTACCAAGAAAAATGGTACCTCACTTGTGTGGGTAGGCCTAGTGCCCACGACAGGAAACGGCCCAAAACACAACATGGACACAAAACATTTTCACAGTGAAAAAGGACCCTTTTTTTGCAAAGTGCCTAGCTGTAGATTTTGAACCCTAGCTCTGCCGGCACCTAGGGAAATCTAGCAAACCTATACATTTTTTAAAACTAGACACAAAGGGGAATCCAGGATGGGGTGACTTGACTGGCTTTCACCAGGTTCTGTTACCCAGAATCCCTTGCAAACCTAAAATTATATCAAATAAACCACATTTCTCTCACATTTCTGTGGTGGAAAGTTCTGGAATCAGCTTGGATCCACAAAATTCCACACACCCTGCATTCCCCAAAGTCTTCCGAGAAAAATGGTACCTCACTTGTGTGGGTAGGCCTAGTGCCCACGACAGGAAACGGCCCAAAATGGAACGTGGACACACCACATTTTCACATGAAAACGGACCTTTTTTTGCAAAGTGCCTAGCTGTATATTTTGAACCCTAGCTCTCCCTCCACCTAGGGAAACCTAGCAAACCTATACATTTTTGAAAACTAGACACCCAGGGGAATTCAGGATGGGGTGACTTGACTGGCTCTCACCAGGTTCTGGTACCCAGAATCCCTTGAAAACCTAAACATTTGTCCAAAAAAACACATTTTCCTCACATGTCTGTGGTGGAAAGTTCTAGAACTTGCGTGGATCCACAAAATTCCACCCACCCCGCGTTCCCCAAAGTCTTCCGAGAAAAATGGTACCTCACTTGTATGGGTAGGCCTAGTGCCCGCGACAAGAAACAGCCCAAAACGCAATGTGGACACACCACATTTTCACAGTGAAAACTGACCCTTTTTTTGCAAAGTGCCTAGCTGTAGATTTTGAACGCTAGCTCTGCCGGAACCTAGGGAAACCTAGCAAACCTATACATTTTTGAAAACTAGACACCCAGGGGAATCCAATATGGGGTGACTTGACTGGCTCTCACCAGGTTCTGTTACCCAGAATCCCTTGCAAACCTAAAATGTTGTCAAATAAACCACGTTTCCCTCACATTTCTGTGGTGGAAAGTTCTGGAATCAGCTTGGATCCACAAAATTCCACCCACCCCGCGTTCCCCAAAGTCTTCCAAGAAAGATGGTACCTCACTTGTGTGAGTAGGCCTAGTGCCCGCGACAGTAAACGGCCCAAAATGCAACGTGGACACACCACATTTTCAAAGTGAAAACGGACCCTTTTTTGCAAAGTGTCTAGCTGTAGATTTTGAACCCTAGCTCTGCCGCTACCAAGGGAAACCTAGCAAACCTATACATTTTTGAAAACTACACACCCAGGGGAATCCAGGATGGGGTGACTTGACTGGCTCTCACCAGGTACTGTTACCCTGAATCACTTGCAAACCTAAAAATTTGTCCGAAAAAAATACATTTCCCTCACATTTCTGTGGTGGAAAGTTCTAGAACTTGCGTGGATCCACAAAATTCCACCCACCCCGCATTCCCCAAAGTCTTCCGAGAAAAATGATACCTCACTTATGTGGGTGGGTTAAGTACCCGCGACAGGCAAGGGCCCAAAACCTATTGAGGCGACATCAAAATTACCTATCATAAAACAACCTGGTTTTGCAAGGGGGGTCCCATGAGTTTTTGGCCCCTGGGTCGGCGGCCATCTAGGGAAACCTACCAAACCCACACATTTAGGAAAACTAGACACCCGGGATAGTCCAGTGAGGTATGGCTTGCGTAGGTCCCCCAACATTTTCCTACCCAGAATCCCCTGCAAACCTCAAATTTAGCTGGAAAAAATCACTTTTTTCTCAAATTTCTATGTGGGAAAGTTCTGGAACCTGCGTGGATCCACAAATTTCCTCCCACCGAGTGTTCCCCCAGGTCTCCCGATAAAAAAGGTACCTCACTCGCGTGGGTGGGTCAAGTACCCGCGACAGGCAAGGGCCCAAAACCTATTGAGGCAATATCAAAATGACCTATCACAAAACAACCACTTTTGCAAGTGGGGGTCCCATGAGTTTTTGGCCCCGGGCTCGGCAGCCATCTAGGGAAACCTACCAAACCCACACATTTCTGAAAACTAGACACCTGGGGGAGTCCAGCGAGGTATGGCTTGCGTGGGTCCCCCAACATTTTCCTTCCCAGAATCCACTGCCTAAAAACCAAACGGCCCTTGAACAGGACCAAAGACTCATCAACAGCTATTTCTTTCCCTAGAGTATAGATCTCTGAAAATCGATCCACAAAGTGATCAAGAACAGGCCGAATCTTAAAAAGACGGTCACAGTCAGGGTGATCTTGTGGCAACGCCAAAGCATTATCAACAAAATGCAGCATCCGAAGCAAAAGTAAATACCGATCACGACTCATAATTGCAGGAAATATGGGCGTTGCGATCAATGGAATGGTAGACCAATATGAAGCCATGGACGGCTTCCTTATCAAGCCCATCAAAAAAGTCAAACCCAAAAACTTCTTCATCTCATCCAGATTTGTGGGAGTCCACCGGGTAACTCTAGAGCGGGGCTTAAGTCTGGCACTGTTGTCCCTCAAAAACTGTTCAGCATACAAATTAGTCTGCTCAACAATCTCAGCCAAAAATACATCATCCATGAACAACTGAAAAAACTGTATAGGCAAAACATTTTCACAATCCACTCTACACCCTGCATCACCAATAAAGGCAGGCAACACCGGCTGCACCATGTTTGGATCAACCCAGAGTCCAGCACTTCCAGTAGGAAGCCCTGCATCCTCACGCTGCAATACCGATGTCTCTTGCGGCACCATCGACACATCAGTGTCCTCCTCTAAAACAGGCACTTCATCCGCACTGAGAGTAGCTTCATCTGCACTGAGAGTAGCTTCATCATCACTGAGAGTAGCTTCATCATCAGATGATTCCTCGTGGACAGAAAACTCACTGCCAGAATCTTGAACTGTCTCCTCTCCCTCAGACGCACTGTCAGTCTCATAATCCTGCTCAGAGGAAGATTCAAAAAGCATACCAACCACCTGCTGAGCAGTAATTCTACGGCTATCCATAATCCTTACTAATAAAGGTAACTTGTCAAACAAGTCAACAACAACAAACACTTTGTAAAATAAGCAATAAACAAAATGTGTCTTTATCACAAAGACCTATACACTCCAAAACTATACCACTCACTTGACAGACGCAGCTAGACTCACCACCACCTACTCTGCACAGACACAGTAAGGATCAACAATTTCCCACTAAAAAAGAAAAAGAAAAAAGAAAATTACACATAAGACAATGCAAAACACATCGCAAAGAATTTCATGCTCAGAACACTAACTAAATATGCTTCCATTATGACACCACTTACAAAAAAATTCATTCATGCATGACAATAATACTCATTTGGAGTGAACACAACAAAAAAAAAATTCTTACCAAATAAATGCAATTACGCAAAACTGCAGAACAACCACTGCCGAAACCGCAAACAAGAATCAAAAGCTTTACACTAGAATAAAAAGGAGAAAAAAACATTACAATCACATATGAAATAATGCACCAGTGCACACACAATCCACCAACCAAGCTAAGGGGTAGGTGGGCCTAAGAGTATAAATAAAATATTCACCCCCGTAAAAGAGGAGCAACCCTTGCCCAAGAGGCCACTCCCCAACACCAAAATTTAAAAAACCCTGGTGTCTAGTGGCTTCTGCCCCCCTTGGGGGCAGATGGGCATAAAAACATACTGCTGATCTGCCACCCAAAGAGGGCAGAAATGGCCCCAATCATCCTCCCATGAAGGGGAGCGACCCTTGTCCAAGGGGCCGCTCCCCAACATAACAAAAAAAAATCCCTGGTGGGTATATAAAAAAAAAAATCAGCCAATCTGCCCCCCAGGGGGGCAGAAACGGCCAAATTAATGCTCCCCGAAGGGGAGCGACCCTTGCCCAAGGGGCCACTCCTCACAAATAAATCCCTGGTGGTCAAGTGGGCCCAATTTTTTTTAAAAATGGCGAGATCTGCCCCCACAGCCAAAAACATTGCCCCCAAAGGGGAGCGACCCTTGCCCAAGTGGCCACTCCTCACAAATTAATCCCTGGTGGTCTAGTGGGCCACTACATAAAAAAAATAGTGAGATCTGCCCCCCCAGCCAAAAACATTGCCCCTAAGGGGGAGCGACCCTTGCCCAAGGGACCACTCCCCACAAATTAATCCCTGGTAGTCTAGTGGGCCACAAAATAAAACAAAATGGCCATTGCCCCAAGGGGGAGCGACCCTTGCCCAAGGGGCCACTCCCCACAAATTAATCCCTGGTGGTCTAGTGGACAACTACATAAAAAAATGGCGAGATCTGCCCCCCTAGGGGGGCGCAGACAGCCAAAAACATTGCCCCCAAGTGGGAGCGACCCTTGCCCAAGGGGCCACTCCCCATAAATGTATCCCTGCTGGTCTAGTGGGCCCCTAGGGGGGCAGACACAGCCAAAACATATTGCCCCCAACAGGGGAGCGACCCTTGCCTAAGGGGCCGCTCCCCCCAAACAGGTAAACAGTTTTTTAATAAAAAAAAAAAAAATCCCTGGTGTCTAGTGGGCATTCCTGCTGCACGATCGTGCAGCAGGAATGCTCAAAAAAGGCATCGGGGGAAAGGAAAACCCTTTCCTTTCCCCTGATGCCTCTTTTTTAAATCCTCCCCTCCCACAAGGAGAAACTTACCTCCTCTCTTCCCAACGTGCTGGAAGCAAATGGCTTCCAGCGCATTGGGAATCCTCTAATGACGTCAGCGCTGGGTCTTCATGGACCAAACCGTTGCGGGCACACACATTTGGAGGGAAGCCTGGCTTTCACGAGCCCACAGATCCTGGGGTTTATACTCATCTCCGGTAACGAGCACTACTTTCAAGGTATGGGATAAGGTGGTGCATTCAGCAGGCCTTTCATCCTTCCCCTCACCGTTGACCCCATTGTTCACCAACCCGGATTTCCCACCGGACCTGTCGCCTCAGGTAGCTAAGTGGTGGTTGGCAGGCGGGTGTAAGAGGGTGGGCTGCCTCTTCGATAACGATGGCTTCATTCCCTTCGAGGAGCTCAAATCCCAATACTCATTGTCGGATCAAGATAGGTTCACGCACACTCAAGTCACCCATTGGGTACTTGGCCCCAATGTACACCCCAACACAGGTAGGCCCATGACTCCTTTCGAGAAATGGTTGTTTTTAAAATCTGATGACAAGAAACTCATCTCAGAACTTTTTAACGAAAACGCCACATACACAAAGGACGCAGGGCCAAAAATGATGGGAAGCGGAACTGGGACGCGACCTCTCCGATAAAGAGTGGGGGGACATATTCTACAGGGCTCACCACACAACATTCAACTTAGGCCACACTGAAACAGCTTACAAAATTACCTCTTATTGGTATTATACTCCAACATGCATACAAAAGTGGAATGCACTCTGTGATGGCCAGTACTGGAGGGGTTGTGGAAACCCTGGGTCACTAATACACCTACTGTGGAACTGCCCCAAGCTCACGCGGTTCTGGCAGCAGGAGCTGGATGACATGGATAAGGCCTTTCAGACAGAGATACCACGCCTCCCCGCGTACACACTCTTGGGTCTCCCCAACACCCTCACCTACCCACTATGGTCCATCAGGGGCCGACAGATGGCCATGGCCCTTAACGCTGCCCACAGGATCCTCTTGGCACATTGGGGATCGAATAAAATCACAGACCACCGGCAAAGTCTCCACCATTTATGGACACTATTGGGCATGGAACGATTGTCTATGCCGGCCAGCGCTGACCCCTCAACCTACGCGAAAATAAGGTCACCTTTCATTACAATCCTGTCTAAGGAATTCAGAGAACTGACCTGCCTGGCATCCTTGCGTATACTCAAATTAGTGCCACCTGCTTAGGGTGTAGCCAGGTCACTGTGGGGTGGTTCCCTGCAACATTTTGGCTTCCCTATATTATGCTCACTTCTATATGGGCATCTTCAGAAGGAGAGAGGGTTGGGGGTGGGTAAGGGTGGGATTCTTGCTTATTTCTGTTAATTTGTTTTTACTTTTGAGAGCAAGGCTATGCTTTAACTGCGTTCAGCACAATGAAGACATTAGAGCTGTTACTCTCCACTGGGTACACTGAATTTCTGTAAATTATCTATCCCCTTGGAGTGCCCCCTGACGCGGCCCGCCCTTGCTGGGTTGTAGGTGAACCACTGTGTATTTTACCCTCAGCCACAGTGCTCCAAGCTAACACTCCAAAGTCAGTCCGTTACTATGCTCCTGTTATCGCAACTGGCCCAGATGGGGTTGTAAGCAAATTGCTGTTTGAACTGCTTGCTCTACTCTATATTAATAAAAAGATTTAATCCATAAACCCAGCCGTATGCAAATCAGTCTTGACCATGGTCCCTATGGGTACATTCCAGCCCGAAATGCCAGGCCAGGTCCTCCCTGGACTGGAAGTAAGCATCATGGTACCGGTTTTGGGGTATCACACCTCATCAGCCTGGCTATCTTGACTCCAGTGGCATGGAGAAGACGGGATACACGTTTGGACACACCCTCCCCACTCGTGGTGACAAGTGCAAAATGAACAATGGATGGACAGAATGCTGAATACGGGACCCATGTCTGGGCATATCTGTTCCACTCGGGCTGCCCAGACGTGGATCCCGGGCTCACTGTGCATGGGAGGACCTGGCTTGGCAGTTCGGGTGGACTGTACGCATGAGGAGCAGGGTCAAGACTGATTTGCATATGGCTGGATCTAAACTGGGGTGGCCTGGTGAGCAAAAGAACAATTGATTTAACACTGGTCTCTGGACTGGGGGTGAATGTTTGATTTGTTCTGCATTCCATCCATCATTTGTGTGTCTTTTGCACGCTGCTGCACTCCACACAACAGGTGTGATCAAAGGGATGTGCTGGTCCTTACTGACTGCATGACCAGAAACTGTACACCAGTTCCACTCAGGACATAGAAATGAGGGCAAGTCCCATATTATGGGAACACTGACCAAGAAGGAGTCCAGTATGAAAATTGAACTTCTCTCTCTGCCTCCACCATTGAGGTATGTGGGGTTGAGGATGCTGTGGTAGGCATTCCCATCTGGGATCTTCCTTAGTAGTGTGGAAGGATGCTTTTGACTACAGTGTGAGATATATCCCAGAGTGTCTGAATGGTGGCAGTGGACCCTGGAAAAACTAACTGAGCAGTGTGCTCATAGTGGAGTGGGACCTTGCAGTAACCAAGTGCTGTGCAATGTAGGAGTGTGTTAGTCCCTGAATGCTGCAACAGGTCACCTTATGGATGTGGCACATTTAGGGGCATATTTAACAAAAAGTCACGCAGCGCAGTAAGAAACCATGCTGCGCTGCACTGAGTAACAGGGAAAGGATAGGAATGCGCTGTGTTTAACATAATATAGCGCATTTCTGTCTTCTGCAACGCTGGATCACAATGTTCTGCCTAGCACCAATTCAGGCACCCTTGCACCAGGGTTGCAGGATTGTTTTTGTGCAGGAAGGGACAACTTCCTGCACCAAAACAATCCCTTGAGGCATTTTTCTCTTTCTGTGAGCTGCAGACAGAGAAAACAACAAGGAGAAATACAAATATTTCTCCTCGTAACGCCTCCCCAGGGAAGAAGTATTATTCTGATGCATTCCCAAGTCTACCAGTATTGGTAAATCTGGGAATGTTTAAGAATCCATGGTGGTGCAAGAGCAACGCAATCCTATGATAACTATGCCCCTCAGTGTCTTAGGCACTGACACATGTCTGGCTGTGTCAGACATGTCAAAGACATGGGGAACCTAAACCCACTAAAGCAGAGGCTGTTGCACAAGTAGGTGGACCTCACTAAATCTTCAACAGTCTTGCTGACTACCATGCAGGAGCACTGGCCGACTCCTGACTCTGCACACTCAGGGCCTCGTTTTAAGAAGTGTTGTATCGCCCCAATAAATAGCGAAGCAACACTTTTCAGTGTGTCCTCCTCGCGACACCTTGGATGCGCAGTATTTACTGTACGGCGCTCCATGTCGCAAGGATTTACAGATACGTCATTATTCCTGATGTATCTGTAGTAGCATTGCTAGGGAGTGTCTGAAAATAGACGCAACTCCAGCAATGTGTCCTTTCACATGGGGCAAGCCCCATATGAAAGGGCCTGCATAAGTCTTATGCCTGCTGTGAGGCAGTTGTAAGGATTTGACACAGTGGCGTCCTAGAAGTGTTGCAGTCAAATCTCATAGATTTCACTGCAACACTTCTACAAGCATTTTTTGCGGGGGAACGCCCACCCTGCATGCATTATACTTGATGCAGGTATAATGTAGGGCAGGGGTGTACAAAGTGACGCATCTGCTTAGATGCATCACTTTGTAAATAGGGCGTAATATGGCACATTTTTTACGCAGCCGCAGTCACAAAAAGTGACGCATTGGCGGCGCAAAGGGCTCATAAATAAGCCCCTCAAACTTAACCGAGGAGAAATTTGACCACATCCTCTTAGCCGTAGAGAAAGCAAAAAAGGTGATGAAATGGAAGATTGCAACTGTCACATCTGCGTCAATTTGAGAAACCAAAACACGGCCCAACGATTGCATCAATCACCATTGATTGGTGGTTTGCCCTGCCATTGTGTTGCAAAAAGTGAAGGAACGGTGGCGCAAGGCGCCCGTAAATATGCCTCTCAGTAACCATTATGATGCCAGTAAGTTAAAATATTTGAGAAACATATGGATGAATTCAGATTGCTGGTGGGTGAGTTGATCACTTATAACAGGTTCACCTATATAGTATACCAGACATGAGCAACTGAATCAGACAAGCCCCACAATACAAGAAGTATAACTTACAATAAGTAAGAAATACATAATTAATTCTAACCATAAAAACCAGGACACCAAGCAGAGACTCAACTGTACAGCTCTCAGAACAGAAATTGCTGTCAACAGCAACCACTCCACACAGATGGAAGATAGAATTGGGACAGACATTTAAGGAAGACGAGTGGTACAAGGTCCCGGGCTTCCAATTATAACTCCTGATTCACAAAGGTAAACTGAGACTTTTGTGTAAGTGTATTATTTGTTTGATATTCACAAACTATGAGTTTATTTTTACAAATAGTAATTTTACGACTGCAGAGACTCTGCATATGAAATGGCAGGCCTGCCCACTCTTTGTATGTGCAGGGTTGTCCGCCCTGACTGCAGTCTCCTTAGTCATAAAATTACGGGGCATATTATCAAGGGCTCTATCGCCGCTATAGCGGCACTTTTTGCCGCTAAAGCGGCGATATTTCTATCGCCCTATCAGCAAGCTGTCGCTAACAGGTGTTAGCGACAGCTTTTAGGCGATAGCAACTGGTTTTGGTGCCGCTTTGCATGTCAGCGATATTTATCGCTAATGACATGCAAAGGAGGCGTTCCCAACCTAACAGCGACTGAAAGCAGTAGCTAACATCGCTATCGCCTATTAGCAATAACCGCGAAGCGATAAAAAAACGCGCGCTAACCGCGATTAGCGCTGGTTTTTTAGTACTGGTAAAAACATGACTTAACAATAATAGTCAATGGGAGGTGGATTGTAAGGTTAAGTCCCCAGCATTAGCGCGGGGATTCTATCCCTGGATTTCTCGCGTTATTGCTGGGTTTCGCCGCTATCGCTGGATATTTTATCGCATTGGAGAGAAACCTTGCTAATAGCATGTTATCTCCGCAGTAATATCCAGCGATAGCCGGCGATAGCAAAACGCGCGCTAAGCAAGCTTTGCGATAATTTTCGCAGGTTCTTGCTAATATGCCCCTACTATTATTAAAATATTAAAATTGAACTTGTAGTTTGTGAATACCAAAACAATAGTAAACTCAGACAAAAGTATACATTTGCCTTTGTGAACCAGGCCCGTATTTTGTGAATACCAAAACAATAGCAAACTTACACAAAAGAGTCGTCTTGCCTTTGTGAATCAGGCCCGTACTTTGTGAATACCTAACAATAGTAAACTTACACAAAGGTGTTGGTTGAACTTTGTGTTCAAACCCATACTTTATGAAACCCAAAACAAATGTAAACGTAAACAAAAGTGTTGATTTACCTTTGTGAATCAGGCCCATAGAGTCTAGAAAGGCTAGTTTTAATACATACAGATGAACTACTTACATCAGACACGTCTGATGCCTTGGAAACCTCAAAGCATTAATCTCAATATACCCTGCCCTAGATGTGGGAGAGGAGGAGGTACCTTTCATCCATATGGTGTGGTTCTGTCACAAACTGAAAAACTAGTGAAAGGATGTAATGCCGACATTGTCAGAGCTGACAGGCAGGAACACCCTATATGATCTTGTGACTTGCTTACCGGGGGGACATGCCGAGATACGAAAGCCGAAGTTGAATGCAAACTCATTGAGCTGATGCTCTTACTGGCTAAACACTAGACATTAAGGTGCTGGAAATCGTCCATGCCTCCCAAAGTGGAGAGCAGGGCAGTGGAAACGATAAGGTAGGGTGGAGAGCGGGGCAGTGGAAATGATAGGTAGGGTTGATGTGGGGCAGTGGAAACGATAAGGTAGGGTGGAGAGCGGGGCAGTAGAAATGATAAGGTAGGGTGGAGAGCAGGGCAGTGGAGACGATAATGTAGGGTGGAGAGCAGGGCAATGGAGACGAAAGGGCAGGTGCAAGCTGAAATCACTATGATTAGGAGACTGAGTAGGAGAACAGGCATCAGATGCGGCATGAGCATGGGACAAACCCTTGAAACAAGTTGCCAAGGGACACCACTTACCTCCATGACACCTCAGAAGAGGAATGGAATCCACAGCTGTCGGTTGAGGTCTCGTGACACTGCGCAGCACCAACGCCGATTTTCATAGTATATATAATATGTATGTGTGTGGGGTGACAATAGGGCCTGAGCCCTTGGGGAAGTGAAGGGGATAGCAATGACTATTGGACTGAATAATGAACTGAGCATCCTGATCATGTGGTAGTGATTAATATAGTAATGTATTGTCCGCTTAAAGATTGTATCACTTCAATGTAGCTAGAGGCTGGGTTGCTGGCTATGACAAATTGGGTCTGAGACTATTCATTTACAGTTGTTGAAAACAATACACCTTTGTTAGAGTTTGGTGGATTGAATAGTCCCTCACAAATTCTGTGGTTGTCCTGTCCACCATATTACAAGTAAATTACAGCCTATGGCACTTGTAGTGCGGCGGACTGGATATTCAGCACAGTTTAACGGAGTCTCCCACCTGCCATCCTCCACAACTTTATTGGAAATGTCTTGAGGTGCAAACATTCCTTGAAAAAATATCAATTCTGCAGAACTCTTTACTGGTTATGAAATGTCAATAGAGATATAAATAAATTAGTCAGCTGGTTTTAGGACACCCTTCAAATAGACATTTTGTGATGTGATCTATCAGTCCTTAGGTCACATTGCAAATTGCAACCGATTTGCAGACTAATCCATGTGTAAATTGCCCATCCTGAGAATGGACCTTAGTACATCAGGCCAAATTTCCTTTAGGACTTTTCACTGTGTAACCTCTCCCCACCTAGTCCTGTGGCAATAAACCTGAAATGTACATGGGATAATCTGTTTAAATTCCTTTTGTGTAGTTGCTAATTCTGGAAAACATTTTGCACCACTGATTTGCAGACTTACATCCCCTACAACAATGGTTATCCAATTGCATTTTATATTATTCATAATAAGCATGATAGGATGGGTGCATGCCTTTCAAGTATGGAGCAGCAGCAGTCCACTTTGTAGTTTGTCCGACCTTTTATCTTTTATTTTAATTTCCCTAGAGTTTTAATCTCATTATTCTTTATTGGTGATCAGTGACTTTTTTTTCCTTACAAATTGAATCACACCGTCTGTTTTTATGTTTTTATTTTTATTTTAACATTGTATCTAATTTTGGAAATGATGTGCTCCTTTTTTGGTTATGCCTGTTCCCACTAATTTCTCTATAATTTAGCCGCAGCATTTTACATTATATTGCATCCCTGTCCATTAATCTCATTAATATTCTTCTCAAGGATTCTTCTGCTTTAGAAGGATTTGCATGTTTTATAACACATGCTGCATATTCAAGTTTTTTTTAAACCCTAGGGTACAAATATCTAATACAAACAGAATATATTAGCAAAAGATCCTCAACAATACCAAAGTGAGCATGCTGAAGAAAAGATTGTGCGCTCAATTGCAAGCTGTGCATCTTTGGCAGGCCCAAGACTGTCACTCAAATGTTTAATTTTCACACAGTGGCCTGATGAAAACTTAGAGGGCTTTCTACAAGGTATGATAAGGGGCACCCAGCAAATCCCCCTTTTCATTCATGTTCTCGCCCCCGTCCCAAGACCTCATAGGTTCGAGCTGTCCATCACACCACACAGATTCACAAGTTTTGGATTTAGACAGCAAAGCAAAACCTGAGGTGAAATAGAATTTACAGGCTCAGAACCCACACAGCAGAGCTATCTCTCAGGTTAATAGATGTGAAGTGTAAGGCATTAGACACCAGAGCTGTCAATGAGTTCATCCTGCTTCTATTACATTATTTATTAAATGTCACAGAGATGTATGAGTGAGGTGCTGGTTGACTGCCTCACCCTCCCCTTCCCCATTTTCTGCCTGATGGATGCTGAATCAGGTGTTTATACTATTCATTTTTTTAACCTTTTTATTTTTGAATTTTTATTCTATTATAGAACATGCATATCGAATCAAAGAACAGTCAGATAATTTACCACTCCAATCTAAAGATCTTAACGGCTGTTCCAATTATTCCCATCAGGTTATCACAGTGAGGTTAAATTCATATAGCTATATCTCAGAGAATAGGGACTGTAGCAATTTAACACACCCAATCACTTCTCCACCCCTCACCATCTAGGCACATACTAGGTGATGCACTGTCTTCCCTACCTACTGTGAATGCCTGTTGAGAGGCTTGAAGCTCACCTCACCTTTACAAACATATAACACAACCCATATTGTAAAATATTATGGCTGGTTTGCACCTGGATACCCCTCGGGGTGATTAGTGCGCTCCACAAATACTGATTGATTGATGGTTTGCTAAGAAATTTTGTAAGAATTGCCATAAGTCCTTCGTCGCCTGATAGGAGGCAGCAGTTGAGCATAGAGTTCACAATTCTAATTACAGAATATCAAGTCTTTGTGCCAAGCCTCCGTTCTTGTGAGGGTACCACGGCCCCATTTCATAGCAAGATGTCTTTTGGCCAGAAACAATGCCAAATGTGGTGAACTTTCGGATTGTTTTAGGGAGATCTCCTACGTAGCCCAGGAGCGCAGTCAAAAGGACCGCTAATAGTTGCATATCAATCATTGCAGATAAATTCTTAAATACCTGTGTCCAGTACTTGATTATGTGAAAGCAATACCACCTAAGTGGAGGAAATCTGTATCCAAGGACCCACAGCGCTCATAAACTCAGATGTTTGTGTACTAATGTATAATGTATTGCTCTATGTTGGCTATCATTCACTGAAGCACTTTGGGTCTGCTGGCAACAATAGTTCTACTGTGCCTCAGTTATCTGCCTACCCAGACTCACTTCCCATTTTTCTTTAACCTTGAGTTATGCTTT
Organism: Calotriton arnoldi; assembly: GCA_963921515.1. Lineage (NCBI taxonomy): Eukaryota > Metazoa > Chordata > Amphibia > Caudata > Salamandridae > Calotriton > Calotriton arnoldi. The sequence continues at coordinate 322,853 of CAWUFW010008517.1, forward strand.
GGGCTTTTTCATCATTTGCATGTGACAGAGTTTATATGGTATTTGTTTTGTCCTGAAAGCTACGAAAGTTGGGGCATCTTGGTTCGTTCATGGGGGAACGCACTCAAATTCTGCCTCATTGTAAGCTTTAGCCAATGTTATAGAAAAATATCTAGGGGCATATTTACTAAGAATTGGCGTAGGGCAGTGCCGCAAGTCATTTTGTTGCGCTGCCCTATGCCAGTTTAAAGGACAGAAATGCACCATATTTACAAGATACAGTGCATTCCTGTCCTTTCTTCCTGTGCCGGCACACAATTTCTCTGACTGGATCACCGCCAGCGCCGACAGCATCACCCCAACAAACCATCCAACACTAAGGGGTCCAACAAACAAGCCACATGGTTCTCCCCAGAACTCCCAGTATTAAAAAAAGAATGCAAATGATTAGAAAGACAATGGCGTTCCAGCAGAAACCCTACAGACCACTCTGCGTTAAAGTCTGCTCTCAGGAATTATCACCACTTCATCAAAGAAGCCCCAAAAATCGCCCTGGCCAACATCACCAGGAAGTTCTCTACCTCAATGGCTGTCGGCAACACAACCCCACCCAGCTAGGATCTCTGTGACGCCCTTGCAAACTACTTCCACAACAAGATAGCAGACTTCAACGGCTATTTCAAACCTCAACCCATGGACTCACTCCTCCCACAACCCCTGCCGAAACCCAGCACAACCACCTCAACGACTGGACACCCCTCAACACCAAGACCACTGTGACCATCATGACCTCCATACACACTGGTGCCCCGATGGACCCCTGCCCACACCACCCATTCAACCTAAGATGAGAGACGATCAGCCCTCCACTCTTGCACATCTTCAACTGGGCCATCAGCTCTGCCACCTTCCTGAAAATCTGGAAACATGCAGAAGTAACACATAACAGTAACTACATAACACCAGCAACAGCAGCAACACACTCAAACTTATCACTTAGTTTATGACAGGATGCACTCAAAAATACACCTCCCACCCTTCACTTCCGAACCCAAAATCACCATCTGCTCCTCGCTCACCCCCCTCCCTCTTAAACATTAACATTACTCCACTGGCCTACATCATCCGCAACCACAAACTCAACATCCTCTCATATACCGACGACATCCAACTCATCCTCTCTCTCACTGAAGACACCTCCACCACCAGAGCGAACTTCCAGAAGGCTATCATCAACGTTGCTGACTGGATGAAGTACAACTGCCTAAAATTGAACACAAACAAGATTTAAGTGCTCATCTTCAGCCGAACCCCCTCCCCCTGGGACCCCTTCTGTTGACCCACCGCCCTCAGACCCGCACCAACCCCCACCACCCACACCAGGAACCTGGGCATCATACTGGACAGCAAGCTCTCCATGTGGCACCAGGTGAACGCTGTCACCTCCTCAAGTTTCCACATCCTCCAAATGCTTCGTAAGATCTTCAGGTGGACCCCACCCAGCACCAGGAAAACAGTAACACAGGCCCTCATCACCAGCCGACTGGACTACGGCAATGCACTCTACACCGGAATCATACACCAACTACTGACACAACTCCAGACCATCCAAACCACAGCAGCAAGACTAATACTGGATCTCCCAAAATGGTCTAACCCAACCCGCACCTCAGAGACCTCCACTGGCTCCCAATCAAGAAGAGATACCACTTCAAACTACTCACCCACGCGTTCAAGGCCCTCCACAACATAGGACCAGACTACTTCAACCACTGACTGACTTTCCACCAGCCCATCTGACTATTCTCCACTTAGTCCATCTAGCACTCGCACTTGTCCCACGCATTCATAAAGCCTGAGGAGGGGGCAGATCCTTCTCCTACCCCGCTGCCAAGTCCTGGAACAATCTGCCCTCCACTTTCAGACCTTCACCGACCTCGCGGACTTCAGATGAGCACTCAAGACCTGGCTGTTTGACCAACCGGCCCATCCCCAGCACCTGGATGCCCACCAGGGTGATAAGTTGTGCTATACAAATCCAAATTGATTGATTTAACCATGGTGCAAGGGTGTCTGTGTAATGTAAACATTTCTCCTCATTATGCCTACTCTAGAGAGGCACAAGGTTTTGGCACTTCCCCAGGTTTATGAGATATTGTAAATCTGGGGCAGCGTCAGAGTCCATGGGTGCTGTGTGGGAACATCCACAACATCAACCATGGAATGCCTCTTTGACTCAGAGTAAGGAAAGGCAGTGGCTTGCTCTGCTTTGCCCTACTCCATATCTACAAGGCCATGAAAAATCACACAGGGTGGCTTTAAGTAGCCTTGTAGATATGCCTAAGCCCTGTGCGCCGTAGGAACATCAAAAAAAGTGCTGTACTGGCTGCGCACAGAGCTTGTAAAAAACCGCTCTAGTGGCTATCATCTACTCTGCCCCACAGATTCTGCCAGTGTTAGGAAAATACCATCACAAAACAGTTTCTGCAGTGTAGTTTATTCCTTGGCTTTAAGCTGCATGCCAGATGTAGATTCCGTTGTAAGGGGTATCTACATGTTGTCAATTAAAGACGTGTGGAGAGTGTGCAGGGGAGGCCGTTATTTAATGGGGGTGGGGGGAGTGTTGTGGTGGTAAATGAAAAAATAAAAAAATAAAAACACTTACCTGCAGCCCGGCCGGCCACTGCCTCTTGCTCCTCTTCAGCTCCTCCACAACAGGACCAGGAAGCACCAAGGCTCCTGACTCCCCTAGTCAATCACAATGCTGCAATGCAGTGGTGTGATTAATCTGAGCGCCATTGTTCAGCGCTCAGATTGGGAATGGGAGCCTGGGCATGTTCTCCACTTGTGTGGACAACATGCAAAGTGCCCTTGGTGGTTTGGCTGGCCAGCGACAGCCGACCAAACATTCATGCGCACTTGGAGTGGGCAAACTACTCCTTCCCCGGCCCCTGCTCTGTCAGCCCGCCCCGGAAACGGAAAACTAAAATGATAGTAACGTTGGTTATTATCATTTTAGTTTTCCTTTAACTACTGCTCGCAGAGCAGTGGGGTGATGCTTTTCTGCCTTAGCAGGGGGCTCTAATCTCTTTGTATAGATCCTCAGTTCCGGTTGTATTTCCGACCCGGAATGGGTTCTAGTACTCCAGTGATATTTGCACAGTAAAGGGCAACAGTGATTACTGTGTCCAAGATTTAGTGTATTCCAGAATTCTTTTCTTAAGTGTGGATCTTGTGTGTATAAGTCAAAAATCCATCATGAAGAATGATGACGTGGTATAGTAAAACCACTCTTTGGGAGCTAAGTGAGTCCCTCATGCCAGCAACTAAGTCTTTGCTGGCGTAAACGCAAACCCTCTGTTCAGTTGCAGGGCTGCCTCCGGCGTGTCTGCAGAAGTGAATGTTTCAACGGAGGAACAAGAGTGTTTTTTATTATTGTCAATGTTACATAATATATACTGTTGGCATGTGCAAGGGGCTGTTGTTTTGGTTTATCAGTGGTTATCCACACATTGGGGAGGAGGGTGGCTCTCCCCACCCTTATGCACCGCAATCATAATTGTACACTAGTATATACTCACTTCGTATTTCCCAGGAGCGCCATTGCCCTACACAATCCACCGACCAAGAAGTCCCAATGATTCCAAGTTCAGTTATTTACAGTCAGTGATTGAGATCTTATAGACCACATCCATCTTAAAAACTTTGCTACTGGGATTGCATAGTGGTGTGATGGATCAGTGCACAGGATTCGCAAGGCAATACTTCATGAACTGGTACCCATGTTTCTGCATGTCTTCGCCAACCATACTTTGTGTGGACCAACATAAGCAGGGTAGACAAACAATACATGCAAATAAGTTTCTTCTCAGTCAATGCAATTAGGGCATTTGTTGTCGCCTGATGTGGTCCATTTGGCGGTGAAAGACTTTAGTGACAAACATCCCGCTCTAAATTCAAAATGCAATTTGCGATCTAGGGGCTTTGAGATTGCATCCTAGTAGTACTCAAAGCTCGACCATGATTTTATTTGTAAAAAACGGCCCGTCAACGTTGTGCAATCACTTATTCTGTTTTCATCTTGTTCAATCAGTGCCCAGTATCTTTGCTTGATTGAATATTTCGATGGGAACTGAGAGCTAGACGGGGTTTCCCACAAATGGAACAGACCCATGCTGGCCAGGAGGCTTCTGATGTGACGCAGCCAGCTAACTTTATGGAAATGGTTGGCTGCAATAACATCCATGAGGTCTACTGCAAAGGTAGCCAGTTCGTCGTACACCAGATTCTACGCCAGTAAAGGATGGGGCATAGCCTAGCTAGGTTTGCCAAAGCTTTTCTGCCTAGGTAATTCCGCAAAGGTAACATGGGTGTGCTATGGGGGAGGCTAGTAATCCTTCAAAAAAACTTGTTCTCTGATACAACTAGCTGCATGAGTTTCTCAAAGCCCCATAATTCAGCACCGTATAAAACTGAGCTCACCACCTTAGCGTTATAGATCTGGAGGCCCGGACTAAGGGGCCTGGACAAAGATGTTTTAAATTCATTACTCAGAATACCAGACAATTGCCGGTGTTTTAAAGCCATAGTGTCAATGTGTGACCTCCATCTCACTTCCTTCTGCAAGGTAATACCGACATCATCTGAATGTAGTGATACCAAGATACAGTTAGCCTGGAAGCTTAGTCCTCTATGTGCATAATGTTACCTTAACATGCAGACTAAGGGCTTCACCAGTGCTTAATTTGTGAAAAAATAAGTGCCTGGCCCTCGTCAGGAGGTCGCCGCAATTTGCACCACACATTGCCACTTTTACTTACACAATTACTAACCATAACACTGCTACAAATGTGACAATTCAGACTGTTTGAGACCACCAAAGCTTTAAGAATGGCTTGGGTGGCAGATATTAGCTACTTTCAATGTATATTGAATTACCAATCAACTGTTTTTCTTGTCATCTTTAAGTTGCACAAACAGTGCCACCACGTGGCAGCTGTCATAAGTGCAGGTTCTGGCAATTAAGTGCAGTGCCGAGCACCGGAAACCATCGGCTCAAATTAAACACTGCTCCATTCCTATGGAAAATAGCTCTAAAATTCACAGTTCACTTGGGATATTTTGATTACTTGTTTGGGATTTGGATATGCCACAAATCAAGTTCATAAATAGGACCTGATTTAGAGTTTTACGGACAAGGTACTCTGTTTCAAATACGACGGAATACCCTGTCTGCCAAACTCTCAGTCCACCCACTCTGTTTTAAGTCAAGTAGACAGCCAGTATAACAATGACAGAGTCCCTTTCGGCTCCGTCAACAAAATACTTCCTCTGATGGCCTCACAGCGTAAAGAATGTCGTAGGAAGGACTTCACACCAGCCACCCTATCTAGGGTGGGCACTCTAAAGTCTTTTGTCCTGCAAACAACAAAATGACACCCACATGCTGGGAGAAGACTCAAAGGGCATGGGGGGCATTAATTTGTTTTTCTATAATGAGCTCCCACTTTGGGAGTTTGTTTCAGATAAAACAAAAAACTTTTGAAAAGTTTGACGGCCAGCCATGACGTCTGATGCTAACTCCCTTTAATCTGTTCATGCATTGCCAGGAGCTGCTGTGACAACGGTTCCTGTCAAAGTACAGGAGTTGCCCTCAGGACCGGCAGACAACCTTCAATTTAGCAGACGGAGGTCCCTAAAGATGGTTGGGGTGATGTCCTCCGCCATCCCGACAAGTATACCCTCTGTCCTCCAAAATCTAGATCAGGCCCATAGTGTATTAATAATCAGTTATTATGCACAATCTCTCTCATGATCCACTCTCTTCTCATTCATCCAATGCTCTGCTCGATAATGCACTTTTCTGAATGCCTGAGTACTCGCTTAATAAAACCATGAATATCTGGTTGATCGCGTTGTATCCAAGAGCAAGGGCAGTATCTTAAAGTAGAAGTGCATGACGTATATGTCTGTGCTCTTTGGGGACTGTAGCATCCACCCGCTGCATACGTCAATGTCATGAGATGTACACACATATGCCTGACTGTTATTTGTATTTTTTATTTTTGGCATGTACTCTAAACTCACTCAGTATCTTTTTTAACCCAGCCTCTTCCTTCACTGAATTTGAAACAAGTTGAATAAAAATCAATGCCAAAATGCCATAATCAATAAAGGAGTCTCTGGATACATTGCTACTCCAAAATTGGTAGAATATCCCCGAGTTTCGCTAACCTTTTAAAGAGGTTCTGTTTCTATGCAATTGCATGTTTTATTTGGTGAATACTTGAACACTAATGGGTGTCTGCACTGTGGGCAGCTATTGAACTTTGAAAGTGGTGGTGCATAGATATTTGTCCTTAATGGCATCAAACAAGCGAATAGAGAAAACATGATTTCTTCCCAGGAAGATTAGGGGGATACAGAGCAAAGGAGTAACTTTGCAGCACTATTTCCAGATAACTTGGCTGCAAAACCCTAATTGAGCCTATTAAAAAACCTTCATGGTATCTCAGCCATTGACTTTGAGGGTTCATTATCCCCAAAAAAGTCTGAGAAAATCTTGGCAAAATACTACACTTTTCATCAGAACGTCACTAAAAACTAGCTACTGCGCTATAAATGCTATATATGGACAGATTAAACATATGGGTGTGCTATTTCACATTACCTATGTTTTTCAAAAAATGTATAGCATTAGGCATTTGTTTTTACTTCAAAGTTCAACTTCTTTTCATTTCCCCCGTGTCCATCCAAGTAGTTTCTCCTTCAAATATTTGTGACTGACTGTAAGAAGTTCACGTTTTCTGGGTGGTCTCCCAAGAGTTTTTGCCTTCTTATGGACTGATTTGACTGGCATTATGATTCTGCGCCTTGACCTTTCCGTTCAGTGTCACAATGCAAGTGTGCTCTTTCCCTCAAAACATAAAATAAAATTGGGTACACCTTATTGGCTACATAACTGTCTATTAAGGCTATTATAAGATTACACATGGGAGTGCAATAGTAGCATAGGTGTATATTTACCCCGCTCACTTAAATATATAGCTCCTAGAAACATGATTGTGCATGGCCTCGCTGCAGTTTTAGTCCAAAACAGCTAAACATACGGAAGAGTGATCTGTCATGAAGTAAAAATGACTTGCATATTGTAGCTAAGTCATCCGGAAGTGTAGGCTATAAACTGGCAGGGCTGATATGTATAGAGGTGGAACATTCTAAATGTTAAAGACAAGTATGGCCCCACCCTGCACAGTCCCAGAACACTAGAAAGATTAAGATGTTTGAACAAAAGGTTGTATACTGACGCACAGGATGCCAAAATAGGCAACATTTTGACACAAATAATCAGGACCGAGAATGAAAGGTCTTGGGTGGCAGCTTTGAGAGGGCAAGGCAGTGAGAAATTATACTTCAACTGTCATTTACAATAGCTTTACAAACTATTGTTGGCATTTATATGCATAGGAACCTGTTTGATCAATGCTAGAGCGTAAGGAATTTCTGGCATAAGCCCAGCTCTACAAGCCTGAAGTTAGGGAAATGTTAAATGCAGTGGCGGCTCGCAAAGGGAGTGCTGCGGGGTGAGGCGGGGGAGGGGCTGGGTGGGGGGTAGTGGACTCAGACATACGACGGAACGGAGTAAACTAAGTAAATAAATAAATAAAACTATTTACCCTGCACGCGCTGCATCACCAACTCGGCGATGCAGCGCACGCAAGGTAAATAGTTTTAAGAGGCCTATTTTCGTGTTTAATCTGTTTTGCATGAGATGTTTTCTCTTTCCATTGCAGATGCTGTAATTTTCCAGAGGTCTTCTGTTAGCTAGTGAATGTATTAGACAACTGATAGTGAGGTTCTCACTGGGAGGAGAGGAGATGGCAGGAAACGTGACTCGTGGTAAGAACTGTCTGAACCACAAGATTTGTTCAAAGTAACATACCTGAAACATAGTTGTGTAGCCCATTGTGAAGACATGACAAATTGGAGAGTTTACCTGCGCCAAGAGTTTGCTGAAAACTGATTGATTCATGGGAGTGGGGAGAAATGTTACAAATAATGTTTTGTAGAGTTATATTATGGTGTGTTCCTTTGATTAGAGACCCCTTCTTCTTTCAAGTGTTTTTCTCTAGAGACCTTACACTAGGTATGGATAGCTTCTGTTATAATGTAGGAGGCAGACCTTACAGTATCTGCTGACTTAGAGCTGAGAATAAATGTCCAACCTCTGCAAATTTCCACCACTTGAGTGCTAAGGCTTCATGCTCATGCTTTCTTATTCGTTCATCAGAGCCCTTCATTTGGGTTTTCTGAATTGACACCTTACCTTCCTTATTGAATTTAATTGACTTTTTATGCCCAAACTCTGCTAATTTAGATTAGCGATTTTCCTTTATGAAACACATGTGCTGCATTAGCTCTATTCTATTTGTAATTCTTATCAATGTGGTATTTTATCTTTTGGTTTGAAATACTGATTTTCAGATTGTTTGAATCTGTGATAATGATGACTAAAATGTAAATGCGTACTGAATTAATAGTTGATTTGAATTAATTTGTTAAAAATAAACCCTTTAAGCTCACACTAAATCTTTGTTGATTCCTGTGAAACCCCAAATGGACTTCATTGTTTATGGTAGTTGATGTAAAGGATAGCTTCTCACCATCTATCCTTGCCAACTAACAAAGGTCCATCCAACCAATGGCAGTGGTTTATACTAGAATACTAGATGTTTTAGATACAATATTCCCCACTCTGGCACTGTCAGTCATGTATGCAGGACTGCTCGTCATCACTTGCTTACTGGAAGAATACACGAATGCAGGAGGCTCACCTAAATCCACCATGAATTCACTGATAGTTATGCTGCCAAACTCATATCATGAGACATTGGATGTGACATCTTATTACCATCTATTCATGCACAGCACTGATAAAATCTTGAACCAGATCCTGACTGTTTGTCACTGTGTAGGCAAACTTACATTTGCACAATGAGAAGGCACAATCTAGAATAAAAGTCTATTATTTTAATTTCACGGGGAAAATCAGTAAACACTTGCTTAAAAGTTATTTTTCACTTTTTTAATCAAACATCTAGTTTAAAGGGGAAAGTAGATTTTTTGATATTGGTATTGGAAAAATAACTTTGAAAGTGTTTACTTTGGACTAGTTGAAAGCCAAACAGAATTAAACCAGTTCCGCTGGCTAGTTTTCTTCCAGTGGCAGTAACTTACTTTCCAATTAAATATGAAGTGCTAAGCTGCCAAAAGACAATACAGTTACTCATAAAACCTGGAAGATTGGTGAAATGCAAACACTGGTCACTTAGATGAGCGGTGACAGAAACAGATGGTATCACAATCAGCTTGTGCAATAGCTTTCCTATTCATGGAGGAGATCCCAAGCGGGAATCCAAAGGACAGAATTAAGAGAGGTGCCTCAGAAGATTCTTTCATATCAGAATGATGTGGTGGTTTCTCATTTCCTTAGGACTGGGTGTGAGAGAACAGCCTTACTTTTTACCATTTTGATAGCGATCTTGGAAGGCTTACAGTTAGGTGGAACAGGGAGTGATGAAAAAAGGGTTGAATTTTAATGGAAGTTGCCAAGATTGGCACTAAGAAAATGTGCAATCACTGGCTAGTGAGCTGGATAAAAATTATACCCCACCACAGATCATTTCTGAACCTTGAAGAAACGTCTGAAGATAAAAAAAATCTGCCTGACCTGTTGGAAAAGAACCCTGAAGGACTCTCGATCTCCACTTGCAACCAGTGTCTGGAACTGCTCCCCAAGAGTCACTGGCTGGTTTCCCATTCATTGATACACGGACAAAAAAGACTGAAGAAAAGCTCTAACCTGTGTGGGAGAACTAACTGACCAGCTGGAGTGGGCTGGAATGAACCACCAGAGAGCTCTGGTTGGAGAGAGACCTGGACTTTCCCTTCAGCAAGAAATACTGGGACTTGGGGCCTGAGTTTAGAGGGCAGGACACTCCACCACAATTGTACCCTATTTTCCAAACCCTCGCTCCACACGTTCTATTATTAAGGTGTCAGGTTATTAGTATTTTATTTTTCCAAAACAAACTCTGTTTGTGAGAGCTTCTTTTGGAAAAAGAAAAAAAGTTTGTTGAGTGGCTACTAAAACCTGCCAGCTGCTTTCCAGACTTTCAGTGCCTAAACAGAAGGCATTATGGCGGCAGTTCCTGTGAATGCACAGTAATGTCTGCATATTCGGCAGTGATCTATAAATGAGATGAACCTCTGTCCGTCAGGGTAACAGATGTAACTTCCTCTACCACCCTGAAGAACAGAGTAAATACTGCTGTACTCTAAACCAGGCCCTTAAATATTTTCCTGTCCTTTGAAGAAGCAGTAAATGGTGCTTACCCTCTCTGAGAAAGACGTGATCTAGCCAATATCAGATTGCTGGTTTGTCCCATTCTGAGTTTTTTCATCTAGCATTCACGGCTATTGCAGTACCACTGAAAAGAAGTATCCAACCTTGTGGAGCCCTAGTGAGCTGCTACTTCCAGTCTTGCCATGCTACAGAAATCTGAGAACTAAACAGTGACTAATTCCAATTGTAAGAGATTGGATTGGGGTGAGGGGAAGAATACATCCCAAGAAAGAAGTGACGTTGGCAGTTAAGAAATTTGTTTGCCAGTTCCTTGGAGCTCTAGACACCAAAACTGAAGGCTTCACAGGAACTTGTTGAGAGCATGTCTGACTTCGAGGGACCATGCCTACTTTAATATTTTATCTTGCCTTTTTGTACATACTCAAGAACCATAAAAATGTTTGGCCATGTGACGTGCAACGCTTTTTCGACATGACCCTGGAAGAGAAAAATCTTTGCTCTGAAGAAAAAAACTGCAGCATCTCTTAAGAGCTTGAAGAGAAAAGTTCCCAGGGAATTGAAGTATGTGTAGGTTAATGCGGAGAACCAGAAAAAGTTGAAAGTGAGACTCAAGTGGCCAGCAAACTTCAGCAAACAAGGTTTCAGGGAAGGAGCAGTGAATGATGGATGGTGAATCAGGAGAGGTTTACTTACAACCTCACTCATCAAATGATCTTTAGATAAGTAACTAGGTGTCTAAGAGAGCATATGTGGAGACCACAATAAGCTCACAGGAGAAAAACAGAAGGAACAAACCCTTAGAGCCTCAAACTAAAGAGAAGGGTGTGAATCACATTTTAATTCAGGGGGAAAGGATTGTGGGCCAGGGTAAGAAGAGGTCTTTTGAGAAGAGCTAATGCTTTGCATCAGTTAAAGGGATCCCTGTGATAGGTCTGTGGAATACCTGTGGCAGTTGATCGCTTGTAGGGGGATGATTGTTCACCAATGAACAGCAGCACCTAAGAGAATAAATCTGCAGATTGAGATTTATACATGAGGGCAATGACAGCCCTGTGGCCGATGTCTCCTTAGAGTAGAGAGGGGTGAATGTCTAGATGAAGGAAGATGTATGCCCCTGTTTATTTGTAGAATGCATCCTGGGTAGTGAGCTTCCATTTGCAAGAGGGCAACTAGAGGGCAAGAGCACCCTGGCTTCCTCCCAGGGTACATACCATGAAGTAAGACTTCAAGGACCCATGAGAAGGGACAGGGATAGTAGGTGGTGGATATTTCAGAGAGAGGACCATCAAGGTACAGCCTTCCTTCTCTTACCACAGGGAACTCTAAGACTGGCATTAGTGAGGTAATTCCTGACCTGAAGGTACTGTCTGTGCTGTGAAAGAGACAGACGTCCGAACACATGAACCAGAAAGGCCACTACATGGCCCAGATGGTGTCAAACTTGATCTGAACTGAAAGTCCAGGAATGGCACGCATGTTTTCAATGTCAGGGTACATAACCTAAGATGTGAGGGCGGTCTCATGTCTCATCCCTGGGATGGTGGAGGTGTGAGTAGAAGGAAGGTATATTCAGCTTGAGATTGTAGCACTCCACTTTGAGAATGCACTATGAAGCAGAAGAGGCCTCAGGTCTTTCACTAAGTTGCCCAGAGGTGAGAAATGAAAGAAGCTGACCAGGTTGAGTGTTGTCAGTATTTGTCTGTGTGGCCTTTTGGGGAAGATCTGACATACCCCTTTTTGGCTCAGTCATAACGGGCAAGGAGGTAGTCTTAGGTCATGTAATCAGTCCTAGCCTGATAGACAGGGCATTGGGATGTGTGCCTTCTCCAGCGCTGAGTGAGCTGAAAGGGCCTAGACTGTGTCCAGATATGCCCCCAGCAGTACTAAGTGACGGTTTGCAAGTCAACATACTAGAACTAAGGATGACTCAAGGCATTTGATGTGAGCATTCACATGTTGGCAAATGGCTAGCAACCTAATAGAGTACATTGATAGCTGTCAGTTGTGGTGTCATTGCATTAGGATTTTGAAAAGTCGGTTGTCCTGTGGTCAGGACTAGCCTTTGAAGGGGTTCAAAGACCTGATACAGGTGATAAAGTAGGCTACCTAACCTTGTTGAAAATGGTGGTGCTGTTCACATACGGGGAAGAGTCCATACATTTACTAGGGCTAGTCTTCTCACAGGTAGTATCTATAGGTAAAGACTGGGGTGCCACACAGATAGGGTCAGTTGCTTTGGCAGAGCTTGACTTAAGGTTATTAGTGAGTCCAGGAGGGAATAAAGCAGACAAGTTAAACACACAAAAGGTAATGGGAGTAATGCTTGAAATTTGTCTAACCAATGGCAGTCGCACCGGCTAGCATTCAAAACCATTGTTATTTTGTCCACCAAGACACCACAGTTTGGACCCAGCCATATGCAAATCAGTCTTGACCTTGCCACAATAGGAACAGTCCAAACTGAACTCACAGGCCAGGTCCTCCCTGAACCAGAGCACAAGCAACCCAAGACCAGTTTCGCCCTGATTGGGGCTCATCAGTTGGGTGTAGCTTGGTTCCAGTGGCACAGTAGGCATGGGACCCACGTCTGATCATACCCTTGTCACTCAAAATGATACATCAAATAAACAACAGATGAAGGGGAAAATGGTCGCAATTTGTCTAACCCCTGTCAATCACTCATGGATAGGTGGAAACTGGTCTGGGGTTGCTTGTATTCCCATTTAAAGGGAACCTGGTCTGGCAGTTCAGGCTTGACTGTTCCTATTGAAGTAGGGCCAAGACTGATTTGCATAAGGTGGGTCTCTGTTTAAACTGGCACAGTGGGCGAAACATGATGGTCTGGAATGTGAACACAATCCTCAGCACACGTCTTTTAAGTAATATGCAATTATCCAATTTGTTTTAGTCAAGCATAAATGATACAGAGAAATTTTCGAGCTTGGTTTCTTTTCTTTATTCTCTTTGTTCTTGCATCAGCCAACACGTGTTTCGTCGCACAAAGGAATTTTGTCCTGCGACTTTCTCAAGGCTGTATATACAAAACAAACACAAGCCCTTTGTAAAATTACACAAAACAGGTGTATTTAATACACCCATCAAACCTCACCCGTGTGCATAGCGGTATTCTATACGAATTTCTGCGGCAAGCACAGGGATCTTTGCCCAAGAGACCGTGCTCATTCCAAAGCATGAGTAATAATAGGTTGTTAAACGTAGGCCATCAGAATCTCGCCCCGTATATTAAGTGGTGATGGAGAAAACCAATAAAAAGGTCCTGATTGTCGGTATCTATCTGTGTGCACCCGGTGTGTGTGCACTGATCAATACATGTCACGATTAAAAAAGCACGATCACCTCCTGTGTCACACACACTTGAGGACCTAGTGCCAATTACTAGGTGACGGTGAGACGAGCAAAATCAGTGCAATAAGTGTGGTGGCTTTAAAATAAATCCCAAATCACTCCTCACAAGTAAAAGATCAGAAATACCTTACAAGAGTCCAAAATGTTCCCTGAAAAACCCAAAACCTATTTTAGTATGCACTATTAAGAGTAGACCGGTTCACTAGATATCCAGTACATTGAAGTATTAAGGCTACCTACTTTATCAGTGGTGATAATTCCATCCCACTGGAAAATTAAAATCTATGTTCCGATGTCCACATCGCATTTAACCGTGGATCTTCGTCATGAGCCAAACCTAGAGCACTAAAGAAAGATAGGGATGTCTTAAACCTCATATGTGATCACGTATCATCTAAATATAAGCAAAATTCCTGTATCTTAGCGCTGTGTACAGCAGTATATAAAAGCACACAGCATAAATCAGCAGTATTCAGCACGCTATTTAAAGCTATCTGTGTTCGCGCTGGGTATTATTAAAAATTACATTTCAACGCTTATGATATTACGCTATGTAAACCTGTATCTAATAACATATAGCATGTCTCTACAGTAATCACCACGCTATTCCAAAATATCTATGTTCCCGCCGGGTATTCCCCCAAACGCCTCACTTAAGCTTAAAACTCTTAGTAAACTTAACCAGGTGCTCCAGATTCTTCTAAATCTGCTGTGTCACACATTCAAATCAAAACTTCCACCATTACCTCGTGTCACTATTTGAACGCTAGGCTACTACAATCCAGTGCCTCTGCTTACCGTAAGAAGGACGTGTAGGTCCCCACATCAACGCCGTGTTCTCGAGTGCGAGAATGCCGGTCTCTATGATCCACCATTTTTAAAACCTTCCAGCTCACACGTGACATAAACAGAGAAAAGGGACCAGATCCCCTTCTCAGCTTTGGGAGCCATCTTGTAACGTGCTCCTAATGTGCTAAAAACAGCCGGATTGCTATTTATAATCAACACTGGACTGACCATAAGTTGGATATCAAACATATTCTAAAACGCCGATTATATTTCCTAAAATTGCATGAAAGAAAAAACGTCCGCGTCCTTTCGTACTCCTCCCTTCTTGTATATCGTTCCTGCCTCTCAAAACGGGCACCATCTTTAAGCCATCTATTCCATATACACGTGTTTTCCTATTAGTTCAGTGAACACCCAAGTGTATCAAAATAGATATATCTAACAGATCCCACATCTGTTAGGTAAAAAATATTCTGTAGTCAGTTCATTTGCGTAAATTTTGTGTCTGTTTGATAGTGAACTATCTTACTCAATTATATCCTTTATGTAGATGTATCCAATTGTATCCACAGTCATTCTCGTGTGAGTTTGAGATATTGGAGGTCTCCATTCCCATGCATGTTATAATTAGTAAAGTGGTGCATACTAAATTGATAAACAAATCCATATTCACTCAAAGAACAGTTATTAACAGAATTGTTGCATAAAGTAAATATTAAAAAGGCAAAAGAAAGGAAAAACCGTGGTTAATGAAAGGTCATACAGTTTCTACATTAATCAACATTGAGTACATCAAGTTGTTCATTTACACAGAAAGTAATGTAACTCTGGATTAATGTTCAGTTTCTATATCAGTTTCTAAATTAATCAACATTATGTACATCAAGTTGTTCATTTACCCAGAAAGTAATGTAACTCTGGATCAATGTTAATTCCTATATCAGTGCACCGTAATCTCATGATCCAGAGTGCTTCCCTCTTCCGTAAGGCTAGCTCTCTGTTTCCTCCCCTGGGGTGTCTCTGAGTATGTTCTATACCATAAAATGAAAACTGTTTGTTGGTATTCTGTGAGGGGCAATGCATGATGTGTGCAGAGATGGGATACCTTTCATCACTCTGTTTCACTGCCCTCATATGTTCTGCAATCCTTTCACGTAATGTTCTTATTGTGCTCCCTACATACTTTTTATTGCATTTGCATTCAATGACATAAACCACAAATTTGGTCATACAGTTTATGTTAGTCAATATCTTATATGTCTTGTTCCCTGGGCCTCTGAAATCTGTCTTGTTGTTCCAAGCCCATTTACAAACAATACAGTGTCCACATCCATAGAACCCTTTCATTCGTTGGGTTAACCAATTTTCTGTTGTTAGCGCTCTGGGGAGACTGGTGGTTCTTCTCACCTTTCAGCACCGTCCATATACATTTCTCAGAAATCTAAATAGAGTGTAAGTGCTACTCATTCTTGGAGCGCCATTTTACCTATAACCATACCACTGCACCGTCGTGAATTAGCTATCAGATAGGTGGCAGCCCAGGAGGCACTATGACTACTTTCATGAACGAGAGGCTGAACAGAGATAAGGAGGCGGATGACCTCTTCAATAATATTGCCAGTAACAATGCTACGACCTCGCTTGCACAGGGAGGACAAAAATTGAGACAAGAAGGTTTGAGAGAGAAATTTATTAAGTTAGAAAGGCTCAGAAAGAGCGAGATGTCTAAATGGTGGGACGCAGCAACCTTGAAACAGTACATTAAAGTAAAAAGAATCCCCAGGGGTCTTAGGTCTCAGATAATACCTACGTACGATGACCTTGAAACAGATCTGTTACTAGCATGGGAAAGAGAATTGACAGACAATTCCAATAGATTAATGGGGATTTTAATTGAAAATTGTGAAAGAAAGGTCAGACAGTTACAGAAAGAAATAGACTTGTTGGAGCTTGAGATTAAACAAATGAATTTAGCAGAGGCAACTGAAAAGAACTTCACCATTTTGAATGACGTATTACAACGCCATCTAGCAGACATTAAACAAAGGAAGATGAGAAAGCTAAAGCGAGATGAGCACGACTATGAAAATGGCAGGATTTTCACTTTTGCGAAAAAATATGATTACTTAATGCCAAAAGATAGCCTACTTAGAACAAAGGAAGGACAGTCAGTTAGTTCTAGTTCTACATCTCTGGACACCGTCCACACTAGTGAAAGTGAAACAGAAAGAGGAGAGGGCTCTAATAATGCTACGAACAGTGAAAATCGTTTTTTACAAGAAGTTCAAAGGATAAAAAAGGAAACAGGGAGCAAAGCAGACGCCCCGCACAGGCAGCAAGACAAGAAGGGGAAAGAGAGGGGGTGCAGGGAGAAGAGAGACCCGGAATGAGAACCAGGTCGTGGAACCTGAAAAAATGAATGATGTTAATGTAGTGAACCTGACCAATAAATGTTTCTCTGATGATACCATATCTCTATTATCGAAGGGCATGAGCTTCTGTCCAAGCAGTATTGGTGATATGTGTGAACTTAAAATAGACTTGTTTAAATTTGTTAGGAGGCTGAAAATCAAGAAACATTTTCTGACAATGGATTGCGGCAATAAAAATATGCAACCAAAACGTGGGGTTTTCGCCTCTAGTGAAATTTCAATTCAAGAAATTTTGGACACGAGATTACTTGTGTCACTTACTGATTGTGAGGATGAGATAATAACTACGGATATGATTATGCAGGACTTGAATGTGGTCAGCGACCCTAGCATTTCCAGTAGCCTAAGGGAGAAATCCAAGTGGACACCAACTCTTTTGGCAGGCAACAATATAGACATCTTTCATAAATTGGTATTATCTGATTTAGACAAACACATGGATAGAAAGAAACAGACCATCAAAATGAAAGAGAATTTGACATATAGAGAACGTGATGCACTTAAATGTCTTATGCAGGATCAAGACATCATGATCCGTGAAGCAGATAAGGGGGGGAACATAGTCATAATGCAGAACACAGATTATGAACGTGATATTTTATCACAATTGAATGATCAGGAATGCTATGAACCTCTTCCTAACAACCCCATCTGGACTCTAATAGATCACATAAACAAACATCTAAGACGATGGCATGAATGTGGGTTACTGGATGATGATGAAGTTACTTACCTTAGAGTTGACCGTCCTAGATACCCATGCATCTACACGCTTCCTAAATTACACAAAGACCTTCCCTTTCCGCCAGGCAGACCCATCATTTCAGGAAATGATGGGCCAACCGAAAGATTATCAGAGTATGTTGCCACATTTCTGAAACCTATGGTGGGCAATCTAGCATCTTACATCCGGGACACGAAACATGTTCTGGCAATACTCTCTGATCTTATTTGGGAGGATAGCATGACCTTGGTCACCCTAGACGTGACAGCCCTATACACGAGCATTAGGAGAGAAACAGGCCTGCGCGCTATTAGAAAAATTCTAAACACAAGATCAGCAAGCGCATGGGACCATACAGAGATGTTAATCGAAATGATTGAGCTGATTCTGGATAATAACATCTTTTTGTTTAAAGACGAATGGTACAGGCAGAAGCAGGGGTTGCCATGGGTTCCAGATTCTCTCCTTCGTATGCCAATCTGTTTATGGGTTGGTTCGAGGAGATGAGGATCTGGGGCCCAATGGGATCCGAGTGGAATGACTCTATTTTATATTGGGGTCGTTATATTGATGATTGCTTAATGATATGGACAGGCACCACCAGCAAACTCTTAGCATTTGTCGAATACCTAAATGGTAATGTTTGCAACATCAGGTTTACTTTTGAGCACAGCACAAGTAAAATTGCGTTCTTAGATGTGGAACTATACACAAGTGGCAATAAGATTCAAAGCAAACTATTCCGCAAGAAAACAGCATGTAATGCATTACTTCATGCTTCTAGTGCTCATCCAGCTCACCAGATTAGGTCCATCCCATTTGGTGAACTTGTTCGGGTGAGACGCAATTGTAGTGAAGAAAAAGAATATGAGGAGTGCAAAAGGAGTGTTGGCCCGCTTCCGAAAAAGAGGTTACAATAATGAGACTTTGGCCAGAGCGGAGAAGAGAATCAAAAAAATTAAGAGACAAGACACTCTTAGAGAACGTACCAAAGATACACAGAGAGATGACAAAGTGCGGATGATAACAGGGTATAATACACTATCAGCGGTTATGATGCGGAGTCTACACAGGCACTGGCACATTCTAAAAGCAGACAGATCCCTTGGGGGTTTCCGTGTCAGAGAGACCCAACATCACATACCGACGAGGGATTTCCTTGAGAAATCTACTCAGCCCTAGTTACCCCAGAGCGCTAACAACAGAAAATTGGTTAACCCAACGAATGAAAAGGTTCTATGGATGTGGACACTGTATTGTTTGTAAATGGGCTTGGGACAACAAGACAGATTTCAGAGGCCCAGGGAACAAGACATATAAGATATTGACTAACATAAACTGTATGACCAAATTTGTGGTTTATGTCATTGAATGCAAATGCAATAAAAAGTATGTAGGGAGCACAATAAGAACATTACGTGAAAGGATTGCAGAACATATGAGGGCAGTGAAACAGAGTGATGAAAGGTATCCCATCTCTGCACACATCATGCATTGCCCCTCACAGAATACCAACAAACAGTTTTCATTTTATGGTATAGAACATACTCAGAGACACCCCAGGGGAGGAAACAGAGAGCTAGCCTTACGGAAGAGGGAAGCACTCTGGATCATGAGATTACGGTGCACTGATATAGGAATTAACATTGATCCAGAGTTACATTACTTTCTGGGTAAATGAACAACTTGATGTACATAATGTTGATTAATTTAGAAACTGATATAGAAACTGAACATTAATCCAGAGTTACATTACTTTCTGTGTAAATGAACAACTTGATGTACTCAATGTTGATTAATGTAGAAACTGTATGACCTTTTATTAACCACGGTTTTTCCTTTCTTTTGCCTTTTTAATATTTACTTTATGCAACAATTCTGTTAATAACTGTTCTTTGAGTGAATATGGATTTGTTTATCAATTTAGTATGCACCACTTTACTAATTATAACATGCATGGGAATGGAGACCTCCAATATCTCAAACTCACACGAGAATGACTGTGGATACAATTGGATACATCTACGTAAAGTATGTAATTGAGTAAGATAGTTCACTATCAAACAGACACAAAATTTACGCAAATGAACGGACTACAGAATATTTTTTACCTAACAGATGTGGGATCTGTTAGATATATCTATTTTGATACACTTGGGTGTTCACTGAACTAATAGGAAAACACGTGTATATGGAATAGATGGCTTAAAGATGGCGCCCATTTTGAGAGGCAGGAACGATATACAAGAAGGGAGGAGTACGAAAGGACGCGGACGTTTTTTCTTTCATGCAATTTTAGGAAATATAATCGGCGTTTTAGAATATGTTTGATATCCAACTTATGGTCAGTCCAGTGTTGATTATAAATAGCAATCCGGCTGTTTTTAGCACATTAGGAGCACGTTACAAGATGGATCCCAAAGCTGAGAAGGGGATCTGGTCCCTTTTCTCTGTTTATGTCACGTGTGAGCTGGAAGGTTTTAAAAATGGTGGATCATAGAGACCGGCATTCTCGCACTCGAGAACACGGCGCTGATGTGGGGACCTACACGTCCTTCTTACGGTAAGCAGAGGCACTGGATTGTAGTAGCCTAGCGTTCAACTAGTGACACGAGGTAATGATGGAAGTTTTGATTTGAATGTGTGACACAGCAGATTTAGAAGAATCTGGAGCACCTGGTTAAGTTTACTAAGAGTTTTAAGCTTAAGTGAGGCGTTTGAGGGAATACCCGGAGAGAACATAGATATTTTGGAATAGCGTGGTGATTACTGTAGAGACATGCTATATGTTATTAGATACAGGTTTACATAGCGTAATATCATAACCGTTGAAATGTAATTTTTTAATAATACCCAGCGTGAACACAGATAGCTTTAAATAGCGTGCTGAATACTGCTGATTTATGCTGTGTGCTTTTATATACTGCTGTACACAGCGCTAAGATACAGGAATTTTGCTTATACTTAGACGATACGTGATCACATATGAGGTTTAAGACATCCCTATCTTTCTTTAGTGCTCTAGGTTTGGCTCATGACGAAGATCCACGGTTAAATGCGACGTGGACATCGGAACATAGATTTTAATTTTCCAGTGGGATGGAATTATCACCACTGATAAAGTAGGTAGCCTTAATACTTCAATGTACTGGATATCTAGTGAACCGGTCTACTCTTAATAGTGCATACTAAAATAGGTTTTGGGTTTTTCAGGGAACATTTTGGACTCTTCTAAGGTATTTCTGATCTTTTACTTGTGAGGAGTGATTTGGGATTTATTTTAAAGCCACCACACTTATTGCACTAATTTTGCTCGTCTCACCGTCACCTAGTAATTGGCACTAGGTCCTCAAGTGTGTGTGACACAGGAGGTGATCGTGCTTTTTTAATCGTGACACGTATTGATCAGTGCACACACACCGGGTACACGCAGATAGATACCAACAGTCAGGACCTTTTTATTGGTTTTCTCCATCACCACTTAATATACGGGGTGAGATTCTGATGGCCTACGTTTAACAACCTATTATTTCTCATGCTTTGGAATGAGCATGGTCTCTTGGGCAAAGATGCCTGTGCTTGCCGCAGAAATTCGTATAGAATACCGTTATGCACACGGGTGAGGTTTGATGGGTGTATTAAATACACCTGTTTTGTGTAATTTTACAAAGGGCTTGTGTTTGTTTTGTATATACAGCCTTGAGAAAGTCGCGGGACAAAATTCCTTTGTGCGACGAAACACGTGTTGGCTGATGCAAGAACAAAGAGAATAAAGAAAAGAAACCAAGCTCGAAAATTTCTCTGTATCATTTATGCTTGACTAAAACAAATTGGATAATTGCATATTACTTAAAAGACGTGTGCTGAGGATTGTGTTTATGTTTATGTTGGTTTCGACCACGTGTTTGGGGAGACTGGTGGTTCTTCTCACCTTTCAGCACCGTCCATATACATTTCTCAGAAATCTAAATAGAGTGTAAGTGCTACTCATTCTTGGAGCGCCATTTTACCTATAACCATACCACTGCACCGTCGTGAATGGTCTGGAATGTGGCCCAGAGCAATTACCACTGTCTGACATTAATTCAAGTACTTCTTCCATCACCTTGTCTTTTTTTGCGGTAGACACCCTGTTAAACTGGGGTTTCTGATTGGTGGAGGTAAACGCCCTGTCCAAGCAGGAACCATCACTCTTTTCAAGGTAAGCTAGATACATACTACAAAATAACCTGTGCTTACCCTCTGGTAGCTTGGCACAGAGCACTCAGGCTTATCTAAAGAGGCCATGTGTAAAGTATATGTGCAACGTGCACACACAGTAACACAATAAATACTTCACACAAAATTAGAAAAATAGATTACATTTTTATGAGTAAAACAAGACCAAAACAACAAAAAATCCAATAAGTAGAACCAGAGTTATGCATACATCAAACATTGGTGCATAGAAGCAAGTAGTCCTTAGGGGTGACTTGAGGTAACGCTGAACCTGGGTAAATCCAAAGTTCAGGCCGACTTCGATGGAGGCAAGGTCGGCTGCAGGATTCAAGCAGGTCCTGCTGAAAAAGTGCCTTGGATGGAGAAAGCGTCAACATCGAAGACTCGATGCATTGGTTCTGATCTGCACAGACGATGAAGGCGTCATTGATGAGCCCCTTTGCAATGCAGGTGCTGTGTCATCATCGAGCCATGCTGACCGTCGTCGTTGAGCCACGCAGTCCGTCGAAGCGATGCTGTTGATCAGCTCCTGCGTCATCGTGGAAGGGCAATGCGTCAGTTCCAATCAGCTCAAAGTCATCAGTGCATCGATTTTGGTGGTTCTGGACAGCAGAAGTCACCTTTCAGGGGCCCAGGCTTTGATTGGCACCACTTCACAGGGCAGAACTCACAGATGGTGGAGTCCAGGTGCTCTTGCAGGGTTGAAGGAAGTCTTTGATGGCCCTGAGACTTCAATGCAGGGAGCAATATCTGGTAGTCACTATGGGTTCAAGTGAAATGGGTCCACTCCTTGTCCTCAGCAGGGCAGTGATCAGCAGATAGTAGGTCAGCACAGAAAAGCATAAAAGCAGTTCTTCCAGAAAAGCAGTTGAGCAGAGTGGCAATCCTTGTCTCACAGCAGTCTTTATTCCTGGCAGAGTTCTTCACAGGTACATAAGTGAACTATCTTGGTAGGGTCAGAGCCCCAGTACTTATACCTAGTTGTGCCTTTTTAGTGGGAGTAACATCAAAGCAGGCCCTTGGAGTGCACAGGTCCCCATTTTATTCCAGGCCTAGCTCAGTAGGGGGTAATCAATCAATCAATCAATCAATCAGGGGAATTGTAAGCGCACTACTCACCTGTGAGGGTCTCAAGGCGCTGGGGGGGGGGCAGCAGCTCCGTTCAGTCAAAGAGCCAGGTCTTGAGTGCTCTCTTGAAGATGTTCAGGGAGGGGGCGCATCTGATGTCGATAAGGAGCTCGTTCCAGGTCTTGGTCGTGATGTAGGAGAAGGCTCTTCCACCTGTTCTGGCTCTGCAAATGCAAGGGGTTTCGGCGAGGGCGAGGTCGGTGGATCGGAGGTTTCTATTGGGTATGTGGAAGGAGATTCTTTTGTTGAGGTATTGGGGTCCGGTGTTGTGGAGGCTTTTGTAGGTGTGGGTGATTATCTTGAAGATGACTCTCTTCTCACCGGGGAACCAGTGGAGGATTTGCAGGTGTTGGGTGATGTTTTCTTGTCGAGTGATGCCGAGTACGAGTCTGGCTGCAGTGTTCTGTATGGTCTGGAGCTTGTGGAGCAGAGACTTGTTGATCCCGGCATAGAGGGCGTTTCCATAGTCGAGTCTGCTGGTTATGAGTGCGTGGGTGATGGTCTTTCTTGATTTGGGGGGATCCATTTGAAGGTCTTTCGGAGGAAGTGGAGGGTGTTGAAGCAGCTGGAGGCGACGGCGTTGACCTGGTTGGTCATGGAGAGGGAGGAGTCGAGTACGATGCCGAGGTTTTGGGCATGGTCTGTGGGGGAGAGGGCTGCTGAGGGCAGTGGGCCACCAGGTGCTGTCCCAAGCTGAGGGGGAGGGTCCGAGGATGAGGACCTCTGTCTTCTCCGAGTTGAGCTTCAGGCAGCTGCTGCTCATCAAGGATGCAACGTCCTTCATTCCTTCCTGGAAGTTGAGTCTGGTCTTGATGCGGTCCTTGGTGAGGGAGAGGATGAGCTGAGTGTCGTCTGCGTAGGATACTATGCTATGTCGATGGTGTCTGACGATGGCGGGGAGGGGGGCCATGTAGCTATTGAAGAGCGTGGGGCTGAGCGATGATCCCTTGGGTACTCCGCAGTTTATTTCCAAGGGTTCATAGAGGAAGGGAGGTAGTCTGATTCTCAGTGTTCTTCCGGTGAGGATTGAGTGGATCCAGTCGAGGGCTGTTCCTTGTATGCCGGCGTCGTGGAGTCTGGCGGTGAGCGTGCGATGGGAGATGGTGTCGAAGGCTGCCGAGAGGTCTAGTAGGATCAGGGCCGCAGTGTGGCCTTGGTCGAGGAGGGTGCGGATGTCGTCTGTGGCTGCAAGCAGAGTGGTCTCGGTGCTGTTGTTGCTGTGGAATCCGGATTGGGAGGGGTCGAGGATGGAGTTCTCTTCGATGAATTTTGTTAGTTGTGCATTGACTGTCTTCTCGGTGACTTTGGCCGCGAACGGGAGGAGGGAGATGGGCCAGTAGTTCTTGAGGACCATGGGATCAGCTGAGGGCTTCATAAGCAGGGGTCTGACTTCTGCACGTTTCCAGTCGTCGGAAAAAATGCCGGTCTTGAAGGTGGCGTTGATGGTGTGTTGTAGTTCTGGAGCAATGGTGGTGGCGGCTCTGTGGAAGATGTGTGGTGGGCAGGGGTCCATGGGGGCCCCTGAGTGGATGCCTTTCATGGTCAAAGCGGTGTCTTCGGTGGTGACTGAGGTCCAGGAGGAGATGGTGGGCTGGCTGGTGTTACTGAAAAGGGAGGTGGTTTCGGAGTCGGGTGTCTGGTCATTGAAGGTGTTTTAAAGGCTGTTGATTTTCAGATGGAAGTAGGATCCGAGCTTGTTGCAGAGGTCCTGGGAAGGGGTGATGTCCTTGGTTTCGCTGGCAGGCTCGGTGAATTCCTGGATGATGTTGAAGAGTTCCTTGGAGTTGCTGGAGTTGGCGAGGATCTTGTTTTGCATGAAGGTCTTTTTGGTGGATCTGATGCCTTGGTGGTATTCCGTGATGGTGTTCTTGTAGGTGGTCCGGTCTTCAGGCGTTTTGCTGTTTCTCCAGTTCTTCTTGAGGTGTCTGCAGGTGCGTCTGGATTCTTGGAGGTCGGCGGTGAACCAGGTGGCCTTCCTGGGGCGCTGTCTGTCGGGGCAATGTAGGGGTGCTAGCTTGTCCGCGCAGTTGGAGATCCATCAGTGGAGTTCTTTGGCTGCGAGGTTGGTGTCAGTCGAGGTGGTGGGTGCGTGTGGTTGAGGGTGGAGTTGAGCAGCTCCTCAGTGACTTTACTCCAGTTCCTTTGTGGTAGGCGTGGTGTGGGTTTGGGCGGCATGGGGTTGACGACGTAGAAGTGAATGCAGTGGTAGTCCGTCCATGGGGGTTGCGTGGTGTGGCTGAAGTGGATGTTGTAGCCTCCCGCGAAGATGTGGTCGAGGGTGTGTCCCGCTTTGTGGGTGGGTGTGGTGCGAGCTGTTTCAGTCCGATGTTGGCAAGGTTGTCCAGGAGGGTGGTGGAGTCAGGGTCATTGGGGTTGTCAACATGGAAGTTCAGGTCTCCAATGAGTATGTAGTCCATGGAGGCAATGGCGTGGGGTGCAATGAGGTCGATGATGGCGATGGCGAACGGAGCGCGGGGTCCAGGGGGGTCTGTAGACGAGGGTGCCGTGGAGTGTGGTTCTCCAGTCAGTCTGGATCTGGAAGTGGAGTTGGTTGGTGTTGGAGAGGGGGTCGCTCGAGGTGCAGGTGGAGAGTTAGCGGGAGCTCTTGTGTGCGATGGCGAGTCCTCGTCCTGGGCGGTTGGGGCAGTCCTTCCTTTGGATCTTGTATCCGTCCGGGACGGCGGTGGCGATGTCGGGGGCGAAGGAGGCGGTGGTCCAGGTTTCTGTAAGGAAGGCGACGTCTGGTGAGAGGGTGTCGAGGCGGTCCCAGATCTCTATGGCATGTCTGTGCAGGGAACGCACATTGAGGAGGATACAGTTCAGGGTTCCGGAGGTGTTGGCGTTCGTCGTGGGGGCGGTGTCTGCGGGGGCATGGTCGGAGGCGAAAGTCTAGAGGCAGTGGCAGCAGGAGAAATGGCCGTGGGTGGTGTTCGGTGTGGATAACTGGCAGTTGTTGTTTCTCCCTGGGTTGAGTGCGAGGAGGGCAGCAGGGTCGTAATGGTGCATGGTTGAAGATCCAGGGGTTCTGGCGCTGGTCGCGAACGGGTCGCAGACGGGCTTGCCTTTGGTGCGCTAGTGGCACGGCCATACAGCAGCCGCCATAAATAGGGGAGGGGGAGGGAGGTGCAGCTGGGAGGTGGAAATCGGCAGGGGGGAGGGGCCACGCGGGCAGCAGCAGCGGGTAGGGAGCGGGAGACGGGCATGGAAAAACAACAATGAGACGGGCACAATTAAGGCAGCAGTGATAATCCAGGCACAATCAGGGCACAACAGTAAACACAGGCAAATGAAGGGCAGCAAAAAATAAAGGGACAACAGTAGACACAGGCAAATGAAGGGCAGAAAAAGATGAGGGAAAAACAGTAAACACAGGCCCTTCACCAACGTGGTGCGCAGCCTGGCCCCGGTCAAGCCAGAGTGACGCAGGCCCAGCACCTAGGAGGGTCTAGGGAAAGTCCTTGCAGTTTTTAGGTATTCAGCCTCTCCCCTCTCTAGTACACAGCCTGGCTCCGGTCAAGCCAGGAAGACACAGGCCGAGCACCCAAGAGGAGCCAGCTGGATAATGGGTCAAGCCCTTCTCCTTCCCCTCCTCGGCATTTAGCCTGGCCCCAGTCAAGCCAGGGAAACGCAGGCCCAGCACCTAAGAGGAGCGGGGAGAGAGAGCGGAGCAGAAGGAGAGTCGTGATCGGAGCGATTCCCAGCTCCCAAATCTGAATCGAATCAGCCCTTTGTGTTGGGAAACAGGACACTGCCTATTCAGGTGTAAGTGCCCGCTCCCCCCTCTTTTCCTGCCCAGGAATGCAGATGAGTTTTCTGTCACACCCACCCTTCCTGTCTTTGTGGCTGTCTAGAGGGAATGCACAAAGTGTAGATGTCAACCACCTCAGTAGTGAATTGGAGACAGGCTGCAAAGCACACAGAGCAGTAAGAGTAGAGAAATGTCCACTTTCTAAAAGTGGCATTTCTAAAATAGTAATGGTAAATCAAATTCTACTAGTAAAGAGGATTTATCATTACTATTTCAAAGATATTAAACATGATGCAGCTGCTCCTTTCTAATCAGGATTTCAGCTTAAAAGTGTATTAAGGACTTCCCAATGGTAACCTATGAAAGGAGTAGGCCTCACAGCAGTGAAACATGAATTTGGGTGTTTGTTACTTCCAGGACATGTGAAACTCAAAAGTACATGTCCTACCTTTAAGCTACAAAGCACCCTGCCCCTAGGGCTACCTAGGTCCTACCTTGGTGACCTATGTGTAATAAAAGGGGAGTTTAAGGCTTGGCAAGTAGTTTTAAAAGCCAAGTCGAAGTGGCAGTAAACTGCATACACAGGCATTGCAACAGCAGGCCTCAGACAGGTTTAAAAGGCTACTTATGTGGGTGGCACAATCAGTGCTGCAGGCCCATGAGTAGCATTTAAGTTACAGGCCTTAGGTTTATGGTATACCACTTTACAAGGGACTTACAAGTAAACTAAATATGTCAATTGGGTCTACACCAATCTCACCATGTTTTTGGAAGAAGCACATGCACTTTAGCACTGGTCAGCAGTGGTAACATGCTCAGAGTCCTAAGGCCAACAAAAAGATACAGCAAAAAGAAGAGGTAAGCAGAGAAAATGTTTGGGGGAAAACCACACTAAGGATGACAGGTCTAACACACCCTTAGTGCGAAAGGTTTGCTCAGACGTGGGTCCCGTGCTCAATGTGTCATAGGATTCAATCTGTACCTCACTGATTAAATCTAAGTCGGTCGAAACCAGTCTGGCGTTCCTTGTGTTTCAATCTGGAGTGGATCTAGTTTGGCAGCTCTGGGTGGACTGTTCCTATTGGAGCAGGACCAAGAGTGATTTGCATAAGGCAGGTCTCTGTCTAGAATCACACAATGGGAGAAAAAAATGGTTTGAAATGCATTCAGAGTGATTGCCAGTGGCTGTGATTAATTCAAGCACTCCTTCCATCACCTTGTTGTTTTTGCAGTAGATGCCCTAAGTGCCCAGTATGCCCAGACGTGGGACCCATGATGCCATAGGACTCAATCTATAATTCATTGATGAGAACTAAGTAAGTTGAAACATATGCACCACATTTGTGTTTTCTTTACTTGTCTCCCTAGATTTTTTTGCTTTTTAATGGACTGATGTTGGCTGGTATTATGACTATGCACTGTGACAAGGCCTGGGTGAAATTTAAATTATGCAGGAGAATTGTGCATACTGTTATGAATTTCACGTTATGCTTGTTATGCAAAATTCCTGAAATTACACCATTACGCCACTTATGTAATTACGTGCCATTCACAGTTAAAATCTACAGCGAAAAGCACCCTTGGCTCTAAACATTTACAGTGAATGGACGTAAGCAACAGAATGCCAGCACCTGTTATTTGTGGTACTTTATTTAAATGCTTCTTCACACCAAAAATTGATGAGAGGGTGGATTTCATGCTAAAATGTAGCACAAAATGATTGTTCGAAATGACCAGATTTTTGTCTGTTTTTTCTGAACCCGTTTTTGAGTGCACATAGGACAAAGAATGCCTACCCTGTCACTGGGAGATGAAGCCCACATCTAGTATTGCCTCCCTTTTGTCTTCTAGTCAGGCAGCACCAAACCCACTGGGAGCGGCAGACCTAACCAGAGGTGGTTTAGGGGGTGAATTTAGGCGTGCCCTCCACCCACCGGCAGGCACTGGGCATAAAATTGGATGCCACAAATCTCTCCTCAGAACACTCCCTGGCCTGTGAAGAATCAGAATAAGCAGTATCCTGCTGTCTGGAGAACCTGAAGGAACACTGGACCTGCTTGCCTTCAACCCAGGACTCCAGAAGTGATTCCAAGAGTCAGGTGGCTAACCTCCTATTTGAGCTCCAGGGACACAAGAGGCTTCCAGAGGCCTCTTTCTCTGAAACTGCCCAGTTAACCATTTCCAACTGGACCCGCCACGAATGCTGCTGCTGGCCTCGGTTGAATTTAGTTCTAACCCCTAAGTGGTCCCTCATGTCCTTGCATATGTTAGAGTGTACTCCTCCTGTCCCCAAAACTACAAGAAGTAGGGCTTAGAAACTTTTTGCAACTTTTTGCCTGCAGAATCGATTGACACCGGGATTGTTGTGTAAGCTGCAGCTGTCGCCGGCAGCTTGCAGATCTGCCTGCTGAAGGAGATCTGACTTCAGGAAAAGTTTCTATGTTTCAATGTAGAGGGCTTCATCAGGATGCCTAGCAGCATTCAATCGATATTGAGGCCTTCCTGGGCCCGGACTTCAGATTTCGCTAGCTCAGAGATTTCGTCTCTTCCATCGACGACTGTACTAAGACCCCACTCTTCACAACCCTGCCATTGTCAAGTTCCACTTCCCACCCAGCTTGTAGCTTGCCCTGGCGACGACTCATCAACTACCGATTTTCCTTGTCAGTTGTTAAACCTTCCACCAGGACAAACCTGATTCCTGTATCTGACCAGCAATCCTTCGAGGTTGGCCTTAACTTCTGACTTTGTCTAACACGACCAGGTAACCGCGGTTGGCGTTTTGTGCTTTTTAGTACTATGTTTTAATTCAAACTTCAAAAATGTTGGAGTCATTTTATTTATTGAAACATTACCTATTTTTCTAGATTGGCTTGGGATGTTTCTGGTGTTGTGTTGTCACTTCATTACTGTTTAAGTGCTGCTTAAATAATTTACACATTGACTTTAAGTTAAGACTGACGATTGTGTCAAGATGCGAGAGGGTTAATCATAGGTTTATTTAATGGCTCTTTTGGTTGACCTCGACAAGGACTGTGATTATTATTTGAGGAGAGTTCTCATCTCCCTCAACTAATATTCCAGTTGGTATTTAGCAGGGAGATTCAGTACTTAAGTGTTTGCAGGACCATTGAATCATTTTGTGTAAAACCCAAAATCCCTTGTCTAATCTGACATCAGAATCGAGATTTGGGGGCATATTAGCAAGGAGTTGCGATATTTATCGCAAAACGCGCTTAGCGCGTTTTTGTTAACGCCGCCTATCGCTGGAAATTATCGCTGAGATAACACCCTATTAGTAAGGTTTATCTCCATAGCGATAATATTTCCAGCGATAAGCGGCAAAATGTGAGAATATCGCTAGAAAAGCAGCGATATTCTCGCATTATCGCTAAGGTGGATTCAGCATTAGAATCCACCTCCTATACTTTAAACAGGTAAGTCATCCTCACTAGCAGGTGATAAAATATAGCGATAAACGCGCTTAGCGCGGATTATTTTATCGCTTCGCCTGCCTTGCTAATAGGGGGTAGTGGGATTAGCGACTGTTTTCAGTTGCTTTTAGTAGGGAACGCCTTCCTTGCATGTCATTAGCGATAATTATCGCTGACATGCAAGGCGATGAAACACGCGGCCTCTAACGCCTGAAAGCTGTCGCTAACGCCTGTTAGCGACAGCTTGCTAATAGGGCGATAAAATTATCGCCGCTTTAGCGGCAAAAAGTGCCGCTAAAGCGGCGATAAAGCCCTTGATAATATGCCCCTTGATTTTTAAATTCTCCTTATTTTTTAATTGGGTGTTATTTTTTTATTTTTCCTAAATTTCACTCCTGTCATTTGCATCTATGATGTGTGCAAGAATTAAGGTGGATCTCAGAACCATTGAATGATGCACTGTGGCTGAGCTGGAAAAGTTGTATAAGGAGAGGGAGCTGAAGCTAGCAAAAGGCTCCAAGAAACTGGAATACCAGATAGCTCTCAAAAGAGATATCTGGAAAGAGGTCTGCATGTTGCAGTCAACATCACAGGACAGAAGGATGACGGTGCAGAGGATGAGATAGAAGAGGAGGAAGAGAATGGCCCGGTACTGACCCCAGAGTTGGAGGAGAAAGAAGGGCCCACTGGAGTGAGGTCCCCTAACTTGTCCAGGGCCAAGAGCAGTGCGTCTTCCCACAGCCTGACCCTGCAGAGTTAGAGGAAATGCAAGCTGAGAGAGAGCTCAAGCTGCAACTAGCTAATCTAGCAATGGAAGAGAGGAAAGCTAGGCAGCTGCAGCAAGGGCCCTTATGCTTACGATAATACCACAAACATACTACAAAATGCTATTCATAAACTGCATTTTATAGTAAATTTTGTAGTCGTAGAATACATACTACACAATGCATGGGGCAATACACAAAGGCAACTTACCTTTTTGAGTATTTTACACATGTAAATTACTCTTACACTTTTGAGCAGCTTCACTACTTTTGGCTATTCAAAAATCCTAGTGTAAAGTTACTAAAACATGTAACAGTAAATGACACATGTAAATTACTCAAAGTTACTTTTAAGAATTACCCCTGCAGTTTGTGAATAGCCTCCAGGTCCTTTTAGTTTGTGGAGAAATGTAAGTTACACTTTTTGGTTACATTTGCACTCTAATTAATTGCGTTAGTAGCCAAAAAAGTAGTAAACTTACTCAGAAGTGTAAATTACTCAAAGGTTTAAGTAACCTTTGTGAATGAGGCCTTTCTTGACTTGGCTGGATGCAGTTTTAAACCACTGCAGAAACACTTGTCAGAGAAAAGTGTTCTGTCATGTGGAAATATTTACTTTTTACATTAGCTAAATCACACCTAAGAGTACTCTATATGCCTACAGGACTTAATGTCAAAGTATAAAAGTGGGACATGCTATCTATTAAACAAAAGTATAATTCCACAGTGTGTAGTGACTAACAGCTGTTATTAACTTTGCAGGCAAAGTAGCATTTTTCTATAAGAAGACCTAATTGTGACTAAAGATCTATTTTTACAATTTCCCTTAGGAACATTGTGCAATTTTGCTTGGAAGTTGTTTCCACTTTTTATCAAAAATATTGTTTTGAAGTGCATTTTGATATTTGTAATTGAAAAGTTACTTTTAAAATTACACTCTGCGCTGTTGAAAGCCTAAAAAAAATAAAACCACTTCTGCTGGCTTGCCTTCCTCCAGTTACTGAAAGTGCAATACCAAATGGGCACGGAGTGAGGCATTGCCACAAGACAGCACATCCACTTTTAAAGCCAGGAATGCTGATTACTTACCTGGGATGAGCCATTTGGGAGGGGGCGCAGAAGCGATGCAACGGTCTCCCTTTTCACATGAAGATGCCAAAAGTGATCAAGTGATAGAAGCCTTTCATCTGGAGAGTTCTCGCAAACACTCCTCTCTGCCCACATGAAGGGAAGCTCTTTCCAGGTGAGGAAGAGGGGGTTCCTCATTTGCACAAGATCTGGGAGGGAGCTCCGAGCTTCTAAGACAGAGATCACTGGGCAGGTTTGCAGTTCAATGAAATACTGAAAATGAGGGTTGAGTTTCTTGGGAAGTGTGCAAGGACTAGGCTTAGGAAAATCTGAAACCACTTTCCAGCACACTGGATAAAAATTACACCTGAAGGTTTCTCCTTGCATTGTGCTCTGGCCTACAAGGCGAAGGCCCAGATTTATCATTTTTTGATGCAGTGCAGCACCGAAAGTGATGAGCTGTGTTGGGCAAAGGAGATAAAAAGCTGAGAGACATATTTATTCAAAATGTCCTGGTGCTGTTGTCATCCCCTGTGCTAGTGCACTGAAAAGGTTGCCTTACAACAAGTTGCACAGGGGAGTGTGCGCGGTCTAGCATAGCATTTTTATGAAAGTATAACATTCTAGTACTTATTCCTATGCCTAGACAAACTCTGACACATCTCATACATTACATGTGTACTGTGCACTGCAACACATGCAAAGTGTGGGTTGTGTGGGGAAATGCAAGCATTTGCTTTTTTCAGTAAAGTCCTGTCTGCCTATCTTAGTAGATCGGCTTTTGAGTTGAAAACTATGGGTGCTTGTACTGATTTACCCAGATTACTCTCAGGTCATGTACTATTGACGCAAAGTGACTATCTGTGCGAGCAAAAGGGCACATGTCCAGCACCTAATGACTTTGGTGCTGGAAAGTTAGTACCGCTGTGGCTTTGAACCACCTAGCCCTGGCACACCTCTTTATTAGGTCAGGGCTGATGTTTCATTAAATTGGTACGTACACCCCCTCCCATATTAATAATCTATTGACACTGGCTTTCTCCCCATAAGGGAAAGGGAGGAATTATCATCAGAAATGTGACTATACTTAGAAATATTAGCACCCTAGTGCCAGGAAAACAATATCAGAATTAAACCAATGAAACACAGTATGAAATATTAGTGTAATATACATTTTAAATGTATTTCAACAATGTAGTCATTTGTCCCCTGGAATAATCTTACCAGTTTCAAAAAAAGAAGAAATTTTGCTATGAAATAGAGAATTTTCACTTTGGGTAATTGTTAGAACTGGGGGTCTCTAGTTGGCAATGGTATACACCTTTGACCAAATAGGGACCCTTGCTTCTAGTCAGGGAAAGGGGGATTACACTACTGGATAACCCCTGTGCACCCCCTTGGTAGCTTGGCACGAGCAGACAGGCTTATCTCAGAGGCAGTGTGTTAAGCATTTGTGAACACATACAGTAATACAGTGAAAACACTACAGATGGACACTACACAGGTTTTATAAAAAAATAAGTATTCTTTATATAGACTTAACACAAGACCACAAACGACAAAAATCCACAATACTGTACTCAAAATAGACTTAAAAGATGGTAGAAGTAACTTAGGTCAAGTTGATGGTAAATGCGACACGTTTCTCTCAAAAGTACCTGGGATGCGTAACGCAAAACAAACAAAGGGTCCGCAGGGAGGACGATGCGGCGAGCAAGCGCCTCGATGCGGTGCGACGATTCGGTGCGATGCGAAGAAAGTGCGCCCTTGATGCAATGCGACGATGTGAAGACGATGCGTGCACGCCCGACGGCCGTGTGGCGAACTCTGTATCTTTGGAGCCGCGACAGGCCCTGCGACACGCTTCTCCGGTGATGCGACGGCAGACAGCTGCGACGGCGACATGCGTCTCGGGGGATGTGACGGCGACCCTTGCGGTGGCGACACGCTTCCCTTTTGATGCAACGGCAGGCAGTTGCGACGGCGACACGCTTCTCTGGTGATGCGACGGCAGGCAGCTGCGACGTAGGCACGCTTCTCTGGTGATGCGGCGGCAGCCTCTGCGGCGGCGACACGCTTCTCCTGCGATGCGACGGCAGCAGCTTCGTCAGCCACACGCTTCTTCTCGTTGCGTTGCGCTTCCAGCTCCCAGCGACACGCAGGCTTCTGCAGACAGAATTCCCAGCATGCGAATTCAGAGGGGAGCTGGTGGTGAAGTCTTTTGTCCCTGAGACTTCAGCAGGAGGCAAGCACAAGTTCAAGCCCTTGGAGTAATATTCTGCAAGATGATGAAAGTTCTTTAAAAGTTCCTTCTCTCCTTGGCACTGAAGACACCACTGTAGGCCAACCCAGCAACACAGCACACTGGCAGGGGGGCAGTCCAACTCCTACAGCTTCCTTTGGTTCTTCTCCTTGGCAGAGGTTTGTCTTGTTGTTCCAGAAGTCATCTAAAGTCTTGGGGTTTGGGTCCACATATTTATACTACTAAATCCTTTGTCCTCTAAAGGCAGAGGGGCCTTTACCTGGTCCAAACCAGTTCTGTGCAGTCCTGGAGCACTTTGTTTACAGGACGCCTACTTTCCTTTGACAGTGTGGGCAGGGACATCAGACGCACCACAGGAGGTGGAGCCAGCATTGTGGAAGGCAGGCACAGCCCTATTCAGACCCAGGTGCAACTCCTCCCACCACTCTACATGCAGATAGGTCAATTCAGCCCTGTGCTGACTCACCCTGTCTCCTGGAATCCCTCCCAGTCCCTGTCACTCACAAACCAGACATGGAATACACAACCTAGCAGAGGCAGGCTTGGACAGTTAGGCAAGAAAATACCTACTTTCTAAAAGTGGTATTTTCAAACACAGAATGTTAAAACCAACTTTACTAAAATATGTATTTTATCATTCTGAGATCAG
The DNA here is from genome assembly GCA_963921515.1 of Calotriton arnoldi. Taxonomy (NCBI): domain Eukaryota; kingdom Metazoa; phylum Chordata; class Amphibia; order Caudata; family Salamandridae; genus Calotriton; species Calotriton arnoldi. The sequence continues at coordinate 357,781 of CAWUFW010008517.1, forward strand.
GCATACTAAACTCGAATTTCTACCATGTTCCCTGGGTCAGTTAGGATTATAAGATGTTATAATCAAACTGCCCATTCTGGCCTATGGGGACAGGTAGCCTTGCAATAGTGGAAAACGAAATTGGCTGTAATTCACTATCAGGACATGCTACACACACCAGGGCATGTCCTACCTTTTACATACAATGCACCCTGCCCTTGGGCCTACCTTAGGGGTGACTGATCTGCAGAAAAGTGAAGGTTTAGGGACTGGCAAGTGGGTGCGCTGGCCAAGTCGACATGGCAGGCCTGAGACACACTTTACAAGCTGCTTCTGTGGGTGGCACAACCAGTGCTGCAAGCCCACCAGCAGCATTTGATTTACAGGCCCTGGGCACACCTGGTGCACTATACTAGGGTCTGACAAGTAAATCAAATGATCCAATCATGGAGTCACTAATCAATACATCAATTTACCATAGGGAGCACTTGCACTGTGGCACTGAATAGCAGTGGCACAGTGCCCAAAGCATCAAAACCAGCAAAACATCAAAAACAGAGGAGGCAATCAGTAAAAAAAAATGGAAGGGAGACTCACGCCAATGATACCAGGTCTAACAGTAATTAATCACAATTCACCCGCCCCTCCCCCAAAAAAATCAAGTTTGCCACGCAACTTTTTGTTTTAAATTATCAGCTTTTGATTTTTTTAGCAAGTGTAAGTTTGATCCCGATGCATCAGTCGGTCATCTACATGCATTTACCAGTGCTGCACTTGGACAGATTATGACTTTTTTGCTACATTATCAAATGTCAAGGATGAATAACATATGGCAGGGATTTCGACCACTGTTAATCATGAAATAGTCAGAATTATGTCAGAAATGCCTATGGTGAGTCTCGTGTGGGCAACTATACACCAGGGGTATCTGTTGAGGAGAAATTCCTCTGCATAGCTCCGTAAAGCTGAGCCACTTTGACTTGTACTTTTTTTGGCTCGCTCTATGTTTTTCCTCCAGTGAGATAGTAATTCAAGTCCACTGAAGGTGCTCCATGTTATGTCTATTCTTGTCAACACCAAAGCTCTGTTTTGATGTCAGGATGTGTTGGACTGGTTGCTGACAGTCAACCCAAGCAATACCAAGCAGGTACAAATCAATATAAACACTCAGTAGGGAAGCAGCCCACACGTAGCTGATATATTATGATTTAATAAAACACTAGCAGAAGCACATATATTGGCAATAAACATGAGCAGAACGGATATATATTTATATATCTATCAGTAGGTAGTAATAGTTAGGACCTAGTTTCCATAGGAAAAATTTATTTTGACTTGCCTATATCTTCAACGATGTTTTATGAATCTTCCAAAATGTTCCAAACAAAGTGTCACCTTGGGTCTTGTTGTGTATGGAAAGTGTTAGGGTGATCTGTCAAGCGGGGGCAGAGAAAAAGGTGGTAAAAAAAATCATTTCTCGTGTTAATTCCCATAGGGATTTTGAACATGACTACATCCTGAACTGCTTGACAGAATTTTACCAAATTTGGCAGAAAGGTAAATCTTGTTCGAGGAAACATGCTTTTTGTTATTTGGTGTAAATCTGTTCAGTAGCTTTAAAATTATTAAAAGAAATCTAAATTTGAATATATAGGGACGCAAATCTTCCGGGGATCTGACAGTCGCCATAATTATATCTGATTAACTGCCAACACTTCAACCAGGAAGTGTTGGCAGCCATTTTTGGACTCGGCCTCAGCTTGCTTTCAAAGAAAGCCCCCGGGTGGGCCAGGTCCCGGGTTCATACTCATATATATAAAATAAAAGGAGGGGGCACACAGGTGTCTCCCAGGCTCTTAAGAGCCCCGGGGACCACCCCCTCCGTGGGGCTCAACAATAATTTTGAAGGGGGTTCTGCGTGGACCCCCTCAATGGGCTCAAATGAGCCCCAGGGACCACCACCTCCCCAGGGCTTTATTTAATTGAGGGAGGGGGCCACACAGACCCTCCTCCTGGGGCTGTTTGAAGCCCAGTGGACCACCACCTCTCCAGGGCTAAAACAAAATTAGTGCGGAGGTGCACAGACCTCCCACGCCCCGGGGAACACCACCTCCCAGGGGCCAGCCCATGCCAATTAAAGGAGGGGCACCGCACGACCCCCTGTCCGAGCAAATAATGGCCCTTGGGACTGCCACCCCCAGGGCTGGCACCTGCTATCTCCTAAGGGGGTCACCCTCAGGAGTAAGCACTTTTCTCTTGCTTGGCAGGAGCTGTGACATCTCCCGTCAAGTGAGAGTAAACACTAACTCCGCTCCCAGCAAGCAGGAGCTCCCACATGCAAGGAGCTGCATATTTAGCAGCTCCCTACGTCTGTGAGCAATGCCTGCTTCCGCTAGAGGTGGGGAGCCAGCAGGGACCACAGGGGCATTTAAGCTCCCCTTGCAGTCCCCAACATAGTACACTGGGTGTCCCAGGTGGTGCCAGGCACCCAGGTACACATGTCCAGACCCTGGGGGAAGGGTTTCCCTGGGCCAAAAACAGCCCAGGGAGGGGGGCCATGTGGCCCCCCTCGTCCATTGAATTGTGGCCAAGCCCCAGGGGATGGGGTCCCAGGGTTCGAATTCATCCAGGGAGGGGTCCCGCTCAGACCCCCTTCCCTTGTTTTCCTTAGTAGTATGCAAAGGTCTTTCCGCCTTTTCCCAGATTAATGGGCTCCTATACAAAAGGCCCCCGAGAGTGTTTCCCGATGAGTTCTGTGATGCATTCTTGATGCAGAGGAATACGAGGACATACCCACTAAACAAAGAAGCACTTACTTCATATAGTTAAAAGGAAGTGCCCGTGTTTGATGGAGATTCACCTCTGTGTAGTCTCCTCGTCTTCTCTTGAAAAGGATTCATGTTATCCCATACATATTTCCTAGAGGCTTTTAATTGATTTACCAAAGGAATAGTGTGCCATACCGGATTTTTCCCCTGAATTTTCAGAAATGTGCTTTTACTGCCTTTACTACTGTGGAGACAACAAATGTGTAAACTTGTGTGCCTAGAGTTCTAAAGAACCAACTGGCAATAATAGCGATGCAGTGAATGTAACCCATGAATTTAGAAGACTGCGGATGGAATAGGATTAGTTGCACTTGTGGTTAGGTAAATGACACAGTCTGAGACTGGGAAATAGGCTGTCTCTTTAGATTTTGTGGTGGAACACGTCTTGTCCATGTACACAAGAGCTTAGCAAAGATGACTGAATTAGGAAGACACATAGTGATCCATAATATCTATATACCACTCTTAGCAACGGTGGTTAAGAGATGTTTTAGTGCTCTTAGTGATTAGAAGAGTTGTATTCTTTTGGGCCAGAAAGAGTTAGAGGGGTGATGGGAGAGTTGCGTGTTGAGCACTACAAAACTGACAGTTGTTAGTGCTGGAGGAATAATGATTCTGAGTAAAGTAGAAATGTAATCAACCAACTGTTTCAAACTGTGCTTGTGGGAAAACCCAGTACTCCCTCTGCCCCTCATCCATAATCACTGTTGTATAGGTCACAACTTTTGTTCTGCTTGTTTGGCATCACCAATATCCTGCGCTGAGGTGGGTTCCTAGTCTAGTCCAAGCTACACCTCTGAATGTTATCTCTGTGTCCAGTCTGAGTCTCAGGATGATGGAGGACTTCTTCCAGGGATCACTGCCTTAATGGCCTACTGTAAAGATGAGGAATTCTTCCACTGAATTAATGTGAGTTTAAAAAATAACAATGGCACAGTTCAGTTCAGTCCTTTCACTGCCAAAGACAGAAGCAGAAACTGCAGGACAACCCAATAAAACAACACACAGCAAATGGGCAGTAGTCCTCCAAAAGAGTTCTAAAGTTCTGGGGTCAGGGCTCCAATATTTATACTATTTTTCTCTTTGAAGTCTTCGGCAGAAAGTCCCTCTTGCTAAGTAAAAAACAATTCTGTCCTCCCTGGTCCAGCCACACTACAGGGGGTGGAGACAGCATTGTGCAGAGCAGCCCCAGCCTATTCAGTTCTCAGTGACCACTCCTTCCATCACTCTAGCCCATGATGGCCCATCAGCATATGCAGGGCACCTCAACTTTGTTTGTGTGAGTGTCTGGAGTGAATGCACAAAAAGCCCCTGTCAGTCTAAAACTAGAGAATAAATCCACAAGCAGGCAGAGGCACATGATGGTTAAGCAAGAACATGCCCACTTTCTAAAAGTGGCATTTTCAAATGCACAATTTAAAAACCACAGTTACCAAAAGATTTGTTAATAAATTCTGAATTCAGGGAGCTTAAACTGATAGGGACTTATTTACAAGCCCTTTGTGCCGCCAGTACGTCACTTTTTTTGATGCAGCGATGGCATAGTTTGCTGGCTCATATTTACAAGGCCACACAAAGCCACTCTGTGTGAATTTTCATGGCCTTGCAAATACAGCCCCTTTTCACTCATCACTTTGCGTGAAAGGAGCATGCCATGGGTGTTCCCGCATTCCCAGATTTACAACATTTCATAAACCTGGGAATCCATCAGAATCTTACGCCTCCCCAGGCGAGGCATAATGAGGCGCAACAAGGAGAAATACTTTTATTTCGCCTCATTTTTTCCTCTTTCTATGCATGCTGCATTCTGCAGCACACATAGAAAGAGGAAACCGCCATCAGTGATTGTTTTTGTGCAGGAAGGTGTCCATGCTTGCACATAAACAATCATCCCCGCAATGCAGACACCCTTGCACCATAGCATATGGGAGAGCTAGTCCTTGCAATAGTGAACATAGAAATCAGCAGTATTTCACTATCAGGACATGTAAAACTTACCAACGCATGCCCTACCTTTAACACACTATGCACCCTGCCCACAGGGGTACCTTGGACCTACCCTAGGGGTGACTTATATGTAAGAAAACGGAAGCTTAGGGCCTGGCAAGTGGGTACACTTAGTTCCGAAAGTAGGCTGGTGCTTGGTTGCGCACCAGTTACAAGCTACACAGCGATAGCAAACGGTGGTCACTCAGTCATGAAACATGAAACCATTGTAATCCAAGTAAACTGTATTTATTCCATATTTTTCAGTTCTTTTCTAATTCACAATGGAGGCAACGTTATTCCATGCTTAACCAGGGTTTATCTTAAAGCACGACGGAATCAACAGTACATCCTGGTTAAACATGAAGATAATCACCCAATGCACTTCGGGCAAGACGCCCTTCTTCAGGGGTAACTAAAATATAAGGAAAGGCCATCAGCATTCTAGACAATCTTAACAAATACAAACTTAGCTCATATCAAGTACGCAATCTATAATGTGAATGTGCTCAAAACATTAACCACTGTGCCCAATTGTATCATACAATCCATAAATACCATAAAACCAAAATAAAAATAAATAATGTGATCAAAAACCGTGCAGTTAGTTGCCCTCAAGTGTGCATGCTGTAACATTGTGAACCATTAACTTGGGGGTGGTAAGGGGTGGTGAACATGTAGGTTACACCACACTTCTCCCACAGGGATGTCATATACTTGGATATGAAATTGGTATCCCAGTCAGAAATCACCTCTCTGGGGAACCGCACTCGGGAAAAGCACCCCATCAATGCCTGGCCTACCATGGGTGCTGTTGTTGTCCTGAGAGGGATAGCCTCCGGGTACTGGGTGGCATGGTCCACCAAGACCAGGACATACCTGTTGCCCATGGATGTCTTGGGGTCCAGAAGCCCCACAATGTCCATCGCCTCCCTCTTGAAAGGGGTGTCTACAACCGGAAAAGGTTGGAGATGAGCCTTACACTTCCTCTCACTCTTACCACTTACCTGGCAAGTTTGACAAGATCTACAATGTGCATCAGATTGCCTTCACATTTGGGGCCAAAGGAAGTGGGTGACAATCCTGTCTAAGGTTTTGTCATGCCCAAATGTCCTGCCAAAGGCACATCATGAGTCAGACCCAGTAGGAAGGTCCCGAAGCGCTGGGGTACCACCAGCACACGGGCTGATCCAGGCTTAGCGGCCTTATGCTTGCTGTATAGGAGGCCATTCTCCCCGTACATCCAGTGTGATCCAGACTGAACACCAGCTGCCTGGTTTGCAGCCTGCCGCTGCAAACCAATCAGAGAAGTGCATTCTCTTTGCTCCCTGTAGAACTCTTCCCTGGTGGGACCACCTCTTGCTGCCAATGGGTCAGCTCAGATAAGAAACCTAGTTCAGCTAGAGATCAGCACTATCTGCGCCAACTCTGGCGAAACACTTGGAATACTCTAGCAAAGCAAGCAAGATGAGACTGCATTTACCAGAATGCCAGGGGCGAACCTTGCTGGGGGTTGAAGCGGTGTGCTCCCACCCCAGTTCCTAGTTCAGCCACTTGTTCCCCTGTTGGTTCCAGGGCATTCCCCCCTAGGTCAGCCTCCTCCCGGACCATGGGTACTTCAGGAGCGGGTTTCCCGTGCCCCTTACTCTTTCTCTTGGCAGGCACCTGGGCCATTGTTTCAGGCTCCAGGTCCTCCTGATTACCCTGTCTGGCTGCCATGGACCGGGTGGTCATGCATGCCCACTCTGGCAACCTCAACATCCCCAAGTGAGACCTGAGATCCACATCCTTCAACATGGACTGCTCCAGGTCATTACCTAGCAGACAATAAACAGGCATGGTGGGGCGGCTCACAACCACCCTCAAGGGACCTGAGACACACCTCATTAAAAGGGAACCTGTGCCACCTTACATTAGTGCTCTGAGTTGTCTACAGCAACTACTTGGTGGAATGCACCAGAGACTACTTGCTTCTCAGATACCAGGTGACATCGGACTGAGGTCACACTGGCTCCAGTATCTCTAAGAACCTCTACCCTTTGCCCATTGCTGGTCACCCATTGCTTATATTTATTTAGTGTTTGCAGGCACTAGGTTTCCCTGGACCATCTCACTGTCCCCTAGTGAGACAAGGGCCCTTTCTGCTGGGTCCCCACCCTCTCCTGGGACCAACTCCTCCCCAAGCACTACAATAGCCAACACTTTGGACTGCCCACTGGTGAGGGGCTGTGGCCCACCCTATGCAAAACACTTACAGGATCCCGTCTCTGCAGGCTTTCCTGAAAAGACCCATGTTTTCTTATCTGCTGGGGGGTGGGAATCTTTACCCTGGGTACTAGTTTGGGGCCCTTTTGAGAACTACTTGGGCATTACCCCTGTACCCCACTCTTCTGCTAAAGACGCTGCCCACCTTTGGCGGACAGCAGACTTTTGGTGTTTGTGTGTCAAGTGATGTGGAGTGTGCGTATATGTCCAGGTAGGATGTGTCACCTGCAAACAGTTGCAAATACACAAGCTTTAGGACTTCTGTGTTGTGGTAGAGTTGACCAGTCTAGCGATCTTTGCATTGTGACTACTTTATCTTGTTAGTCATGACAGGAGTTTAAGTGGCTTCATATAACAGGGAATTAGGGTGGGGACTCATAGGGACATGTATCTTGTCTAAGTGGCCACCATTTACGGCCATATGAGCCACATAAATGTGCGTTGCACTTTGTCGTACACATATGGTATATCAATACTTCCGGCATATTACAAGATCTAGATAGGTGAATGTACCCCTTACATTGTACCTAAGATGCCAAAGTGTTTGTTATTGGCAATGGATGTTATTATAAAGTCATTTTATAATTATAACTTCAATACATGGGGATTTGTTGTTGGCTCATTACTTACAATAGGAGATAGGTGTTAACAGATATTAGTTCTGGGGCAGTGGTAGGTGATGCTGCTTTCTGTCTTTTCAAGATGTTTCTGCACTCAATGGAGTTTAGGTGGAAGCTTTCTGTGCAGACAAGTTTTCCTACTGCCAATGCTATGCACTATCATTCACAAAACAACTTCATAGACTGATATACATTTGTCAGTGCTCGATCCTCCAATGCACCTTAGAGCCCCCTCATGTGCTACTTCTCAAGGTATACCTTTTCACCCTGACACTGCACTACAACAACATCCTTCATGGTGCGCTGCAAGAGACCCACAATTGGAGGACCTGCTTGCCCTACTTGAGACGTAGATGGCGGGGGCAAGTATTTGCTACATCGTTTTCTGGTTATGCCAGGTGGGTTCTGGTTTAGGTGGCCCCCAGGGTTCCCTTCATAGCTAGGGAGGTGGAACTAGACCCAGAGGGTCGATACGTGATAGTCTCTGGGACACTGGACACTAGGGATGTGTGTTTAGTGAATGTGTATGTTCTGGACTTGGACGATTCTGGTTTTTTTGGGACAATGTTGCAAGCAATTCTAAAGCGTATGAGTATGGCAATAATTGTAGCTTGGGACCTGAACTGCGTACTAAATGGCGAGATTGATCGGGTCCCTCCTAAGGTAGATACTAAACTAGCTATGATGGGTGCTCTAAGGGAGATGATGGAGAGTCTGAGATTACAGGATGCATGGAGGGTGTGTTTCCCACAGGGTAAAGTATATTCCTGCTATCTGCCTGCTACTGGGACATACAGCCAACTTGATTATTGTCTGCTTTCGGAGGCTACCCTTCAATGGGTGGAAAACATTAATTATTTGGTGCATTACATATCTGGCCATTTGCCTTTGCTGGTCACTCTCTGAATGCAGTGCCATTATGGAGAATGAGCGTGGAAACATTCTCAGACCATTTTTTCCAGTGAAGTGTCGAAAGTGCTAGATCATTATTTTACCGAGAACTGGGACAGCGCGTCCACAAGAGCCTTGGATTGGGATGCAATGAAGGTTGTGTTGAGAGGGAATGCATGAAAATCCTGTATGAAATTAAACAGCAGGTAAATAGCTCTCTAGATAGACTCGAGAAAGACCTGGGTGCACTGGATAAGGAGATTGTTGAGCGGCCACTACAAATGTCTGCTTGGCTGGACTGTAAGAAGGAACTACTAGATACTTGGAACAGATTGGATAAATTGGTAGGAATGAACTATAGGAAAAGGTTATATAGGGATTGAGACAAGACTAGCTGAATGCTTGCAATGCTCATCCGAAGTGCAAATAAATGTGAGCCAATAGTAGGGATACGCAACAAGCAAGGACAAATGGTGTTCTTCCAACGGGGCATAGTAGAGGTATTTACAGAGCACCTACAAGAGGTGTACACGGCACCAGAGATCGAAATCAGCGGGAGGGAATGGCATACCTGGTGGCCCTACAAATGCCTTCCTGAAACCTTGGGGAGAGAGATAGTTTGGATGACCTCATCACCAGGGAGGGAATTGTGGCAGCAATTAGAACATTGAAGACAGTGAAGACCCTGGGTGGTTAAGGCCTACCGGCTGAATTTTATCATGCTAGCATGGGGAATATAGCGGACCATCTCTTGGAAGTATACACAGAGGCTTATGAGGGGGGATACTCCCGGAGTCCATGCAGGAGGCGATCATGTGATGTTGCCTAAGCCTGACAGGGAGGGTCCGTGGTATCCTTTTATTGTCCACTATCAATGCTTAATGTGGATGTCAAATTCCTCAATAAAGTCCTGGCTACTAGATTGTCACCGTACCTACCTCAACTAATAGCAGAGGACCAGTGTGGATTCATCCCCAACAGGAACACTATTTGTAATCTTCGTAGACTGTTGTTGATAATACACTTGACTACTTTACAAGATGACTGGTATGCGCTTGCGCTACTGGACATAGAACAAGCCTTCGATGTAGGAAGGTGGAATCTGACTATATGGTTGCCCCCACTTTTTTTATGGTGGTTTGCTGGTTTATGACTTAGTTGGACTGGGATCCTGCTATTCAGGATCCCAGTCTATCTGCTTTCTCTGTAAAATGGTTTCCATGTGCCTTAGGCACATCACTGATTGGAATCTGGAGTGCCCTTATAAGTCCCTAGTATATGGTATACTATGTACCAAGGGCATAGGTACCTCAGAGGCCTACCAGGGGCTGCAGCATGTATTATGCCACCCCTGGAAGGCCATCCAAACTGACACCACAGGTCTGCTACTGCAGCCTGGGTAAGGTGGTGCATGCACCCCTTACTGTGATATAGGTTAGCTATATCACTAAATACATACACACATATAAACCTATAAGTCACTCCTATGGCAGGCCTTATCAATCCTGAAGGCAGAGTGTGTGGTTCCTATGTGAGAGGGTGCCCCTGCATGAGCAGGGCCCCTCTGCAGCGTTCGGAGACCCTTCTCTGATGCTGTTTGTAGTGCAGCCTGACCATATACTCTTAAGCGCATTATAACCTCGCGTTAAATGCTAACTTTGGAATGGCTGCACCTAAACATGTCGTGTTTGGTGTCAAACATCTTGGAATACTACCCCCGCCAATTCTGGCAGCGGGGGTAGCATTCCACCCTTCTAGAGGGAGAGACATGTTAACCCTGGCCTGGCCTGTAACTTCTTTCTAAAGCCCTGGCATCACCAGATGGATGCTGCTGCCACAGACACGAGTCTGGCCTCCTGCTGCTGGACGAAACTCCGGCAGGGGAGGCCTGGACAATAGGTTTCCTGTCCCAGGGAGGTGTGACCACCTCCCCAGACAGGATAATGTGTATTGGGGCTGGGCGGGAGCACTTTCGGATGCTTTGAAGTCGTGCACTGGGGGCACACTTGGTGTCCCTGTGCATACCCCAGTTCAAACCGGATCAGGGGCTTGCAGCCCCTGCTTTGGCGTGAACTGGACAAAGGGAAAGGGGTGTAGCCACCCCTCTGCCCTGACCCACCCATAGGTGGGGCCACAGAGTAGTCCAACCCCTAAACTTGGTATAAGTATAGGAACCCAGTCCTTAGGACTTTAGATTATCCCTGGATGAAACTCTGAAACAGAATCCTGGACCTTCGACACTCTACTAAGGACTAGAGGACAGAATAATCTCCCTTGGGGTCAAGGAGTGACTCCCCTGCTTGGCAGGCACCAAAGAAGCAATTGTCCGGTCTGCATCGCCTAAGCTCCCGTTGGACGCCGAAGTCTTTGCATCACCAGAGGTAGATTTCCAGACTTCCCCGAGGCTGCCCTGAGTCCCCAGCAAAGCTGAGGCCCGTAGCTGTCGTGGGTAACGTGGAACTGTGAACCCTGGACACCGCATGCATTTGCTAGTGCATCCTCTTCTGGGTCTCCCATGAAGTTGTGCTTTGGGCTCTGAGTAGCCCTAGCCTCCAGCACAAACTGCACTGAAGATCACTGGCCTCCACTCCACGAGTGTCCTGTGAGCCAGATCCACGTGCGACGTCTTGAGGCTCCTTTGCGGTCGCTAGCCCGTTGGCTAGTAGCCCTTCACGAAGGCCAATCCTTTTTTCCTTGGGCACCCTGGTTGTTCCAGGCCTGCCCTCACTTACCCTCGCTGGGTGAGTTCCTCAGACCTTGCTGGTCTGCACCATCGACGATCTTCATCTTCACCAAGACTTGCCATTGCCAAGGCTTGTTGGGTCCAATCCGGTCGCTGATACCTCAGCACTCGATAGACATCGTGTACCAGCCCGAATCCTGCTCCTGGTTGCCGACAACGCCTCCTGGACCTCGTGGCTGAAGAGTCAAGATGACCGTCAACGCACTTGAAGCAAGCGACATCGGTGGGCATCTGTCCATCGCCTTCCTGGTCACTGGCTAGTGACCCAGACTCTGTCCCCTCTGCTTTCAGGTTCTTCAGATCTCCGATCCACTCTTGGATCCACCCGGACACTTTCCACTTGGTCGCCAGCAGCACTTTGCAGCAGATCGCCATTCAAATCGACGACGAAACCCGACCCCGAAAGGCACCTATGCACCCGGCTTCCCTGGGTGAGGTAACACGAGTACTCCGGTGCTCCCGTGGGTAGAGACTCTAGAACGACCTAGTTCTCAAAGGGTTTGCTCCAAGTCCTCCTTTAAGTGTCCCTTTTCTTTAATTTCCTGATCGCGACTTTCTCCATAGAAGTTAACGGCGTATCGCGGTTGTTTATTTACACTGCACGCGTCCCCCGTGGGTCCCCTGTGTCACTACCTTGGGTGGTTTCTTGTGGTCCAAGCACTTCTAGAGGCTCTAGGCCTAGTGTCTAGTTCAGTCGTGGTTCTTATACCACTTTATTGGTATATGGTTTGGTACGCCCCTAGGGCCCAAATGTGTATTTGTGCTACTACTGTGTTTAAATAACTTATAACTTGTGTACTTCGAACTCTAGCCTCAAAAAGAGACTAGAGGGGTGTGTTTAGCAATAAATACATATATTTTTAATATATACCTGGTGTGGTGCTCTTTCATTTGATCACTCAAGAGATTATAGACTGGTAAAACAAGCTGCTTTACATTCCTTCAAGACTTAGCCTGAAGGCTGCTCTCCATAGCTACCACTAGGATAGCTTTCAATAAGGTTGTCTTTAACCTATCTCCAATAAGGGGTTGTTTGGACTGGTGCAAGGTGCCCACTATAATTAGTGGACAGCATATGCCAGGCCAACTTCTCACATTGGTGTGCAGCGTGTGGGATTCCAGCTTGCTATTGTTTTACCAGATAATCTCAATTGAATTGATCAACTGAAAACCACTAAAGGTACCTAAGGTACATATAAATTAAGCTTAGAATACAGTAAGTTCTACTGAACTTAGAGTTGTGTGTAAAGGGATAGCACACCCTTTCTACAACTCAAGAGAGTTTAGTAGGCCACACTAGAGTAGGTAGTGCATACACCACACCTCACTAGTGATGTCTTCAAAGCCAGGACCCAGTGAGTCCTTGCCAGAAGCCCAAGGGCTTCTCCCCTCCAAGTATGATACACTCCCATTCTTGGAATTGAGAGCATTATGTAACTTGAGGAAATTGAAGACAGGACAGAGTCCCACCACCCAACATCTTAGAGAGATGTTGGAAGCTTATGATCTCAGTAAGCCCTTGGGGACTGAAGGGGTAGGAGCTGAGGGTGGGGCAGAAGATGAGGATGGGACCAGGGGTAGAAATACCCCCAGCCCCCCCTCTGAAACTGACCAGGAGGGTGACAATGACCCTGACCTGGATAACCCAATCCCTCCTGTGGAAGATGAGGAGGAAGATCAGAATGATCCCCACTTTGTCCCCCCAGGAAGGATTATGAGTGTGCCCAGAAGGTCTAGGTCTCCTTCTCAGGAGTCTAACCACTCTGGTACCTCAATAGGGACCTCTGTCTCCTCTCATAGGAGGGAATCCTCTCATGAGAGAAGAAAGAGGTTGATTCAATATGAGGAAGCTCAGCTTGAACTCAGAAAACAGCAACTGGCTGTAGACAGGGAGTCCCTAGATCTCTACAAAGAGAGAAAAAGTTGGGACTAGAGTCCCATGGTGGCAGCAATATCCCTAAAGATAGGGAAAGGTCTTATGACCATAGAAACCTAAACAAGATTGTCCCTCCCTACCAGAGTGGGGATGACATCCACAAATGGATAACTGCACTGGAGAGGGCCTGTAAAGTTCAGATGGTCCCCCAGAAGCAGTGGGCAGCAATCTTGTGGCTCTCCTTTGCAGACAAAGGTAGAGACAAGCTCCTCACTGTATGAGAAGAGGATGCTGACAATTACACAGTCTTGAAGAGTGCTCTGATAGATGGGTTTGGCCTAACCACTGAACAGTATAGGTTGAAGTTCAGAGACACCCAAAAGCTCAGACTCAAGACTGGGTTGATTTTGTAGATTGTGCTACTAAGGCTCTGGAAGGTTGGATACATGGCAACAAAGTGCAGGACTTTTTAGGATTGTACAATTTGATTATGAGGGAGCAGATCCTTAATAATTGTCAAAACCAGCTTTTGCACCAGTATCTGGTGGACTCTGATCTGACCTCTCCCCAAGAATTGGGAAAGAAGGCAGACAAATGGGTCAGAACCAGAGTAAAAACAAAAAATCAGGGTGGTGACCAGAAGAAAGATTCTACTAAATCCCAAGAGAAAGGTGGGGATAAATCTAAAGATAAGTCCCCTACAGGGCCCCAAAATTCCTCTTCTGGGGGTGGGTCCCAAACTCCTTCTTCTCCTGAAAAGAAACCATATTGCCATGTCTGTAAAAAGCCTGGGCACTGGAAAACTGATCCCAGTTGCCCCAGGATTGGCAATAAAGAAAATGTTCCTCCCACAACTACTACCACCCCTCCTGGTACTACCAGTAGTAATCCTCCAGTTGGGAGTAGTGCACCCAAAAGGTTAGGTGCTTTTGCAAGAGGAACAGAGGTGGGCCCTAGTTTAGACAGGGGCCCCTCAACAGACTCCTCTGACTCTGATGGTGGTATAGGATTTGCCACCTTTACCATGGGTCCCACAGCATTGGGCAGGTACAGATTGGAGCCAATAATTAATGGTCAGAAAGCTGTGGCATTTAGGGACACAGGGGCTAGTGTCACCATGGTGGCAGGGAAACTAGTCCCCGCTCACCAGCTTTTACCTGAGTTTAAATACCAGGTGACCAACATTGATGGTGTCAGAACAGATCACCCCATGGCCATAGTCAATCTCAGCTGGGAGGGGTCACAGGCCCAAAAAGAGTGGCAGTGTCCCCAACCCTACCTGTATATTGCCTGATGGGCAATGATCTGGAAATTTCAGCCTGGGCTGAAGTTGAACACCAAACCCATCTCAGGATGCTGGGCGTCCCTGTAAAGGTTAGTGGGGCTGTGATGGCCACAGCCCCAGCCCAAGATTTTGGAGAGATGGAGCCTGGAAGAATGGCCCACTCTCCCCCAAAAGAGAGCACAAGGGTTGAAGAAAAGTCTTCTTCCCTCCAGACAGTAGGTAAGGGTCAGCCTCCTCAGGGAACTGACCCTACCGCTAGTGAAGGAACTGCCCCAGAGGTAGTCAGGCCTGGCCTGGCCACACCCCTGATAGCAGAGGACCCTTCCAAGGTGGTACCCAGTCTGGAGCAGGTAACCTGCCCCTCTCTACCCTGCCTCAGCCAGCCCAGGGCTGCAGAGGTCAGGGAGGTCAGTGGACCCCCAGGGCCCCCTGTCCAGAGGAACCCCCCATCAGCAGATTAGGGGCACCCAGGCTAGTAGCCCTAGCCAGTTGAAAACTCCTCTACACACTGAGGGATCCCCCATACCTTTATGTAGGGACCTCCCCAGAAGGACTCTGGTAGGCAAGGGCAAACCTGGGACCAGAAGGTTCCAAACCTGCCATGTCCCTCCAGTAGTCCATCCAAAGGGACCCAGCCCCCAGCTGTAGGCAGCCAAAGGTTGACCCTTAGAGCAAAGTGCAACTCAGTCATGGAAAGGCAGGCATACATGGTGACCAGTGATCTGAGGAAGCTGAGACCAACATTCCTAGGGCCTCACTTCCCTACTCAGACACCTCACCAGCCTTGTACTTTACCTAAGCACACCACAGGTAGTGATTCCCCATGGTGGAGACCCTCTCATACCCTTAGGGTGAGGGATTGCTTAGTGGACCATAAGACCGGGGGCAACCATGCTAGTGCAGGTGCTTCCTTATATGGCCACTTAGTCAATGAAGGCTCAACTGGCCAAGGTTAGCCTTATCTCCTTTCGTTTGGGGGGGTTATGTAGGAAGGTGGAATCTGACTATATGGTTGCCCCCACTTTTTTATGGTGTTTTGCTGGTTTATGACTTAGTTGGACTGGGATCCTGCTATTCAGGATCCCAGTCTATCTGCTTTCTCTGTAAAATGGTTTCCATGTGCCTTAGGCACATCACTGATTGGAATCTGGAGTGCCCTTATAAGTCCCTAGTATATGGTATACTATGTACCAAGGGCATAGGTACCTCAGAGGCCTACCAGGGGCTGCAGCATGTATTATGCCACCCCTGGAAGGCCATCCAAACTGACACTACAGGTCTGCTACTGCAGCCTGGGTAAGGTGGTGCATGCACTCCTTACTGTGATATAGGTTACCTATATCACTAAATACATACACACATATAAACCTATAAGTCACTCCTATGGCAGGCCTTATCAATCCTGAAGGCAGAGTGCGTGGTTCCTATGTGAGAGGGTGCCCCTGCATGAGCAGGGCCCCTCTGCAGCGTTCGGAGACCCTTCTCTGATGCTGTTTGTAGTGCAGCCTGACCATATACTCTTAAGCGCATTATAACCTCGCGTTAAATGCTAACTTTGGAATGGCTGCACCTAAACATGTCGTGTTTGGTGTCAAACATCTTGGAATACTACCCCCGCCAATTCTGGCAGCGGGGTAGCATTCCACCCTTCTAGAGGAGAGACATGTTAACCCTGGCCTGGCCGGTAACTTCTTTCTAAAGCCCTGGCATCACCAGATGGATGCTGCTGCCACAGACACGAGTCTGGCCTCCTGCTGCTAGATGAAACTCCGGCAGGGGAGGCCTGGACAATAGGTTTCCTGTCCCAGGGAGGTGTGACCACCTCCCCAGACAGGATAATGTGTATTGGGGCTGGGCGGGAGCACTTTCGGGTGCTTTGAAGTCCTGCACTGGGGGCACACTTGGTGTCCCTGTGCATACCCCAGTTCAAACCGGATCAGGGGCTTGCAGCCCCTGCTTTGGCGCGAACTGGACAAAGGGAAAGGGGTGTAGCCACCCCTCTGCCCTGACCCACCCATAGGTGGGGCCACAGAGTAGTCCAACCCCTAAACTTGGTATAAGTATAGGAACCCAGTCCTTAGGACTTTAGATTATCCCTGGATGAAACTCTGAAACAGAATCCTGGACCTTCGACGCTCTACTAAGGACTAGAGGACAGAAGAATCTCCCTTGGGGTCAAGGAGTGACTCCCCTGCTTGGCAGGCACCAAAGAAGCAATTGTCCGGTCTGCATCGCCTAAGCTCCCATTGGACGCCGAAGTCTTTTATCACCAGAGGTGGATTTCCAGACTTCCCCGAGGCTGCCCTGACTCCCCAGCAAAGCTGAGGCCCGTAGCTGTTGTGGGTAACGTGGAACTGTGACCCCTGGACACCGCACGCATTTGCTAGTGCATCCTCTTTTGGGTCTCCCACGAAAATGTGCTTTGGGCTCCGAGTAGCCCTAGCCTCCAGCACCAACTGCACCGAAGATCACTGGCCTTCACTCCACGAGTGTCCTGTGAGCCAGATCCACGTGCGATGTCTTGAGGCTCCTTCGCAGTCGCTAGCCCGTTGACTAGTAGCCCTTCACGAAGGCCAATCCTTTTTTTCTTGGGCACCCTGGTTGCTCCAGGCCTGCCCTCACTTACCCTCGCTGGGTGAGTTCCTCAGACCTTGCTGTTCTGCACCATCGACGATCTTCATCTTCACCAAGACTTGCTGTTGCCAAGGCTTGTTGGGTCCAATCCGGTCGCTGACACCTCAGCACTCGACAGACATCGTGTACCAGCCCGAATCCTGCTCCTGGTTGCCGACAACGCCTCCTGGACCTCGAGGCTGAAGAGTCAAGATGACCATCAACGCACTTGAAGCAAGCGACATCGGTGGGCATCTGTCCATCGCCTTCCTGGTCACTGGCTAGTGACCCAGACTCTGTCCCCTCTGCTTTCAGGTTCTTCAAATCTCCGATCCACTCTTGGATCCACCCGGACACTTTCCACTTGGTCGCCAGCAGCACTTTGCAGCAGATCGCCATTCAAATCGACGACGAAACCCGACCCCGAAAGGCACCTATGCACCCGGCTTCCCTGGGTGAGGTAACACGAGTACTCCGGTGCTCCCGTGGGTAGAGACTCTAGAACGACCTAGTTCTCAAAGGGTTTGCTCCAAGTCCTCTTTTAAGTGTCCCTTTTCTTTAATTTCCTGATCGCCACTTTCTCCATAGAAGTTAACGGCGTATCGCGGTTGTGTATTTACACTGCACGCGTCCGCGTGGGTCCCATGTGTCACTACCTTGGGTGGTTCCTTGTGGTCCAAGCACTTCTAGAGGCTCTAGGCCTAGTGTCTAGTTCAGTCGTGGTTCTTATACCACTTTATTGGTATATGGTTTGGTACGCCCCTAGGGCCCAAACGTGTATTTGTGCTACTACTGTGTTTAAATAACTTATAACTTGTGTATTTCGAACTCTAGCCTCAAAAAGAGACTAGAGGGGTGTGTGTAGCAATAAATACATATATTTTTAATATATACCTGGTGTGGTGCTCTTTCATTTGATCACTCAAGAGATTATAGACTGGTAAAACAAGCTGCTTTACATTCCTTCAAGACTTAGCCTGAAGGCTGCTCTCCATAGCTACCACTAGGATAGCTTTCAATAAGGTTGTCTTTAACCTATCTCCAATAAGGGGTTGTTTGGACTGGTGCAAGGTGCCCACTATAATTAGTGGACAGCATATGTGGGAGGTGCTCCATAAGGTTGGTATGGGGAGAAACTTTATAAGATGGGTGCAATTAATTTATAATGCCCCCATGGTGAGGGTGCGGGTGGGACAAACGGTGTTGCAATGCTTTGTGTTGAGTTGAGGGACCAGCCAGGGGTGTCCATAATCACCACTGCTTTTTGCTTTGGCACTGGAGCCCCTGGCCTGCTGCTTAAGGGTGGTGCTTTGAGGATAGGGAGTCCAAATTGGGGAAACTGAACATGTAGTGTCCCTCTATGCGGATGACACCTTAATATCTGCGAAACCCAAGGTACTCGGTTCCCAATATGCTTGCAACTATAGCGGAGTTTGGTGAGCTCTGGGTTACATGTGAATTGCAACAAATCCAAACTGTTACCTCTGGGAATGTTGGTAGGGATGTTGGAACATGATTTGCCATGTCTTGATCTCCCCTGGGAAACGAAGATGGTCAAACATCTTGGAATCCGTATGACGCATGGGGTTCAAGACTTCAAAAAGTCTACCACAGGCAGAGTAAAAGACAGCCTGAAACCCACTATACACTTTTGTAATACATTCCATCTCTCCCTGATGGGTAAGATCTCTTTAGTAAAGATGATAATACTTCCCAGATGTTTATGTATTTTCCTTGCTTACCATAAACAGAACGTTCTTTCTAGAACTAGACAGGCTGATAGTGGAGTTGTTGCAGAATTAGGGGAGACACAGATTTAGCCTGGCTACTTTGAAATGCAATAAACACAAGGAGAGGGATACCCAGTTATTTGTGACAGTGTCTGTCTTGCCTGTATCCGAGACAAGTGAGCATAATACACCCAGGCAAATCGCTGCCTGCTTAACAATTTCTCAGACAGTAACCTTTCTCTGAGATGGTGTGAAAAAGTAAAAAAAAATATATATATATGTATCAAATTTGTACACCAGCATACACCACAGAGATGGCATTAGGGCGCTCAAACATTTCTTAGACAAACGAGCAATTCAGTTTTATAATCATCAATCTAACTGAATTTTGCCTGAACAACAACTATTTTCTCTTCCAAACCCAAATTTACCAGCAAACAAGAGGAGTGGCTATGGGGGCAAGCTTTTCTCCAAGTTATGCTTGCCTCCATATGGGGTGGTGGGAGGAAATGATTGTAAAAGGTTTATATGGCAACATATTTTCTGACCATGTGATTAAGTGGGTCAGATATATTGATGATTTGTTTTTGATTTGGCGAGGAAACAAAGAAAGTGCAGTAAATTTCATCACTAACCTCAACACTAATGATATTAACCTGCATCTCACGTATAATATCAGTGAACACTCTGTCTACTTTCTTGATGTGGAAGTATTTGTGATTAATAACAATCTTGAAACAAGACTATACCGTAAACCCACGGCAGGCAATACCCTACTGCATGCATCTAGTTGCCACCCAAAACATACAATACATAGCATCCCCTACGGGGAAATGCTTCGGGTACGCAGACTATGCAGCAGAGAACAAGACCTTAATATAGCTCAGCAGGATTGTAAAATGCGTTTTCTAGCCAGGGGCTATTCCAATCAAACAGTTGATGCAGCAATAAGAAAAACAAGAGAACTCTGTAGGGAGGATTTATTATTCAAACCCCCTTGTAAATTGAATGTACAAGCAAACAAACCAGTGAGTGAATCCAATAATCCTAGACTTATACTAACATATAACACACAGAGAGAAGATATAAGTCGGATCATTAGGAAAAAGCTGGCACATTATCCGCTGTGACCCCGTTATAGGTGAGATGTTTCCTAACAAACCCACTATAACGTATAGAAGAGCTCCATCAACCAGTGATTTCTTGGTGAGCAGCAGCCCCGAAATAATCCTTAATAAAAATTGGTTATCGGGACAAAAAGGCTTTGTAAGATGCTCAACGTGTAAGGCCTGTAAATTGGGTGTGAACAAAACATCGTATGTCACACCCTTTAAACCTGAACCCACTAAGATCTCTAAACTTTTGACTTGTAAAACCGAATTTGCTATCTATGTGTTGGAGTGCTCTTGTGGACTCTGCTATATTGGCAGTACGAAACTGCAGGTCCACAAGAGAATTCTCCAACACATTAGAGCTATTACCAATTCAGATCCCAGCTACCCCGTAGCACACCATTTTAAAGAGGTCCATAGTAATCAAATACAGGAATTGAATTATTTTGTGGTGGACTCGGTACCCCCACTCAGACGGGGTGGGAATAGGGAGGCTAACCTTAGGAAATTGGAAACTCAATATATTTTAGAGTTTGACAGTAAGAGTCCTAGGGGTCTTAATACGACTGAGGATTTGTATACATGGCTATGAGGAGATAACATTAATATGAAGCCATACAATGCACTCAGACACTTTTTGAACATACTCATCGCATAATTAACAACTTCCAAAAACAAGATGGTAATTTTAATTAAACCTCTTCACATACCTGCTTTTTACAATTTTTTTCGACTATTTTTAACTCCTTTTTACACTTTAAACTGGTTTTTAAACAGTTTTAGCACTTAGGCACAGTTGAGCACTTTTGTATATTTAATTGTTCACACGACCGAGTTATTTTAACATATGCCTTCAACATGGAACAACAGACTTGGCCCACTGGGGCTATATTATTTTGTGGTACTTTGATTATGTACAATATAGGGATCTAAGCCAATGATGACAAAAGTGTAAAGAGTATGGCTGTTAGGATCCTAGCCATGTTATGTTACTTTAACACAAGGTTAAGTTCTAATTGGCGTAGTACATCCTAGTATTTTTAATTGTACATACCATATCTATATTTATTTATATATTTATATTTACCCTGTTCTTTGTAAATTCTGGTTGTGTTTGATTTTATTAAAAAAACCAACGGATTTTCAATATGGATTGTTTATCAACATGTATTTATACAGATATAATGTGATCATAGGACAATGTAACATTGTGTTTGAATATGGTATTGCCACAAAATTATTTTAAACGGTGTTGTATGGCAGGTGAAATGTAAAGACAGAATGATAGTCTGTCTTCATGGTCGTTTGATGCACTAGCACTTTAAAGGGGGAGAGAATTTCGTAGTCATGTCATGTGATCAAGGGCTGCATAGCCCGAAACGCGTCATGGCGACATTTGCACTGAATAAACCAGCATTGCACTGAATAATTGGAGTCCGTTTCCTTCTTGCGAGTTCCAGATTGAGGATCTCTTCATAGTTGGGAAAATCGTGTATATTATCTACTGGCGGTCGCCAGTAGATAGTTATAGTTAGGACCTATTATCCATAGGAAATCCGCGACATTCTATTTGCAATAACGTTGGCGCCGGTTGACGAATCTTCACGAAAGCTTCCAACTTGTTGGGGCGCTCCAGTCCGCTCCTACCCTGAAAGTCTCGGGGTGATACGTCAAGCGGGGGCTGAGAAAAAAGGGGGGTCCCAAAATGCGTTTTCCCCATTCATTTTTCCATAGGAACCTTTAGTCGCAGCTACAGTCCGAACTGCTGAATGGAATTACCCCAAATTTGGCAAAGAGGTAGCCCTTGGTTCAGACTGTAGTGCCTTTTGCTAAAATGGTGTAAATCCGTTCAGTAGTTCCTGAGAAAATCACAAGTAAAATCACATATATATCTATGGGCGCGTCGGATCCGCGTACCCTCCCGATCACGAGCTGCATGCTAATTGGCTGTCATGGCTGTCAACACTCCAAATCAAGAAGTGTTGGCAGCCATTTTGTCCCTCGGTAGAACCGAGGGACAGAAACAAGTGCGCAAAGCACAAAAGGGGGCAGGGTAGAAACACCCTGACCCCTAGGTCTGCTCAGGGGGTCCCACAAGGACCCCTGGGCAGAAAAAGCATTTTTTTTTTTAAATCGGCGGGATGCGCTTAGGGTGCGCAGATCCCGCTGAGAAAAAACAAGAAACAAGTGCGCAAAACGCACAAAGGGGGCAGGGTAGAAACACCCTAACCCCCTAGGCGTGCTCAGGGGGTCCCACAAGGACCCCTGGGCAGAAAAGCATTTTTTTTAAATCGGCAGGATGTGCTCAGGGTGTGCGGATCCTGCAAAAAAAAATAATCGAGCGCGGTCTTCCGCGCTTCGATGCTAATTTGCCCCGGGTGGGCCAAGTCCCGGGGGCATGCAGGGGGGGCGTTTCATTTTATGTATGGGGG
The DNA here is from genome assembly GCA_963921515.1 of Calotriton arnoldi. Taxonomy (NCBI): domain Eukaryota; kingdom Metazoa; phylum Chordata; class Amphibia; order Caudata; family Salamandridae; genus Calotriton; species Calotriton arnoldi. Next base: position 380,141 of record CAWUFW010008517.1, read on the forward strand.
CCTCTAAGCCCAGGGACTACCCCGGGCTTTAAGCCAAATGGTGCAGGAGGGCTCTTCGTTCCCGCAGCCCGGGACCTCACCCCGGGGCTTCTTTATTTATTAAATTAATCACCTGTGTGGGGGCTCCAGCCCCCACATGCCCCGGGACCACCACCTCCCTGGGGCACTAACAAAATTGAAAATGGGGGTCCGTTACGGACCCCGAAGCCCTGGGGACCACCACCTCCCCGGGGCTGTGCATTTGAATGGGAGGGGGCCGCGCGGCCCCCTCCTGGAGCCTGTGGTGGCCCTGGGGACCGCCACCCCCAGGGCCGGCTCCTGCAGTGTCCCGGGGTGCCTACCCCCGGGACACTGCTGTTTGCAATGACTGGGACGGGAGCCTCGCGGCTCCCGTCCTGTCATTGCAAACTGCTTTGGATATTGGAGAGAGAGCAAGGAAACCTGCTCTCGCTTCCAATATCCAAAGACATTGCTTTCCACATGGGGAGCAGCATGTTAGCTGCTCCCCATGTGGAAAGCAATGCAGGCTCGCGCAGGAGGCGGGGAGCCGGCGTGGACTGTGGGGGGTTGGGGACCCCCACGGTCCCCAACCAGAGGGCCAGGCCCCGGGGGATGGGGTCCCGGGGCAAGTAGTGCCCAGGAGGGGCCACGCAGCCCCCTCCCCAGAAATAATTTATTAAAATAGAATAAATAAAGGCCTGCCCCGGGGATGGGGTTCCCGGGGCCAATAGGAGGCCTGAGGAGGGGGCCACGCAGCCCCCTCCTTCAAAATTAATGAAAAAGTGTGGCAATGCCCCGGGGGATGGGGTCCCCGGGTAGGATTAGGCCACGGGAGGGGGCCACGCGGCCCCTTCCCTACAGTATAATTTTAATAAAAAAAAAAAAGGGATAAGGCCCTGGGGGATGGGGTCCCCAGGGCCCAAAAGTAGAAAAAGGAAGGGGGCCACACAGCCCCCTCAATACAAGAAAGAAAAAGATTCGATCGGGCCGCAGGCCCCGCCCCTTCCTTCACCACTCTGCAAACGCGCCCTGTGGCGCGTTTGCAGATGGGAAGTAATTCCCATTCAATACTGGGGTCCCTGGGGGCCAACTAGCCCACCAGGAACCTCCAGTATGCGCCAGAGGGCTGCGTTGCAGAGAGGTGGTAACAGGCCACGCCCCTTTTACACCTCTCTGCAACGCAGCTCTGTGGCGCTTACTGGATATACCTGTTGGGCTAGTTGGCCCCCAGGGACCCTCAGGATTCAAGGGAGTTAATCACCCGACTTAAAACGCGCCACGGGGCGCGTTTGCACAGTGGTGAAGGGAGGGGCGGGGCTTCAGGTGACATGTGTGCAAACAGGCCCCGTGGCGTGTTTTAAGATGGGGATTAAGTCCCCTTGAATCCTGAGGGTCCCTGGAGTCCAACTAGCCCACCATGTACTTCCAAAAGCGCCACAGAGCTGCCTTGCAGAGAGGTGTAAAAGGGGTGTGGCCTCTGTACACGTCTCTGCAACGCAGCCCTCTGGCGCATACTGGAGGTTCCTGGTGGGCTAGTTGGCCCCTATGGACCCTCATGATTAAGGAGGACTTAATCCTCCAACTTAAAACGCGCCACGGGGCGCGTTTGCACAGATGTCACCTCAGGCCCCGCCTCCTTCACCATTGTGCAAATATTCCGCTAAAATCAGCCGAAATACGAATTCCGATTTACTCACCTGTTATCAGGAGAGACCTCAGTGCTGCATCTTTCAGCCCAGTACTGATCCTGAAAAGTAATTTTAACCATACTTACCAGTAACTTGAATTTCCTTCCATAGGATATCATTGCCTGCTTTTTGCTGAAAAAGTTTCTAAGTGTCGATTTTTGAAACATACAAATATTCCTCTAAAATCAGCCGAAATACGAATTCCGATTTACTCACCTGTTATCAGGAGAGACCTCAGTGCTGCATCTTTCAGTCCAGTACTGATCCTGAAAAGTAATTTTAACCGTACTTACCAGTAACTTGAATTTCCTTCCATAGGATATCATTGCCTGCTTTTTGCTGAAAAAGTTTCTGTCGATTTTTGAAACATACAAATATTCCTCTAAAATCAGCCGAAATACGAATTCCGATTTACTCACCTGTTATCAGGAGAGAACCCAGTGCTGCATCTTTTAGCCCAGCACTGACCCTGAAAAGTAATTTTAACCGTACTTACCAGTAACTTGTATTTCCTTCCATAGGAATCCATTGTCTGGTTTTCAGCAGAAAAGTTTCAAAGTGTCGATTTTCACAAACTACAAATATTCCTTAAAAATCGCCTGTATGACTTAAACACATTCTTTCAACTGTTTACAGGAGATGCACCAGTGCTGGATCCAGGATCCACCACTGAGTGTGAAAAAGTCACGATAACACTACTTACCTGCTAAGTGAATTTCCTCCCATAGGATAACATTGGTGATTCTATGTGAAAAAGTTTCTAAGTGTCAACTTTTAAAATACAATAATATTCCTTAAAAATCAGTACTGTAACCAAAACGCTTTTACTCAACTGTTTACAGGAGATGTCCCAGGACTGAATCTAGGATCCAGTCCTGTGGTTAGAAAAGTAATCCATAAAGTAACTAATTGCATTTAGCTAGAAATTCACATTGAGCTCAATGTTGCATTGTGTTTGAAATTGTGTTGCCCATTGCAACAACTGTAACTACTGTACTTAAAAGTCTATTGCCTATTTGCAAAGTATTTAAAGTAAATTAATTCATTCTGAGAAAGTATATTTTGTAATGTAATGTATAATGTAATTACAATGTAATTTAAAAAATAAAATATCTAAAAATAAATAGTTTAAAAAAATGTAGTAAATCAGTATGAAAAAAATAAAAATAACAATTAATACATTTAAAAATTGGCATTTACAAAACCTTTGAAATTCACTGAAAAAAACCATAGGTTTCAGACATGTTATAGTTAGGAATTAGCATTTAAAAAACCTTTGAAATTCACTGACAAAAACCATAGGTTTCAGACATGTTATAGTTAGAAATTAGCATTTAAAAAACCTTTGAAATTCACTGAAAAAACCATAGGTTTCAGGCACGTTATAGTTAGAAATTAGCATTTAAAAAACCTTTGAAATTCACTGAAAAAACCATAGGTTTTAGGGACAGTTATAGTTACTTGGACATTGCACTCGTACAAAACCCGTGAAATTCCCCCGTTATAGTTAGTTCAGCTAACTATAACTCGCGCCCCGCAATGCACTGCTGATGACGTCACATATTACATCACTCATGACATGGTCAGTGACATCACTGATGACATCTTTGATGACATCTCAAATGACATCACTGATGACATCAACCATGTGATAATTTCATGCATCTTCTCACACCCTAATATAACTTTTGATACACCCACTCTAAATTACAGACTGCCATTCTCAAAAACAAAGACACTCCAACACCAATAACTACATACCCACTCACTGATTCTTAGGTCTACACACACATCCACTCACTCACCCGTACAGTCACTCATACTTACGGTCACTCAATACAGGACTATCATATGCACTCATACACCTATATAAACACTGACACACCGCCACTCATCCATAGAGGTACTCACACACCTAGTCAGTCATGCAAAAATTTAATCACACACCCATTTACTCACCTATACAGTTATACACACACCAGCTCACTTACTCATACAAATACTAGCACATTCTTACGCTCTTATACAATAACTGATACAAGCACACACGCATCCATACAGCCACTCTCACAATCACACACTCTCACGTATAGCCTTTTAAATACTCTAACACATATATATACTTCCTTTTACATATGTAGTTACTCGCACATGTACCACTGAGATATACATTCACTCACTAACACACCCATACACACACTCACCCACCCAAGCAGTCCATCACAGACGCACTCTTCAAATCATGCACCCAGTGAATCACCCACTCACACATCTATGTACAGAGTCGCACACACCCCACCCACACAAACACTCAGGCACCCATACAGATACTCAGACAACCAATCAATAACTCATATAGACACTCATGTAGCTATTCACAAACCCATGCAGCCACTTACACAGCAACAGACAGACGGATACAGACATTCACCCAGTTTAGTCACTAACCCATGCATTCAGTAAGATAAGTTTAATCACTCACTTATACAGTTAGTCACGCACCTACTAAATCATCCATTCAGACACTTATACACCCACTCACTCTTCAATACGCCTTTCCCTATATATATTAAACATATTTAAACTTTACAGAAACACACAGTCACTGGATGATGTCATCAGTGATGTCATCAGTGATGTCATTTGAGATGTCATCAGTGATGTCATCAGTGATGTCACTGACCATGTCATGAGTGATGTAATATGTGACGTCATCAGCAGTGCATTGCGGGGGCGCGAGTTATAGTTAGCTGAACTAACTATAACGGGGGAATTTCACGGGTTTTGTACGAGTGCAATGTCCAAGTAACTATAACTGTCCCTAAAACCTATGGTTTTTTCAGTGAATTTCAAAGGTTTTTTAAATGCTAATTTCTAACTATAACGTGCCTGAAACCTATGGTTTTTTCAGTGAATTTCAAAGGTTTTTTAAATGCTAATTTCTAACTATAACATGTCTGAAACCTATGGTTTTTTCAGTGAATATATATATATATATATATATATATATTATCTACTGGCGGTCGCCAGTAGATAGTTATAGTTAGGACCTATTTTCCATAGGAAATCCGCAACATTCTATTTGAAATAACGTTAGCGCCGGTTGACGAATCTTCACAAAATTTTCCAACTTGTTGGTGCGCTCCGGTCCACTTCTATCCTGAAAGTCTCGGGTGATTCGTCAAGCGGGGGCTGAGAAAAAGGGGGTCCCAAAACGTGTTTTCCCCATTCATTTTTCCATAGGAACCGTTCATCGCGGCTACAGCCCGAACTGCTGAACGGAATTACACCAAATTTGGCAAAGAGGTAGCCCTTGGTTTAGTGTCGTGCCTTTTGCTTAAATGGTGTAAATCCGTTCAGTAGTTCCTGAGAAAATCAAAAGTAAAATCACATATATATCTGGGCGGAGCCTAACCACACATGTCATTGTGAGATCTGATTGGCTGTCAGCACTTCATCCTGGAATTGCTGGCAGCCATCTTGAGACCAATATACATGATAGTACCCCATTGAAATGCATTGTAGTGAATCAAAGATTTTGAGGGTTACCAAAAGGAGAACTATAAAGGGTGATAACAGACTTTAGTTACATTAGAATTCATTTGTTGATGGTACCATACTAATTTCAGGAATTGTGGTGTGTTCTAAGGTGATTTTACCCTGTGAAAAACCTTCTGCTGGGATATCATGAATCATGTTTGAGAGAAAACTATATTCACATGCTTGTCCCATAGAGTTTTGGAAGGTGCTCCAGAAGCTAAAATGAGAGCATATTTTCTGTAAATTCACATTATCTTTCTCAGTCATGTGAGAATGAAGTCTGACATTCTCAGTAAAACATGTACATCCAACAAGGGCAGAGACTGTCAGTTGATTCCTTTGTGTTCTACTGCAGCTTCCCAGAGTGTTCTAAAGAACAACTAGAGTGCTAACAGCCTTACTTATGACAAAAGTATGGCACACCTGAAGCCATCTTGATTGGAATAAACTCTTAACTCTTAAAACATTTAATTTAAAAAGGAACAAAATGAGGGGGTTCATTTTGTCATAGAAATTATGGTTAGTGCTGTAGAAAGAAAAATTAGGACATGTTTTAAGTGAGATCTCAAATATCTTCCTGTTATATTTCAACAGGAGCAGCCTGTCAGTTGATGCCTTTGTGTTCTACTGCAGCTTCCCAGAGTGTTCTTAAGAACAACTAGAGTGCTAACAGCCTTACTTATGACAAAAATATGGCACACCTGAAGCCATCTTGATTGGAATAAACTGGTAACACTTAAAACATTTAATTTAAAAAGGAACAAAATGAGGGGTTCATTTTGTCATAGAAATTATGGTTAGTGCTGTAGAAAGAAAAATTAGGACATGTTTCAAGTGTGATCTCAAATATCTTCCTGTTATATTTCAACAGGAGCAGCCTGCCAGTTGATGCCTTTGTGTTCTACTGCAGCTTCCCAGAGTGTTCTAAAGAACAACTAGAGCGCTAACAGCCTTACTTATGACAAAAGTATGGCACACCTGAAGCCATCTTGATTGGAATAAACTGGTAACACTTAAAACATTTAATTTAAAAAGGAACAAAATGAGGGGGTTCTTTTTGAAATAGAAATTATGGTTAGAGCTGCAGAAAGAAAAATTAGGGCATGTTTTAAGTGAGATCTCACATCCTCTTCTATTTCATTAGAAAATTCTGACATGCAGACTGAAAAAATCACTTTCAATACCAGCAGCAGACTTCCAGTTAACTCCCTGGTGAGCAGTAGCTTTACTACAGTGATCTAATGAGCAACTAGAGTGCTAACATTCTGAATTTATGGTAAATGTGAGACACATCTGAATGCCTTCTTGATGGAATCAAAGTAAAAACTGAAAGCATTTCCTACTGAGGAGACTGCAGTAAATGAGGAAATTAGGAAACTTCATAACAAAGAAGTCTTCCAAGATGGCCACCAGTGAAAAAAGAGCCCAAATGTAGCACAAATATTACCCAGATGTAGCCCACATATAGCCCAATGAAAAAAGTGTACAAAAAACTTTTTATTTTAGTTTTTTTGCAGTTTTATGTAGTGCAGACTGGTCAGGTATTGGAGCGTTGCATCTTAAAACATGACCCCCCTACACCTCAAAAACACCACTGCACTAACCTAAACCCTAAAACACTACCCCCAGCACGACCCCCTACACTACACAAGCACCACTGCACTATCCTAAACCCTAAAACACTACCCCCAGCAGGTCCCCCTACACTACACAAACACCACTGCACTACCCTAAACCCTAAAACACTACCCCCAGCATGACGCCCTACACTGCCCGAACACCACTGCTCTGCCCAAAACCCTGAAACACCAGCCCCAGCACGACCCCCTACACTGCCCGAACACCACTGCACTGCCCTAAACCTTGAAACACCAGCCCCAGCACGACCCCCTACACTGCCCGAACACCACTGCACTACCCTAAACCCTGAAACACCACCCCCAGCATGACCCCCTACACTGCCCGAGTACCACTGCACTGCCCTAAACCCTGAAACACCAGCCCCAGCACGACCCCCTACACTGCCCGAACACCACTGCACTGCCCTAAACCCTGAAACACCAGCCCCAGCACGACCGCCTACACTGCCCGAACACCACTGCATTGCCCTACACCCTGAAACACCAGCCCCAGCACGACCCCCTACACTGCCCGAACACCACTGCACTGCCCTAAACCGTGAAACACCAGCCTCAGCACGACCCCCTACACTGCCTGAACACCACTGCACTGCCCTAAACCCTGAAACACCAACCCCAGCACGACCCCCTACACTGCCTGAACACCACTGCGCTGCCCTAAACCCTGAAACACCACCCCCTGCACGACCCCCTACACTGCCCGAACACTACTGCGCTGCCCTAAACCCTGAAACACCATCCCCAGCACGACCCCCTACACTGCACGAACACAACTGCACTGCCCTAAACCCTGAAACACCACCCCTGCACGACCCCTACACTGCACGAACACAACTGTCCTGCCCTAAACCCTGAAACACTACCCCCAGCAAGACCCCCTACACTGCCCGAACACCACTGCACTGCCCTAAACTCAGAAACATCACCCCCAGCAAGACCCCCTACACTGCCCGAACACTACTGCACTGCCCTAAACTCTGAAACACCAGCCCCAGCATGACCCCCTACACTGCCCGAACATCATTGCACTGCCCTAAACCCTGAAACACCATCCCCAGCACGACCCCCTACACTGAACGAACACAACTGCACTGCCCTAAACCCTGAAACACCACCCCCAGCACGACCCCCTACACTGCCCGAACACCACTGCACTGCCCTAAACCCTGAAACACCATCCCCAGCACGACCCCCTACACTGTACGAACACAACTGCACTGCCCTAAACCCTGAAACACCACCCCCTGCACGACCCCCTACACTGCCTGAACACCACTGCACTGCCCTATACCCTGAAACACCACCCCCAGCACGACCCCCTATACTGCCCGAACACCACTGCACTGCCCTAAACCCTGAAACACCACCCCCTGCACGACCCCCTACACTGCCCGAACACCACTGCCCTAAACCCTGAAACACCACCCCCAGCAAGACCCCCTACACTGCCCGAACACCCCTGCACTGCCCTAAACCCTGAAACACCAGCCCCAGCACAACCCCGTACACTGCCCGAACACCACTGCCCTAAACCCTGAAACACCACCCCCAGCAAGACCCCCTACACTGCCCGAACACCACTGCACTGCCCTAAACCCTGAAACACCAGCCCCAGCATAACCCCCTACACTGCCTGAACACCACTGCCCTAAACCCTGAAACACCACCCCCAGCAAGACCCCCTACACTGCCCGAACACCACTGCACTGCCCTAAACCCTGAAACACCAGCCCCAGCACAACACATACACTGCCCGAACACCACTGCACTGCCCTAAACCCTGAAACACCAGCCCCAGCACGACCGCCTACACTGCCCAAACACCACTGCACTGCCCTAAACCCTGAAACACCAGCCCCAGCACGACCACCTACACTGCCCGAACACCACTGCCCTGCCCTAAAACCTCAAACACCAGCCCCAGCACGACCCCCTACACTGCCCGAACACCACTGCACTGCCCTAAACCCTGAAATACCACCCCCAGCAAGACCCCCTACACTGCCCGAACACCACTGCACTAAACCCTGAAACACCACCCCCAGCAAGACCACCTACACTGGCCGAACACCGCTGTACTGCCCTAAACCCTGAAACACCACCCCCTGCATGACCCCCTACACTGCCCAAACACCACTGCACTGCCCTAAACCCTGAAACACCACCCCTGCACGACCCCCTACACTGCCCGAACACCACTGCACTGCCCAAAACCCTGAAACACCAGCCCCAGCACGACCCCTACACTGCCCGAACACTACTGCGCTGCCCTAAACCCTGAAACACCATCCCCAGCACGACCCCCTACACTGCACGAACACAACTGCACTGCCCTAAACCCTGAAACACTACCCCCAGCAAGACCCCCTACACTGCCCGAACACCACTGCACTGCTCTAAACCCTGAAACATCACCCCCAGCAAGACCCCCTACACTGCCCGAACACCACTGCACTGCCCTAAACCCTGAAACACCCCCCCAGCACGACCCCTACACTGCCCGAACACCACTGCACTGCCCTAAACCCTGAAACACCACCCCTGCACGACCCCCTACACTGCCCGAACACTACTGCGCTGCCCTAAACCCTGAAACACCATCCCCAGCACGACCCCCTACACTGCACGAACACAACTGTACTGCCCTAAACCCTGAAACACTACCCCCAGCAAGACCCCTACACTGCCCGAACACCACTGCACTGCCCTAAACCCAGAAACATCACCCCCAGTAAGACCCCTACACTGCCCGAACACTACTGCACTGCCCTAAACTCTGAAACACCAGCCCCAGCATGATCCCCTACACTGCCCGAACATCATTGCACTGCCCTAAACCCTGAAACACCATCCCCAGCACGACCCCCTACACTGCACGAACACAACTGCACTGCCCTAAACCCTGAAACACCACCCCCAGCACGACCCCCTACACTGCCCGAACACCACTGCACTGCCCTAAACACTGAAACACCATCCCCAGCACGACCCCCTACACTGCACGAACACAACTGCACTGCCCTAAACCCTGAAACACCACCCCTGCACGACCCCCTACACTGCCTGAACACCACTGCACTGCCCTAAACCCTGAAACACCACCCCCAGCACGACCCCCTACACTGCCCGAACACCACTGCACTGCCCTAAACCCTGAAACACCACCCCCTGCACGACCCCCTACACTGCCCGAACACCACTGCCCTAAACCCTGAAACACCACCCCCAGCAAGACCCCCTACACTGCCCGAACACCCCTGCACTGTCCTAAACCCTGAAACACCAGCCCCAGCACAACCCCGTACACTGCCCGAACACCACTGCCCTAAACCCTGAAACACCACCCCCAGCAAGACCCCTACACTGCCCGAACACCACTGCACTGCCCTAAACCCTGAAACATCACCCCCAGCAAGACCCCCTACACTGCCCGAACACCACTGCACTGCCCTAAACCCTGAAACACCACCCCCAGCACGACCCCTACACTGCCCGAACACCACTGCACTGCCCTAAACCCTGAAACACAACCCCTGCACGAACCCCTACACTGCCCGAACACTACTGCGCTGCCCTAAACCCTGAAACACCATCCCCAGCACGACCCCCTACACTGCACGAACACAACTGTACTGCCCTAAACCCTGAAACACTACCCCCAGCAAGACCCCTACACTGCCCGAACACCACTGCACTGCCCTAAACCCAGAAACATCACCCCCAGTAAGACCCCCTACACTGCCCGAACACTACTGCACTGCCCTAAACTCTGAAACACCAGCCCCAGCATGATCCCCTACACTGCCCGAACACCACTGCACTGCCCTAAACCCTGAAACACCATCCCCAGCACGACCCCCTACACTGCACGAACACAACTGCACTGCCCTAAACCCTGAAACACCACCCCCTGCACGACCCCCTACACTGCCTGAACACCACTGCACTGCCCTAAACCCTGAAACACCACCCCCAGCACGACCCCCTACACTGCCCGAACACCACTGCACTGCCCTAAACCCTGAAACATCACCCCCTGCACGACCCCCTACACTGCCCGAACACCACTGCCCTAAACCCTGAAACACCACCCCCAGCAAGACCCCCTACACTGCCCGAACACCCCTGCACTGTCCTAAACCCTGAAACACCAGCCCCAGCACGACCCCCTACACTGCACGAACACAACTGTACTGCATTAAACCCTGAAACACTACCCCCAGCAAGACCCCCTACACTGCCCGAACACCACTGCACTGCCCTAAACTCAGAAACATCACCCCCAGCAAGACCCCCTACACTGCCCGAACACTACTGCACTGCCCTAAACTCTGAAACACCAGCCCCAGCATGACCCCCTACACTGCCCGAACATCATTGCACTGCCCTAAACCCTGAAACACCATCCCCAGCACGACCCCCTACACTGAACGAACACAACTGCACTGCCCTAAACCCTGAAACACCACCCCCAGCACGACCCCCTACACTGCCCGAACACCACTGCACTGCCCTAAACCCTGAAACACCATCCCCAGCACGACCCCCTACACTGCACGAACACAACTGCACTGCCCTAAACCCTGAAACACCACCCCCTGCACGACCCCCTACACTGCCTGAACACCACTGCACTGCCCTAAACCCTGAAACACCACCCCCAGCACGACCCCCTACACTGCCCGAACACCACTGCACTGCCCTAAACCCTGAAACACCACCCCCTGCACGACCCCCTACACTGCCCGAACACCACTGCCCTAAACCCTGAAACACCACCCCCAGCAAGACCCCTACACTGCCCGAACACCCCTGCACTGCCCTAAACCCTGAAACACCAGCCCCAGCACAACCCCGTACACTGCCCGAACACCACTGCCCTAAACCCTGAAACACCACCCCCAGCAAGACCCCCTACACTGCCCGAACACCACTGCACTGCCCTAAACCCTGAAACACCAGCCCCAGCATAACCCCCTACACTGCCTGAACACCACTGCCCTAAACCCTGAAACACCACCCCCAGCAAGACCCCCTACACTGCCCGAACACCACTGCACTGCCCTAAACCCTGAAACACCAGCCCCAGCACAACACCGTACACTGCCCGAACACCACTGCACTGCCCTAAACCCTGAAACACCAGCCCCAGCACGACCGCCTACACTTCTCAAAAACCACTGCACTGCCCTAAACCCTGAAACACCAGCCCCAGCACGACCACCTACACTGCCCGAACACCACTGCCCTGCCCTAAAACCTCAAACACCAGCCCAAGCACGACCCCCTACACTGCCCGAACACCACTGCACTGCCCTAAACCCTGAAATACCACCCCCAGCACGACCCCCTACACTGCACGAACACAACTGCACTGCCCTAAACCCTGAAACACCACCCCCTGCACGACCCCCTACACTGCCTGAACACCACTGCACTGCCCTAAACCCTGAAACACCACCCCCAGCACGACCCCCTACACTGCCCGAACACCACTGCACTGCCCTAAACCCTGAAACACCACCCCCTGCACGACCCCCTACACTGCCCGAACACCACTGCCCTAAACCCTGAAACACCACCCCCAGCAAGACCCCCTACACTGCCCGAACACCCCTGCACTGCCCTAAACCCTGAAACACCAGCCCCAGCACAACCCCGTACACTGCCCGAACACCACTGCCCTAAACCCTGAAACACCACCCCCAGCAAGACCCCCTACACTGCCCGAACACCACTGCACTGCCCTAAACCCTGAAACACCAGCCCCAGCATAACCCCCTACACTGCCTGAACACCACTGCCCTAAACCCTGAAACACCACCCCCAGCAAGACCCCCTACACTGCCCGAACACCACTGCACTGCCCTAAACCCTGAAACACCAGCCCCAGCACAACACCGTACACTGCCCGAACACCACTGCACTGCCCTAAACCCTGAAACACCAGCCCCAGCACGACCGCCTACACTGCCCAAAAACCACTGCACTGCCCTAAACCCTGAAACACCAGCCCCAGCACGACCACCTACACTGCCCGAACACCACTGCACTGCCCTAAAACCTCAAACACCAGCCCCAGCACGACCCCCTACACTGCCCGAACACCACTGCACTGCCCTAAACCCTGAAATACCACCCCCAGCAAGACCCCCTACACTGCCCGAACACCACTGCACTAAACCCTGAAACACCACCCCCAGCAAGACCACCTACACTGGCCGAACACCACTGTACTGCCCTAAACCCTGAAACACCACCCCTGCATGACCCCTACACTGCCCAAACACCACTGCACTGCCCTAAACCCTGAAACACCACCCCCTGCACGATGCCCTAAACTGCCCGAACACCACTGCACTGCCCAAAACCCTGAAACACCACCCCTGCACGACCCCCTACACTGCCCGAACACCACTGCACTGCCCAAAACCCTGAAACACCAGCCCCAGCACGACCCCCTACACTGCCCGAACACTACTGCGCTGCCCTAAACCCTGAAACACCATCCCCAGCACGACCCCCTACACTGCACGAACACAACTGCACTGCCCTAAACCCTGAAACACTACCCCCAGCAAGACCCCCTACACTGCCCGAACACCACTGCACTGCTCTAAACCCTGAAACATCACCCCCAGCAAGACCCCCTATACTGCCCGAACACCACTGCACTGCCCTAAACCCTGAAACACCACCCCCAGCACGACCCTACACTGCCCGAACACCACTGCACTGCCCTAAACCCTGAAACACCACCCCTGCACGACCCCCTACACTGCCCGAACACTACTGCGCTGCCCTAAACCCTGAAACACCATCCCCAGCACGACCCCCTACACTGCACTGAACACAACTGTACTGCCCTAAACCCTGAAACACTACCCCCAGCAAGACCCCCTACACTGCCCGAACACCACTGCACTGCCCTAAACCCAGAAACATCACCCCAGTAAGACCCCCTACACTGCCCGAACACTACTGCACTGCCCTAAACCCTGAAACACCAGCCCCAGCATAACCCCCTACACTGCCTGAACACCACTGCCCTAAACCCTGAAACACCACCCCCAGCAAGACCCCCTACACTGCCCGAACACCACTGCACTGCCCTAAACCCTGAAACACCAGCCCCAGCATAACCCCCTACACTGCCTGAACACCACTGCCCTAAACCCTGAAACACCACCCCCAGCAAGACCCCCTACACTGCCCGAACACCACTGCACTGCCCTAAACCCTGAAACACCAGCCCCAGCACAACACCGTACACTGCCCGAACACCACTGCACTGCCCTAAACCCTGAAACACCAGCCCCAGCACGACCGCCTACACTTCTCAAAAACCACTGCACTGCCCTAAACCCTGAAACACCAGCCCCAGCACGACCACCTACACTGCCCGAACACCACTGCCCTGCCCTAAAACCTCAAACACCAGCCCAAGCACGACCCCCTACACTGCCCGAACACCACTGCACTGCCCTAAACCCTGAAATACCACCCCCAGCACGACCCCCTACACTGCACGAACACAACTGCACTGCCCTAAACCCTGAAACACCACCCCCTGCACGACCCCCTACACTGCCTGAACACCACTGCACTGCCCTAAACCCTGAAACACCACCCCCAGCACGACCCCCTACACTGCCCGAACACCACTGCACTGCCCTAAACCCTGAAACACCACCCCCTGCACGACCCCCTACACTGCCCGAACACCACTGCCCTAAACCCTGAAACACCACCCCCAGCAAGACCCCCTACACTGCCCGAACACCCCTGCACTGCCCTAAACCCTGAAACACCAGCCCCAGCACAACCCCGTACACTGCCCGAACACCACTGCCCTAAACCCTGAAACACCACCCCCAGCAAGACCCCCTACACTGCCCGAACACCACTGCACTGCCCTAAACCCTGAAACACCAGCCCCAGCATAACCCCCTACACTGCCTGAACACCACTGCCCTAAACCCTGAAACACCACCCCCAGCAAGACCCCCTACACTGCCCGAACACCACTGCACTGCCCTAAACCCTGAAACACCAGCCCCAGCACAACACCGTACACTGCCCGAACACCACTGCACTGCCCTAAACCCTGAAACACCAGCCCCAGCACGACCGCCTACACTGCCCAAAAACCACTGCACTGCCCTAAACCCTGAAACACCAGCCCCAGCACGACCACCTACACTGCCCGAACACCACTGCACTGCCCTAAAACCTCAAACACCAGCCCCAGCACGACCCCCTACACTGCCCGAACACCACTGCACTGCCCTAAACCCTGAAATACCACCCCCAGCAAGACCCCCTACACTGCCCGAACACCACTGCACTAAACCCTGAAACACCACCCCCAGCAAGACCACCTACACTGGCCGAACACCACTGTACTGCCCTAAACCCTGAAACACCACCCCTGCATGACCCCCTACACTGCCCAAACACCACTGCACTGCCCTAAACCCTGAAACACCACCCCCTGCACGACCCCTACACTGCCCGAACACCACTGCACTGCCCAAAACCCTGAAACACCACCCCTGCACGACCCCCTACACTGCCCGAACACCACTGCACTGCCCAAAACCCTGAAACACCAGCCCCAGCACGACCCCCTACACTGCCCGAACACTACTGCGCTGCCCTAAACCCTGAAACACCATCCCCAGCACGACCCCCTACACTGCACGAACACAACTGCACTGCCCTAAACCCTGAAACACTACCCCCAGCAAGACCCCCTACACTGCCCGAACACCACTGCACTGCTCTAAACCCTGAAACATCACCCCCAGCAAGACCCCCTATACTGCCCGAACACCACTGCACTGCCCTAAACCCTGAAACACCACCCCCAGCACGACCCCTACACTGCCCGAACACCACTGCACTGCCCTAAACCCTGAAACACCACCCCTGCACGACCCCCTACACTGCCCGAACACTACTGCGCTGCCCTAAACCCTGAAACACCATCCCCAGCACGACCCCCTACACTGCACGAACACAACTGTACTGCCCTAAACCCTGAAACACTACCCCCAGCAAGACCCCTACACTGCCCGAACACCACTGCACTGCCCTAAACCCAGAAACATCACCCCCAGTAAGACCCCCTACACTGCCCGAACACTACTGCACTGCCCTAAACTCTGAAACACCAGCCCCAGCATGATCCCCTACACTGCCCGAACATCATTGCACTGCCCTAAACCCTGAAACACCAGCCCCAGCACAACCCCGTACACTGCCCGAACACCACTGCCCTAAACCCTGAAACACCACCCCCAGCAAGACCCCTACACTGCCCGAACACCACTGCACTGCCCTAAACCCTGAAACATCACACCCAGCAAGACCCCCTACACTGCCCGAACACCACTGCACTGCCCTAAACCCTGAAACACCACCCCCAGCACGACCCCTACACTGCCCGAACACCACTGCACTGCCCTAAACCCTGAAACACCACCCCTGCACGACCCCTACACTTCCCGAACACTACTGCGCTGCCCTAAACCCTGAAACACCATCCCCAGCACGACCCCTACACTGCACGAACACAACTGTACTGCCCTAAACCCTGAAACACTACCCCCAGCAAGACCCCCTACACTGCCCGAACACCACTGCACTGCCCTAAACCCAGAAACATCACCCCCAGTAAGACCCCCTACACTGCCCGAACACTACTGCACTGCCCTAAACTCTGAAACACCAGCCCCAGCATGATCCCCTACACTGCCCGAACATCATTGCACTGCCCTAAACCCTGAAACACCATCCCCAGCACGACCCCCTACACTGCACGAACACAACTGCACTGCCCTAAACCCTGAAACACCAGCCCCAGCACGACCCCCTACACTGCCCGAACACCACTGCACTGCCCTAAACCCTGAAACACCATCCCCAGCACGACCCCCTACACTGCACGAACACAACTGCACTGCCCTAAACCCTGAAACACCACCCCTGCACGACCCCTACACTGCCCGAACACCACTGCACTGCCCTAAACCCTGAAACACCACCCCCAGCACGACCCCCTACACTGCCCGAACACCACTGCACTGCCCTAAACCCTGAAACACCACCCCCTGCATGACCCCCTACACTGCCCGAACACCACTGCCCCTAAACCCTGAAACACCACCCCCAGCAAGACCCCCTACACTGCCCGAACACCCCTGCACTGTCCTAAACCCTGAAACACCAGCCCCAGCACAACCCCGTACACTGCCCGAACACCACTGCCCTAAACCCTGAAACACCACCCCCAGCAAGACCCCCTACACTGCCCGAACACCACTGCACTGCCCTAAACCCTGAAACATCACCCCCAGCAAGACCCCCTACACTGCCCGAACACCACTGCACTGCCCTAAACCCTGAAACACCACCCCCAGCACGACCCCTACACTGCCCGAACACCACTGCACTGCCCTAAACCCTGAAACACCACCCCTGCACGACCCCCTACACTGCCCGAACACTACTGCGCTGCCCTAAACCCTGAAACACCATCCCCAGCACGACCCCCTACACTGCACGAACACAACTGTACTGCCCTAAACCTTGAAACACTACCCCCAGCAAGACCCCCTACACTGCCCGAACACCACTGCACTGCCCTAAACCCAGAAACATCACCCCCAGTAAGACCCCCTACACTGCCCGAACACTACTGCACTGCCCTAAACTCTGAAACACCAGCCCCAGCATGATCCCCTACACTGCCCGAACACCACTGCACTGCCCTAAACCCTGAAACACCACCCCCAGCACGACCCCCTACACTGCACGAACACAACTGCACTGCCCTAAACCCTGAAACACCACCCCCTGCACGACCCCCTACACTGCCTGAACACCACTGCACTGCCCTAAACCCTGAAACACCACCCCCAGCACGACCCCCTACACTGCCCGAACACCACTGCACTGCCCTAAACCCTTAAACACCACCCCTGCACGACCCCCTACACTGCCCGAACACCACTGCCCTAAACCCTGAAACACCACCCCCAGCAAGAACCCCTACACTGCCCGAACACCCCTGTACTGTCCTAAACCCTGAAACACCAGCCCCAGCACAACCCCGTACACTGCCCGAACACCACTGCCCTAAACCCTGAAACACCACCCCCAGCAAGACCCCTACACTGCCCGAACACCACTGCACTGCCCTAAACCCTGAAACACCAGCCCCAGCATAACCCCCTACACTGCCTGAACACCACTGCCCTAAACCCTGAAACACCACCCCCAGCAAGACCCCCTACACTGCCCGAACACCACTGCACTGCCCTAAACCCTGAAACACCAGCCCCAGCACAACACCGTACACTGCCCGAACACCACTGCACTGCCCTAAACCCTGAAACACCAGCCCCAGCACGACCGCCTACACTGCCCGAAAACCACTGCACTGCCCTAAACCCTGAAACACCAGCCCCAGCACGACCACCTACACTGCCCGAACACCACTGCCCTGCCCTAAAACCTCAAACACCAGCCCCAGCACAACACCGTACACTGCCCGAACACCACTGCACTGCCCTAAACCCTGAAACACCAGCCCCAGCATAACCCCCTACACTGCCTGAACACCACTGCCCTAAACCCTGAAATACCACCCCTAGCAAGACCCCCTACACTGCCCGAACACCACTGTACTAAACCCAGAAACATCACCCCCAGTAAGACCCCCTACACTGCCCGAACACTACTGCACTGCCCTAAACTCTGAAACACCAGCCCCAGCATGATCCCCTACACTGCCCGAACATCATTGCACTGCCCTAAACCCTGAAACACCATCCCCAGCACGACCCCCTACACTGCACGAACACAACTGCACTGCCCTAAACCCTGAAACACCACCCCCAGCACGACCCCCTACACTGCCCGAACACCACTGCACTGCCCTAAACCCTGAAACACCATCCCCAGCATGACCCCCTACACTGCACGAACACAACTGCACTGCCCTAAACCCTGAAACACCACCCCTGCACGACCCCCTACACTGCCCGAACACCACTGCACTGCCCTAAACCCTGAAACACCACCCCCAGCACGACCCCCTACACTGCCCGAACACCACTGCACTGCCCTAAACCCTGAAACACCACCCCCTGCACGACCCCCTACACTGCCCGAACACCACTGCCCTAAACCCTGAAACACCACCCCCAGCAAGACCCCCTACACTGCCCGAACACCCCTGCACTGTCCTAAACCCTGAAACACCAGCCCCAGCACAACCCCGTACACTGCCCGAACACCTCTGCCCTAAACCCTGAAACACCACCCCCAGCAAGACCCCTACACTGCCCGAACACCACTGCACTGCCCTAAACCCTGAAACATCACCCCCAGCAAGACCCCTACACTGCCCGAACACCACTGCACTGCCCTAAACCCTGAAACACCACCCCCAGCACGACCCCTACACTGCTGAACACCACCGCACTGCCCTAAACCCTGAAACACCACCCCTGCACGACCCCCTACACTGCCCGAACACTACTGCGCTGCCCTAAACCCTGAAACACCATCCCCAGCACGACCCCCTACACTGCACGAACACAACTGTACTGCCCTAAACCCTGAAACACTACCCCAGCAAGACCCCCTACACTGCCCGAACACCACTGCACTGCCCTAAACCCAGAAACATCACCCCCAGTAAGACCCCCTACACTGCCCGAACACTACTGCACTGCCCTAAACTCTGAAACACCAGCCCCAGCATGATCCCCTACACTGCCCGAACATCATCGCACTGCCCTAAACCCTGAAACACCATCCCCAGCACGACCCCCTACACTGCACAAACACAACTGCACTGCCCTAAACCCTGAAACACCACCCCCAGCACGACCCCCTACACTGCCCGAACACCACTGCACTGCCCTAAACCCTGAAACACCATCCCCAGCACGACCCCCTACACTGCACGAACACAACTGCACTGCCCTAAACCCTGAAACACCACCCCTGCACGACCCCCTACACTGCCCGAACACCACTGCACTGCCCTAAACCCTGAAACACCACCCCCAGCACGACCCCCTACACTGCCCGAACACCACTGCACTGCCCTAAACCCTGAAACACCACCCCCTGCATGACCCCCTACACTGCCCGAACACCACTGCCCTAAACCCTGAAACACCACCCCCAGCAAGACCCCCTACACTGCCCGAACACCCCTGCACTGTCCTAAACCCTGAAACACCAGCCCCAGCACAACCCCGTACACTGCCCGAACACCACTGCCCTAAACCCTGAAACACCACCCCCAGCAAGACCCCCTACACTGCCCGAACACCACTGCACTGCCCTAAACCCTGAAACATCACCCCCAGCAAGACCCCCTACACTGCCCGAACACCACTGCACTGCCCTAAACCCTGAAACACCACCCCCAGCACGACCCCTACACTGCCCAAACACCACTGCACTGCCCTAAACCCTGAAACACCACCCCTGCACGACCCCCTACACTGCCCGAACACTACTGCGCTGCCCTAAACCCTGAAACACCATCCCCAGCACGACCCCCTACACTGCACGAACACAACTGTACTGCCCTAAACCCTGAAACACTACCCCCAGCAAGACCCCCTACACTGCCCGAACACCACTGCACTGCCCTAAACCCAGAAACATCACCCCCAGTAAGACCCCCTACACTGCCCGAACACTACTGCACTGCCCTAAACTCTGAAACACCAGCCCCAGCATGATCCCCTACACTGCCCGAACACCACTGCACTGCCCTAAACCCTGAAACACCACCCCCAGCACGACCCCCTACACTGCACGAACACAACTGCACTGCCCTAAACCCTGAAACACCACCCCCTGCACGACCCCCTACACTGCCTGAACACCACTGCACTGCCCTAAACCCTGAAACACCACCCCCAGCACGACCCCCTACACTGCCCGAACACCACTGCACTGCCCTAAACCCTGAAACACCACCCCCTGCACGACCCCCTACACTGCCCGAACACCACTGCCCTAAACCCTGAAACACCACCCCCAGCAAGACCCCCTACACTGCCCGAACACCCCTGCACTGTCCTAAACCCTGAAACACCAGCCCCAGCACAACCCCGTACACTGCCCGAACACCACTGCCCTAAACCCTGAAACACCACCCCCAGCAAGACCCCCTACACTGCCCGAACACCACTGCACTGCCCTAAACCCTGAAACACCAGCCCCAGCACAACACCGTACACTGCCCGAACACCACTGCACTGCCCTAAACCCTTAAACACCAGCCCCAGCACGACCGCCTACACTGCCCGAAAACCACTGCACTGCCCTAAACCCTGAAACACCAGCCCCAGCACGACCACCTACACTGCCCGAACACCACTGCCCTGCCCTAAAACCTCAAACACCAGCCCCAGCACAACACCGTACACTGCCCGAACACCACTGCACTGCCCTAAACCCTGAAACACCAGCCCCAGCATAACCCCCTACACTGCCTGAACACCACTGCCCTAATTCCTGAAACACCACCCCCAGCAAGACCCCCTACACTGCCCGAACACCACTGCACTGCCCTAAACCCTGAAACACCAGCCCCAGCACAACACCGTACACTGCCCGAACACCACTGCACTGCCCTAAACCCTGAAACACCAGCCCCAGCACGACCGCCTACACTGCCCGAAAACCACTGCACTGCCCTAAACCCTGAAACACCAGCCCCAGCACGACCCCCTACACTGCCCGAACACCACTGCACTGCCCTAAACCCTGAAATACCACCCCCAGCAAGACCCCCTACACTGCCCGAACACCACTGCACTGCCTAAACCCTGAAACACCACCCCCAGCAAGACCACCTACACTGCCCGAACACCACTGTACTGCCCTAAACCCTGAAACACCACCCCCTGCATGACCCCCTACACTGCCCAAACACCACTGCACTGCCCTAAACCCTGAAACACCACCCCTGGCACGACCCCCTACACTGCCCGAACACCACTGCACTGCCCAAAACCCTGAAACACCAGCCCCAGCACGACCCCCTACACTGCCCGAACACCACTGCACTGCCCTAAACCCTGAAACACCAGCCCCAGCACGAACCCCTACACTGCCCGAACACCACTGCACTGCCCTAAACCCTGAAACACCACCCCCAGCATGACCCCCTACACTGCCCGAACACCACTGCCCTGCCCTAAACCCTGAAACACCAGCCCCAGAACAACCCTGTACACTGCCCGAACACCACTGCACTGCCCTAAACCCTGAAACAGCAGCCCCAGCATGACCGCCTACACTGCCCAAAAATCACTGCACTGCCCTAAACCCTGAAACACCAGCCCCAGCATGACCCCCTACACTGCCCGAACACCACTGCACTGCCCTAATCCCTCAAACACCAGTCCCAGCACGACCCCCTACACTGCCCGAACACCACTGCACTGCCCTAAACCCTGAAACACCAGCCCCAGCAAGACCCCCTACACTGCCCGAACACCACTGCACTGCCCTAAACCCTGAAATACCACCCCTAGCAAGACCCCCTACACTGCCCGAACACCACTGTACTAAACCCAGAAACACCACCCCCAGCAAGACCACCTACACTGGCCGAACACCACTGCACTGCCCTAAACCCTGAAACACCAGCCCCAGCATGACCCCCTACACTGCCCAAACACCACTGCACTGCCCTAAACCCTGAAACATCACCCCCAGCAAGACCCCCTACACTGCCCGAACACCACTGCACTGCCCTAAACCCTGAAACACCAGCCCCAGCATAACCCCCTACAATGCCTGAACACAACTGCACTGCCCTAAACCCTGAAACACCAGCCCCAGCACGACCCCCTACTGCCTGAACACCACTGCACTGCCCTAAACCCTGAAACACCAGCCCCAGCACGACACCGTACACTGCCCGAACACCACTGCACTGCCCTAAACCCTGAAACACCAGCCCCAGCACGACCGCCTACACTGCCCGAACACCACTGCACTGCCCTAAACCCTGAAACACCAGCCCCAGCACGACCACCTACACTGCCCGAACACCACTGCCCTGCCCTAAAACCTCAAACACCAGCCCCAGCACGACCCCCTACACTGCCCGAACACCACTGCACTGCCCTAAACCCTGAAACACCACCCCAGCAAGACCCCCTACACTGCCCGAACACCACTGCACCTAAACCCTGAAACAACACCCCCAGCAAGACCACCTACACTGCCCGAACACCACTGTACTGCCCTAAACCCTGAAACACCACCCCCTGCATGACCCCTACACTGCCCGAACACCACTGCACTGCCCAAAACCCTGAAACACCAGCCCCAGCACGACCCCCTACACTGCCCGAACACCACTGCACTGCCCTAAACCCTGAAACACCAGCCCCAGCACGACCCCCTACACTGCCCGAACACCACTGCACTGCCCTAAACCCTGAAACACCACCCCCAGCATGACCCCCTACACTGCCCGAACACCACTGCCCTGCCCTAAACCCTGAAACACCAGCCCCAGCACAACCGTGTACACTGCCCGAACACCACTGCACTGCCCTAAACCCTGAAACACCAGCCCCAGCATGACCGCCTTCACTGCCCAAAAACCACTGCACTGCCCTAAACCCTGAAACACCAGCCCCAGCACAACACCGTACACTGCCCGAACACCACTGCACTGCCCTAAACCCTGAAACACCAGCCCCAGCACGACCGCCTACACTGCCCGAACACCACTGCACTGCCCTAAACCCTGAAACACCAGCCCCAGCACGAGCACCTACACTGCCCGAACACCACTGCACTGCCCTGCCCTAAAACCTCAAACACCAGCCCCAGCACGACCCCCTACACTGCCCGAACACCACTGCACTGCCCTAAACCCTGAAACACCACCCCCAGCAAGACCCCCTACACTGCCCGAACACCACTGCACTGCCCTAAACCCTGAAACACCACCCCCAGCAAGACCCCCTACACTGCCCGAACACCACTGCACTGCCCTAAACCCTGAAACACCACCCCCTGCATGACCCCCTACACTGCCCGAACACCACTGCACTGCCCTAAACCCTGAAACACCAGCCCCAGCACGACCCCCTACACTGCCCGAACACCACTGCACTGCCCTAAACCCTGAAACACCAGCCCCAGCACGACCCCCTACACTGCCCGAACACCACTGCACTGCCCTAAACCCTGAAACACCACCCCCAGCATGACCCCCTACACTGCCCGAACACCACTGCCCTGCCCTAAACCCTGAAACACCAGCCCCAGCACAACCCCCTACACTGCCCGAACACCACTGCACTGCCCTAAACCCTGAAACACCAGCCCCAGCATGACCGCCTACACTGCCCAAACACCACTGCACTGCCCTAAACCCTGAAACACCAGCCCCAGCATGACCCCCTACACTGCCCGAACACCACTGCACTGCCCTAAACCCTGAAACACCAGCCCCAGCACGACCCCCTACACTGCCCGAACACCACTGCACTGCCCTAAACCCTGAAACACCAGCCCCAGCAAGACCCCCTACACTGCCCGAACACCACTGCACTGCCCTAAACCCTGAAATACCACCCCTAGCAAGACCCCCTACACTGCCCGAACACCACTGTACTAAACCCAGAAACACCACCCCCAGCAAGACCACCTACACTGGCCGAACACCACTGCACTGCCCTAAACCCTGAAACACCACCCCCTGCACGACCCCCTACACTGCCCAAACACCACTGCACTGCCCTAAACCCTGAAACACCACCCCGTGCACGACCCCCTACACTGCCCGAACACCACTGCACTGCCCTAAACCCTGAAACACCACCCCTCAGCACGACACCCTACACTGCCCGAACACCACTGCACTGCCCTAAACCCTGAAACACCAGTGTGAGAAGTTGGCCTGGCATATGCTGTCCACTAATTATAGTGGGCACCTTGCACCAGTCCAAACAACCCCTTATTGGAGATAGGTTAAAGACAACCTTATTGAAAGCTATCCTAGTGGTAGCTATGGAGAGCAGCCTTCAGGCTAAGTCTTGAAGGAATGTAAAGCAGCTTGTTTTACCAGTCTATAATCTCTTGAGTGATCAAATGAAAGAGCACCACACCAGGTATATATTCAAAATATATGTATTTATTGCTAAACACACCCCTCTAGTCTCTTTATGAGGCTAGAGTTCGAAGTACATAAGTTAGAAGTTATTAAATCACAGTAATAGCACAAATACACGTTTGGGCCCTAGGGGCGTACCAAACCATATACCAATAAAGTGGTATGCGAACCACGACTGAACTAGACACTAGGCCTAGAGCCTCTAGAAGTGCTTGGACCACAAGGAACCACCCAAGGTAGTGACACAGGGGACCCACGGGAGACGCGTGCAGTGTAAATACACAACCGCGATACGCCGTTGACTTCTATGGAGAAAGTCGTGATCGGGAAATTAGAGAAAAGGGACACTTAAAAGAGGACTAGGACAAAACCCTTTGAGATCTAGGACTTTGAAGAGTCTCTACCCACGGGAGCACCGGAGTACTCGTGTTACCTCACCCAGGGAAGCCGGGTGCATAGGTGCCTTTCGGGGTCGGGTTTCGCTCGTCGATTCGAATGGCGATCTGCTGCAAAGTGCTGCTGGCGGCCAAGAGAAAAGTGTCCGGGTGGATCCAAGAGTGGATCGGAGTTCTGAAGAACCTGAAAGCAGAGGGGACAGAGTCTGGGTCACTAGCCAGTGACCAGGAAGGCGATGGACAGATGCCCACCGATGTCGAGTGCTTCAGGTGCGTTGACGGTCATCTTGACTCTTCAGCCACGAGGTCCAGGAGGTGTTGTCGGCGACCAGGAGCAGGATTCGGACTGGTACACGATGTCTGTCGAGCGCTGAGGTATCGGCGACCGGATTGGACCCAACAAGCCTTGGCAACGGCAAGTCTCGGTGAAGATGTCGATCGTCGATGGTGCAAACCAGCAAGGTCTGTGGAACTCACCCAGCGAGGGTAAGTGAGGGCAGGCCTGGAGCAACCAGGATGCCAAGTAAGAAAAGGATTGGCCTTCGTTAAGGGCTACTAGCCAATGGGCTAGCGACCGCGAAGGAGCCTCGTGATGCCGCACGTGGATCTGGCTTACAGGACACTCGTGGAGTGGGGGCCAGTGATCTTCGGTGCAGGTGGTGCTGGAGGCTAGGGCTACTCGGAGCCCAAAGCACGACTTCTTGGGACACCCAGAAGAGGATGCACTTGCAAATGTGCTCGGTGTCCAGGGGTCACGGTCTCAAGTCACCCACGATAGCCACGGGCCTCAGCTTTGCTGGGGACTCAGGGTAGCCTCGGGGAAGTCTGAGAATCCACCTCTGGTGATGCGATGACTTCGGCGTCCGACGGGAGCTTCAGAAATGCGAACCGGACAGATGCTTCTTTGGTGCCTGCCAAGCAGGGGAGTCACTCCTTGACCCCAAGGGAGATTCTTCTGTCCTCTAATCGTGAGTAGAGCATCGAAGGTCCAGGATTCAGTTACAGAGTTTCGTCCAGGTATAATCTAAAGTCCTAAGGACTGGGTTCCTACCTTTATACTAAAGATAGGGGTTGGACTACTCTGTGGCCCCACCTATGGGTGGGTCAGGGCAGAGGGGTGGCTACACCCCTTTCCCTTTGTCCAGTTCGCGCCAAAGCAGGGGCTGCAAGCCCCTGATCCGGTTTGAACTGGGGTATGCACAGGGACACCAAATGTGCCCCCAGTGCAGGACTTCAAAGCACCCGAAAGTGCTCCCGCCCAGCCCCAATACACATTATCCTGTCTGGGGAGGTGGTCACACCTCCCTGGGACAGGAAACCTATTGTCCAGGCCTCCCCTGCCGGAGTTTCGTCCAGCAGCAGGAGGCCAGACTCGTGTCTGTGGCAGCAGCATCCATTTTGTGATGCCAGGGCTCTGGAAAGAAGTTACCGGACTAGTCAGAGTTAACATGTCTTTCCCTCTAGAAGGGTGGAATGCTACCCCCGCCGCCAGGATTGGCGGGGGGTAGTATTCCAAGATGTTTGACACCAAACACGACATGTTTAGGTGCAGCCATTCCAAAGTTAGCATTTTACCGCGAGGTTATAATGCGCTTAAGAGTATATGGTCAGGCTGCACTACAAACAGCATCAGAGAGGGTCTCCGAACGCTGCAGAGGGGCCCTGCTCATGCAGGGGCACCCTCTCACATAGGAACCATGCACTCTGCCTTTAGGATTGATAAGGCCTGCCTTAGGAGTGACTTATAGGTTTATATGTGTGTATGTATTTAGTGATATAGGTAACCTATATCACAGTACAGGGGTGCATGCACCACCTTACCCAGGCTGCAGTAGCAGACCTGTGGTGTCAGTTTGGATGGCCTTCCAGGGGTGGCATAATACATGCTGCAGCCCCTGGCAGGCCTCTGAGGTACCTATGCCCTTGGTACATAGTATACCATATACTAGGGACTTATAAGGGCACTCCAGATCCCAATCAGTGATGTGCCTAAGGCACATGGAAACCATTTTAGAGAGGAAGCAGCTAGGCTGGGGTTCTGATTAGCAGGGCCCCAGCCAGACTAATGTCGAAAAACAGTGAAGCATCAGCAAAAAGTGGGGGTACCCATGTGAAGCAGATCCTACTCTCCTACACAACCCCCCCAAACGTAGGGACATTAAACTAACCTTGCCCAGTTAAGTCTTCATGTTCTAAGTGGAAATACCTAGAGAGTCCATCTGCATTCGCATGGTTACTCCCAGGCCTATGTTCCACTGTAAAGTCCATCCCCTGTAGGGAAATGGACCACCTAAGCAGTTTGGGGTTTTCACCCTTCATTTGTTTTAGCCATAAGAGGGGCTTATGGTCTGTCTGAACCAGGAAGTGTGTACCAAACAAGTATGGCCTCAACTTCTTCAGAGCCCAGACCACAGCAAAGGCCTCCCTCTCTATGGCTGACCAACGTTTCTCTCTAGGGGTCAGCCTTCTGCTAATGAAAGCTACTGGCTGATCCTGACCTTCTTCATTCAATTGTGACAGTACAGCCCCTACCCCCAATTCAGATGCATCAGTTTGAACAATGAACTTCTTGGAGTAATCAGGACTCTGCAGAATTGGAGCAGTGCACATGGCCTGCTTTAGGTCATCAAATGCCTTTTGACAGCTAACTGTCCACTGAACCTTTTTGGGCATTTTCTTAGAAGTTAAGTCATTCAGGGGTGTCACTATTGATCCATACCCCTTGACAAATCTCCTATAGTACCCAGTCAGGCCTAAGAAGGCTCTCACCTGAGTCTGGGTAGTGGGAGCAGTCCAGTCCATGATGGTCTGGATCTTGCTCTGCAAAGGTTGAACCTGGCCTCCACCCACAAGGTGGCCCAGGTACACAACCTGACTCTGCCCTATCTGGCACTTAGTGGCCTTGATAGTCAGGCCTGCCTTTTGCAGGGCCTGTAAAACATTCCTGAGGTGGACCAGGTGATCCTCCCAGGTGGAGCTAAAGACAGCAATATCATCTAGATATGCTGCACTATAGGCTTCCAGTCCTGTGAGAACTGTATTCACCAACCTCTGAAAGTGGCAGGTGCATTCTTCAGACCAAAGGGCATTACCACAAATTGATAATGCCCACTAGGGGTTGAGAATGCTGTCTTGGGCTTTGCAGTATCAGCTAGTCTGATCTGCCAGTAGCCAGCTGTTAGGTCAAATGTGCTGAGATATTTGGCAGAGGCCAAAGTATCTATGAGCTCATCTGCCCTGGGTATTGGATGGGCATCAGTCCTAGTGACTGCATTGAGACCCCTGTAGTCCACACAAAACCTCATCTCTCTTTTTCCACCACTGGTGTGAGGTTTCGGTACAAGGACCACTGGACTAGCCCAAGGGCTATCTGAGGGTTCAATAACTCCCAATTCCAACATTTTCTGGACTTCAGTCCTGATACAGTCCCTGACATGGTCAGGTTGCCTATAAATCTTGTTTTTAATAGGCAGACTGTCCCCAGTGTCCACTTCATGAGTGCACCAGGTGGTCTGACTGGGTGTCAGTGAAAACATATGTCTAAACTGATTGAGGACTTGCCTGCAATCAGTTTGTTGCTGGGTAGTGAGGCTGCCTGCCAAGGCTACACCATCAACTGACCCATCGTCAGGGTTCTGTGAGAGCAGGTCAGGGAGTGGGTCACTCTCTTCCTCCTGCCCTTCATCAGTAGCCATGAGCAAGCCCATGTCTGCCCTGTCCACATATGGTTTTAACCTGTTGACATGGAGAACCCTGTGGGGACTCCTGGGTGTTCCTAGGTCTACTAAATAAGTGACCTCACCCTTCTGCTCAACAATAGTGTGGGGTCCACTCCATTTATCTTGGAGAGCTGCTGGGGCCACTGGCTCCAACACCCACACCTTCTGTCCTGGCTGGTAAACAGTCAGAACAGCTCTTTGGTCATGCCAGGCCTTTTGAAGTTCCTGGCTAGCCTCAAGGTTTTTGGTTGCCTTTTTCATGTACTCAGCCATCCTGGAGCGGAGACCAAGTACATAGTCCACTATATCTTGCTTTGGGGGCTTGAGAGGTAACTCCCATCCTTCCTTCACCAAGCACAGTGGACCCCTCACAGGGTGGCCAAACAGAAGTTCAAAAGGGCTGTAACCAACCCCTTCTGAGGCACCTCCCTATATGCGAATAAAAGGCAGGGCAAGAGTATGTCCCATCTACGCCTAAGCTTTTCTGGGAGCCCTTTAATCATGCCCTTCAAGGTTTTGTTGAATCTCTCAACTAAACCATTGCATTGTGGGTGATAGGGTGTGGTGAACTTATAAGTCACTCCACACTCCTTCCACATTGCTTTTAAGTACCCAGACATGAAGTTAGCATCCCTGTCTGATACTACCTCCTTAGGAAAGCCCACTCTTGAGAAGATTCCCAGGAGGGCCCTTGCCACCACAGGTGCTGTAGTGGTCCTGAGGGGAATAGCTTCTGGGTACCTGGTGGCATGATCCACTACCACCAGGATAAACCTGTGCCCAGAGGCTGTTTGGGGATCCATGGGACCAACAATGTCAATCCCTACCCTTTCAAAGGGCACCCCCACCACAGGTAGTGGTATCAGGGGGCCTTTGTAGTGCCACCTGCCTTGCCACTGGCTTGGCAGGTTACACAGGAGCGACAAAACTCCTTACTGTCTTCAGACATGTGGGGCCAGTGAAAGTGAGGGACAATTCTGTCCCAAGTCTTGTTCTGGCCCAGGTGACCTGCTAAGGGAATATCATGGGCTAGGGTCAATAGGAAGCCCCTGAACTTCAAAGGTATTACCAACCTCCTGGTAGCACCAGGCTTGGGGTCTCTACTCTCTGAGTACAGGAGTCCATCATCCCAATACACTGTATGGGGACCACTAGCTTTCCCAGCAGCCTCAGCAGCAGCTTGCTGTCTGAGGGGTTCAAGGGAGGGGCAGCTCTGCTGCTCCTGGCTCAGATCTGCCCTAGAAGGTCCCCCTGTCCCCAAGAACTCAACCTGGTCAGGTTCCAGTTCCTCTGGGACAGTTCCTTCTTCAGGGCTGAGATCATCCCCCTCAAGGGACTGATCTTCCTCCTGAGCCAAGGGGAAGGCACTGCCTTAACCCTACTACTCCTCCTCTTGGAAGGCACTTGGTCCATTCTTCCAGAACCCAAGGCCTGTTCAGTGTTAGACATTTTGGCTTGTGACCTGGTCACAGCAAACACATCTGCAGGGATCCCCAGCATTTCTGCATGGGTCCTGAGCTCCACTTCTGCCCAAGCAGAAGTCTCTAAGTCATTGCCAAGCAAGCATTCGACTGGTAGGTTTGCACTTACCACAACCTTCTTAAGGCCAGTTACCCCTCCCCAGGAGAAGTTAACAACTGCCAGAGTATGGTCTGTTCTGACATTGCTAGCATTGGTCACTTGGTACATCTCACCAAGCATAACTTGCCCAGGCAGCACAAGGTCTTGTGTCACCATTGTGACACTTGCCCCTGTGTCCCTAAATGCCAAAGCCTCACGTCCATTGATTAAAGGCTGTTGTCTGTACTTGCCCAGATTACTGGGACTCACAGTGGAGGTCACATCCATGCCTCCATCACAGACTAACACAGCCTGAGTCAGTTCTCTGACTAGGTCAGAGCCCAACTCAGTTCCCAGGGTGAACCCTACTAAACCCTTGGCTGGAGCACTCCCACCAACTGTACTAGGGGGAACAGGTGCCTTAGGGGCATTGGTGGGTGCTGGACTGGAGTCTTTGGACTTGGTGCAATCACTGGTCCAGTGGGTCTTTTGCTTACAGACCTTGCACCATGGTTTTCTTTGGCCTTTCCCTTTGGTAGACTGTGAATCCCCACCAGAAGAAGATTTTTGGGGGCCTGATGAAGACTTTTGATCTTTACCCTTCTCCCCACCCTTGTCAGAGTTCTTAGCATCTTGCTTCTTGGTTTCCCCACCTTGGTTCTGTACCTTCTGCTTCACCCTGGTTCTGACCCATTTGTCTGCCTTCTTTCCCAATTCTTGGGGAGAGGTCAGATCAGAGTCTACCAGGTATTGATGCAACAGCTGATTTTGACAGTTATTAAGAATCTGCTCCCTCATTATCAGATTGTACAATCCTGAGAAGTCACACACCTGACTGCCCATCAACCAGCCTTCCAGAGCCTTGGCAGAACAATCCACATAGTCTACCCAGTCTTGAGTCTGTGCTTTTTGGGTGTCTCTGAACTTCAACCTGTACTGTTCAGTGTAGGAAGGTGGAATCTGACTATATGGTTGCCCCCACTTTTTTTATGGTGTTTTGCTGGTTTATGACTTAGTTGGACTGGGATCCTGCTATTCAGGGCCCCAGTCTATCTGCTTTCTCTGTAAAATGGTTTCCATGTGCCTTAGGCATATCTCTGATTGGAATCTGGAGTGCCCTTATAAGTCCCTAGTATATGGTATACTATGTACCAAGGGCATAGGTACCTCAGAGGCCTACCAGGGGCTGCAGCACGTATTGTGCCACCCCTGGAAGGCCATCCAAACTGACACCACAGGTCTGCTACTGCAGCCTGGGTAAGGTGGTGCATGCACCCCTTACTGTGATATATCCTGGTGGCGGGGGTAGCATTCCACCCTTCTTCATATGCCAGTTCAAACCAGCTCAGGGGCTACCTGCCCCTGCTCTGGCGCGAAACTGGACAAAGGGAAGTGGGTGTAGCCACCCCCTCCCTTGACCCTCCCATAGGTGGGGTCATAGAGTTAGTCCCTCCCTGTTTTACTGGTTAAAATGGGGAACCCTTGCCACAGCAAGATTAGATTATACCTGGACGAAACTCTGAAACTGAATCCTGGACCTTCGACGCTCTACGACAAGATTAGAGGACTGAAGAATCTCCCTTGGGGTCAAGGAGTGACTCGCCTGCTTGGCAGGCACCAAAGAAGCATCTGTCCGGTTCGCATTTCTGAAGCTCCCGTCGGACGCCGAAGTCATCGCATCACCAGAGGTGGATTCTCAGACTTCCCCGAGGCTACCCTGAGTCCCCAGCAAAGCTGAGGCCCGTGGCTATCGTGGGTGACTTGAGACCGTGACCCCTGGACACCGAGCACATTTGCAAGTGCATCCTCTTCTGGGTCTCCCAAGAAGTCGTGCTTTGGGCTCCGAGTAGCCCTAGCCTCCAGCACCACCTGCACCGAAGATCACTGGCCCCCACTCCACGAGTGTCCTGTAAGCCAGCTCCACGTGCGGCGTCACGAGGCTCCTTCGCGGTCGCTAGCCCGTTGGCTAGTAGCCCTAAACGAAGGCCAATCCTTTTCTTACTTGGCATCCTGGTTGCTCCAGGCCTGCCCTCACTTACCCTTGCTGGGTGAGTTCTACAGACCTTGCTGGTCTGCACCATCGACGATCTACATCTTACTCGAGACTTGCCGTTGCCAAGGCTTGTTGGGTCCAATCCGGTCGCCGACACCTCAGCACTCGACAGACATCGAGTACCAGCCCGAATCCTGCTCCTGGTTGCCGACAACGCCTCCCGGACCTCGTGGCTGAAGAGTCAAGACGACCATCAACGCACCTGAAGCACTCAACATCGGTGGGCATCTGTCCATCGCCTTCCTGGTCACTGGCTAGTGACCCAGACTCTGTCCCCTCTGCTTTCAGGTTCACCAGAACTCCGATCCACTCTTGGATCCACCCGGACACTTTTCTCTTGGCCGCCAGCAGCACTTTGCAGCAGATCGCCATTCGAATCGACGACGAAACCCGACCCCGAAAGGCACCTATGCACCCGGCTTCCCTCGGTGAGGTAACACGAGTACTCCGGTGCTCCCGTGGGTAGAGACTCTTCAAAGTCCTAGATCTCAAAGGGTTTTGTCCTAGTCCTCTTTTAAGTGTCCCTTTCCTCTATTTTCCCGATCCCGACTTTCTCCATAGAAGTTAACGGCGTATCGCGGTTGTGTATTTACACTGCACGCGTCTCCCGTGGGTCCCCTGTGTCACTACCTTGGGTGGTTCCTTGTGGTCCAAGCACTTCTAGAGGCTCTAGGCCTAGTGTCTAGTTCAGTCGTGGTTCGCATACCACTTTATTGGTATATGGTTTGAGTACGCCCCTAGGGCCCAAACGTGTATTTGTGCTATTACTGTGATTTAAGATCTTATAACTTATGTACTTCGAACTCTAGCCTCATAAAGAGACTAGAGGGGTGTGTTTAGTAATAAATACATATATTTTGAATATATACCTGGTGTGGTGCTCTTTCATTTGGTCACTCAAGAGATTATAGACTGGTAAAACAAGCTGCTTTACATTCCTTCAAGACTTAGCCTGAAGGCTGCTCTCCATAGCTACCACTAGGATAGCTTTCAATAAGGTTGTCTTTAACCTATCTCCAATAAGGGGTTGTTTGGACTGGTGCAAGGTGCCCACTATAATTAGTGGACAGCATATGCCAGGCCAACTTCTCACATTGGTGTGCAGCGTGTGGGATTCCAGCTTGCTATTGTTTTACCAGATAATCTCAATTGAATTGATCAACTGAAAACCACTAAAGGTACCTAAGGTACATATAATTTAAGCTTAGAATAACAGTAAGTTCTACTGAACTTAGAGTTGTGTGTTAAGGGATAGCACAACCCTTTCTACAACTCAAGAGAGTTTAGTAGGCCACACTAGAGTAGGTAGTGCATACACCACACCACACTAGTAATGTCTTTAAGGGCAGGATCCAAAGAATCCTTGCAGGAAGCCATTGAGCTTCCACCCTCCAAGTATGATACACTCCCATTCTTGGAATTGAGAGCTTTATGTAACTTGAGAAAAATAAGGACAGGCCAAAGCCCCACCACCCAACACCTCAAGGAGTTGTTGGTGGCTTATGACCTTAGTAAGCCTGTAGGGACTGAAGGGGTAGGAGCTGAGGGTGGGGCAGGAGAAGAGGAGGATGCTAGGGGTACCAGTACCCCCAGCCCCCTCTGAAACTGGCCAGGAGGGTGACAATGACCCTGACCTGGAAAACCAAATCCCTCCTGTGGATGATGATGAGGATGATCAAGATGATGCCCTCTTTGTCCCCCCAGGAAGGATTAAGAGTGTGCCCAGAAGGTCTAGGTCTCCTTCTCAGGAGTCTAACCACTCTGGCACCTCTATAGGGAGCTCTGTCTCATCTCATAGGAGGGAATCCTCTCATGAGAGAAGAAAGAGGCTGGTCCAGTATGAGGAAACTCAGCTGGAAATCAGAAAAAAGCAATTGGCTTTAGATAGGGAATCCCTAGATCTCCTTAGAGAGAGAAGAAAGTTGGGACTAGAGTCCCATGGTGGCAGCAATATCCCTAGAGATAGGGAGAGGTCTTATGACCATAGAAACCTAAACAAGATTGTCCCTCCCTACCAGAGTGGGGATGACATCCACAAATGGATAACTGCACTGGAGAGGGCCTGTAAAGTTCAGAAGGTCCCCCAGAGGCAGTGGGCAGCAATCTTGTGGCTCTCCTTTGCAGACAAAGGTAGAGACAAGCTCCTCACTGTAAGAGAAGAGGATGCTGACAATTACACAGTCTTGAAGAGTGCTCTGATAGATGGGTTTGGCCTAACCACTGAACAGTATAGGTTGAAGTTCAGAGACACCCAAAAAGCTCAGACTCAAGACTGGGTTGATTTTGTAGATTGTGCTACAAAGGCTCTGGAAGGTTGGATACATGGCAACAAAGTGCATGACTTTTTAGGATTGTACAATTTGATTATGAGGGAGCAGATCCTTAATAATTGTCAAAACCAGCTTTTGCACCAGTATCTGGTGGACTCTGATCTGACCTCTCCCCAAGAATTGGGAAAGAAGGCAGACAAATGGGTCAGAACCAGAGTAAAAACTAGAAATCAGGGTGGTGACCAGAAGAAAGATTCTACTAAGTCCCAAGAGAAAGGTGGGGATAAATCTAAGGATAAGTCCCCTACAGGGCCCCAAAATTCCTCTTCTCGGGGTGGGTCCCAAACTCCTTCCTCTCCTGAAAAGAAACCCTATTGCCATGTCTGTAAAAAGCCTGGGCACTGGAAAACTGATCCCAGTTGCCCCAGGATTGGCAATAAAGAAAATGTTCCTCCCACAACTACTACCACCCCTCCTGGTACTACCAGTAGTAATCCTCCAGTTGGGAGTAGTGCACCCAAAAAGTTAGGTGCTTTTGCAAGAGGAACAGAGGTGGGCCCTAGTTTAGACAGGGACCCCTCAACAGACTCCTCTGACTCTGATGGTGGTATAGGATTTGCCACCTTTACCATGGGTCCCATAGCATTGGGCAGGTACAGATTGGAGCCAATAATTAATGGTCAGAAAGCTGTGGCATTTAGGGACACAGGGGCTAGTGTCACCATGGTGGCAGGGAAACTAGTCCCCCTCACCAGCTTTTACCTGAGTTTAAATACCAGGTGACCAACATTGATGGTGTCAGAACAGATCACCCCATGGCCATAGTCAATCTCAGCTGGGAGGGGGTCACAGGCCCAAAGAGAGTGGCAGTGTCCCCAACCCTACCTGTAGATTGCCTGATGGGCAATGATCTGGAAATTTCAGCCTGGGCTGAAGTTGAACACCAAACCCATCTTAGGATGCTGGGCGTCCCTGTAAAGGTTAGTGGGGCTGTAATGGCCACAGCCCCAGCCCAAGAATTTGGAGAGATGGAGCCTGGAAGAATGGCCCACTCTCCCCCAAAAGAGAGCACAAGGGTTGAAGAAAAGTCTTCTTCCCTCCAGACAGTAGGTAAGGGTCAGCCTCCTCAGGGAACTGACCCTACCCCTAGTGAAGGAACTGCCCCAGAGGTAGTCAGGCCTGGCCTGGCCACACCCCTGATGGCAGAGGACCCTTCCAAGGTGGTACCCAGTCTGGAGCAGGTAACCTGCCCCTCTCTACCCTGCCTCAGTCAGCCCAGGGCTGCAGAGGTCAGGGAGGTCAGTGGACCCCCCAGGGCCCCCTGTCCAGAGGAAGCCCCCCATCAGCAGATTAGGGGCACCCAGTCTAGTAGCCCTAGCCAGGTGAAAATTCCTCTACACACTGAGGGATCCCCCATACCTTTATGTAGGGACCTCCCCCAGAAGGACTCTGGTAGGCAAGGGCAAACCTGGGACCAGAAGGTTCCAAACCTGCCATGTCCCTCCAGTGTTCCATCCAAAGGGACCCAACCCCCAGCTGTAGGCAGCCAAAGGTTGACCCTTAGAGCAAAGTGCAACTCAGTCATGGAAAGACAGGCATACATGGTGACCAGTGATCTGAGGAAGCTGAGGCCAACATTCCTAGGGCCTCACTTCCCTACTCAGACACCTCACCAGCCTTGTACTTTACCTAAGCACACCAGAGGTAGTGATTCCCCATGGTGGAGACCCTCTCATACCCTTAGGGTGAGGGATTGCTTAGTGGACCATAACATAGGGGGCAACCATGCTAGTGCAGGTGCTTCCTTATATGGCCACTTAGTCAATATAGGCTCAACTGGCCAAGGTTAGCCTTATCTCCTTTCGTTTGGGGGGGTTATGTAGGAAGGTGGAATCTGACTATATGGTTGCCCCCACTTTTTTTATGGTGTTTTGCTGGTTTATGACTTAGTTGGACTGGGATCCTGCTATTCAGGGCCCCAGTCTATCTGCTTTCTCTGTAAAATGGTTTCCATGTGCCTTAGGCACATCTCTGATTGGAATCTGGAGTGCCCTTATAAGTCCCTAGTATATGGTATACTATGTACCAAGGGCATAGGTACCTCAGAGGCCTACCAGGGGCTGCAGCACGTATTGTGCCACCCCTGGAAGGCCATCCAAACTGACACCACAGGTCTGCTACTGCAGCCTGGGTAAGGTGGTGCATGCACCTCTTACTGTGATATAGGTTACCTATATCACTAAATACATACACACATATAAACCTATAAGTCACTCCTAAGGCAGGCCTTATCAATCCTAAAGGCAGAGTGCATGGTTCCTATGTGAGAGGGTGCCCCTGCATGAGCAGGGCCCCTCTGCAGCGTTCGGAGACCATCTCTGATGCTGTTTGTAGTGCAGCCTGACCATATACTCTTAAGCGCATTATATCCTCGCGGTAAAATGCTAACTTTGGAATGGCTGCACCTAAACATGTCGTGTTTGGTGTCAAACATCTTGGAATACTACCCCCCGCCAATCCTGGCGGCGGGGGTAGCATTCCACCCTTCTAGAGGGAAAGACATGTTAACTCTGGCTTACCCGGTAACTTCTTTCTGAAGCCCTGGCATCACAAAATGGATGCTGCTGCCACAGACACAAGTCTGGCCTCCTGCTGCTGGACGAAACTCCGGCAGGGGAGGCCTGGACAATAGGTTTCCTGTTGCAGGGAGGTGTGACCACCTCCCCAGACAGGATAATGTGTATTGGGGCTGGGTGGGTGCACTCTTAGAGTGCTTTGAAGTCCTGCACTGGGGGAGCAAAAGGCTCCTCTGTGCATATGCCAGTTCAAACCAGCTCAGGGGCTACCTGCCCCTGCTCTGGCGCGAAACTGGACAAAGGGAAGTGGGTGTAGCCACCCCTCCCTTGACCCTCCCATAGGTGGGGTCATAGAGTTAGTCCCTCCCTGTTTTACTGGTTAAAATGGGGAACCCTTGCCACAGCAAGATTAGATTATACCTGGACGAAACTCTGAAACTGAATCCTGGACCTTCGACGCTCTACGACAAGATTAGAGGACTGAAGAATCTCCCTTGGGGTCAAGGAGTGACTCCCCTGCTTGGCAGGCACCAAAGAAGCATCTGTCCGGTTCGCATTTCTGAAGCTCCCGTCGGACGCCGAAGTCATCGCATCACCAGAGGTGGATTCTCAGACTTCCCCAAGGCTACCCTGAGTCCCCAGCAAAGCTGAGGCCCGTGGCTATCGTGGGTGACTTGAGACCGTGACCCCTGGACACCGAGCACATTTGCAAGTGCATCATCTTCTGGGTCTCCCAAGAAGTCGTGCTTTGGGCTCCGAGTAGCCCTAGCCTCCAGCACCACCTGCACCGAAGATCACTGGCCCCCACTCCACGAGTGTCCTGTAAGCCAGCTCCACGTGCGGCGTCACGAGGCTCCTTCGCGGTCGCTAGCCCGTTGGCTAGTAGCCCTTAACGAAGGCCAATCCTTTTTTTACTTGGCATCCTGGTTGCTCCAGGCCTGCCCTCACTTACCCTTGCTGGGTGAGTTCCACAGACCTTGCTGGTCTGCACCATCGACGATCTACATCTTACTCGAGACTTGCCGTTGCCAAGGCTTGTTGGGTCCAATCCGGTCGCCGACACCTCAGCACTCGACAGACATCGAGTACCAGCCCGAATCCTGCTCCTGGTTGCCGACAACGCCTCCCGGACCTCGTGGCTGAAGAGTCAAGACGACCGTCAACGCACCTGAAGCACTCGACATCGGTGGGCATCTGTCCATCGCCTTCCTGGTCACTGGCTAGTGACCCAGACTCTGTCCCCTCTGCTTTCAGGTTCACCAGAACTCCGATCCACTCTTGGATCCACCCGGACACTTTTCTCTTGGCCGCCAGCAGCACTTTGCAGCAGATCGCCATTCGAATCGACGACGAAACCCGACCCCGAAAGGCACCTATGCACCCGGCTTCCCTGGGTGAGGTAACACGAGTACTCCGGTGCTCCCGTGGGTAGAGACTCTTCAAAGTCCTAGATCTCAAAGGGTTTTGTCCTAGTCCTCTTTTAAGTGTCCCTTTCCTCTATTTTCCCGATCCCGACTTTCTCCATAGAAGTTAACGGCGTATCGCGGTTGTGTATTTACACTGCACGCGTCTCCCGTGGGTCCCCTGTGTCACTACCTTGGGTGGTTCCTTGTGGTCCAAGCACTTCTAGAGGCTCTAGGCCTAGTGTCTAGTTCAGTCGTGGTTCGCATACCACTTTATTGGTATATGGTTTGGTACGCCACTAGGGCCCAAACGTGTATTTGTGCTATTACTGTGATTTAAGATCTTATAACTTATGTACTTCGAACTCTAGCCTCATAAAGAGACTAGAGGGGTGTGTTTAGTAATAAATACATATATTTTGAATATATACCTGGTGTGGTGCTCTTTCATTTGGTCACTCAAGAGATTATAGACTGGTAAAACAAGCTGCTTTACATTCCTTCAAGACTTAGCCTGAAGGCTGCTCTCCATAGCTACCACTAGGATAGCTTTCAATAAGGTTGTCTTTAACCTATCTCCAATAAGGGGTTGTTTGGACTGGTGCAAGGTGCCCACTATAATTAGTGGACAGCATATGCCAGGCCAACTTCTCACATTGGTGTGCAGCGTGTGGGATTCCAGCTTGCTATTGTTTTACCAGATAATCTCAATTGAATTGATCAACTGAAAACCACTAAAGGTACCTAAGGTACATATAATTTAAGCTTAGAATAACAGTAAGTTCTACTGAACTTAGAGTTGTGTGTTAAGGGATAGCACAACCCTTTCTACAACTCAAGAGAGTTTAGTAGGCCACACTAGAGTAGGTAGTGCATACACCACACCACACTAGTAATGTCTTTAAGGGCAGGATCCAAAGAATCCTTGCAGGAAGCCATTGAGCTTCCACCCTCCAAGTATGATACACTCCCATTCTTGGAATTGAGAGCTTTATGTAACTTGAGAAAAATAAGGACAGGCCAAAGCTCCCACCACCCAACACCTCAAGGAGTTGTTGGTGGCTTATGACCTTAGTAAGCCTGTAGGGACTGAAGGGGTAGGAGCTGAGGGTGGGGCAGGAGAAGAGGAGGATGCTAGGGGTACCAGTACCCCCAGCCCCCCTCTGAAACTGGCCAGGAGGGTGACAATGACCCTGACCTGGAAAACCAAATCCCTCCTGTGGATGATGATGAGGATGATCAAGATGATGCCCTCTTTGTCCCCCCAGGAAGGATTAAGAGTGTGCCCAGAAGGTCTAGGTCTCCTTCTCAGGAGTCTAACCACTCTGGCACCTCTATAGGGAGCTCTGTCTCATCTCATAGGAGGGAATCCTCTCATGAGAGAAGAAAGAGGCTGGTCCAGTATGAGGAAACTCAGCTGGAAATCAGAAAAAAGCAATTGGCTTTAGATAGGGAATCCCTAGATCTCCTTAGAGAGAGAAGAAAGTTGGGACTAGAGTCCCATGGTGGCAGCAATATCCCTAGAGATAGGGAGAGGTCTTATGACCATAGAAACCTAAACAAGATTGTCCCTCCCTACCAGAGTGGGGATGACATCCACAAATGGATAACTGCACTGGAGAGGGCCTGTAAAGTTCAGAAGGTCCCCCAGAGGCAGTGGGCAGCAATCTTGTGGCTCTCCTTTGCAGACAAAGGTAGAGACAAGCTCCTCACTGTAAGAGAAGAGGATGCTGACAATTACACAGTCTTGAAGAGTGCTCTGATAGATGGGTTTGGCCTAACCACTGAACAGTATAGGTTGAAGTTCAGAGACACCCAAAAAGCTCAGACTCAAGACTGGGTTGATTTTGTAGATTGTGCTACAAAGGCTCTGGAAGGTTGGATACATGGCAACAAAGTGCATGACTTTTTAGGATTGTACAATTTGATTATGAGGGAGCAGATCCTTAATAATTGTCAAAACCAGCTTTTGCACCAGTATCTGGTGGACTCTGATCTGACCTCTCCCCAAGAATTGGGAAAGAAGGCAGACAAATGGGTCAGAACCAGAGTAAAAACTAGAAATCAGGGTGGTGACCAGAAGAAAGATTCTACTAAGTCCCAAGAGAAAGGTGGGGATAAATCTAAGGATAAGTCCCCTACAGGGCCCCAAAATTCCTCTTCTGGGGGTGGGTCCCAAACTCCTTCCTCTCCTGAAAAGAAACCCTATTGCCATGTCTGTAAAAGCCTGGGCACTGGAAAACTGATCCCAGTTGCCCCAGGATTGGCAATAAAGAAAATGTTCCTCCCACAACTACTACCACCCCTCCTGGTACTACCAGTAGTAATCCTCCAGTTGGGAGTAGTGCACCCAAAAAGTTAGGTGCTTTTGCAAGAGGAACAGAGGTGGGCCCTAGTTTAGACAGGGACCCCTCAACAGACTCCTCTGACTCTGATGGTGGTATAGGATTTGCCACCTTTACCATGGGTCCCATAGCATTGGGCAGGTACAGATTGGAGCCAATAATTAATGGTCAGAAAGCTGTGGCATTTAGGGACACAGGGGCTAGTGTCACCATGGTGGCAGGGAAACTAGTTCCCCCTCACCAGCTTTTACCTGAGTTTAAATACCAGGTGACCAACATTGATGGTGTCAGAACAGATCACCCCATGGCCATAGTCAATCTCAGCTGGGAGGGGGTCACAGGCCCAAAGAGAGTGGCAGTGTCCCCAACCCTACCTGTAGATTGCCTGATGGGCAATGATCTGGAAATTTCAGCCTGGGCTGAAGTTGAACACCAAACCCATCTTAGGATGCTGGGCGTCCCTGTAAAGGTTAGTGGGGCTGTAATGGCCACAGCCCCAGCCCAAGAATTTGGAGAGATGGAGCCTGAAAGAATGGCCCACTCTCCCCCAAAAGAGAGCACAAGGGTTGAAGAAAAGTCTTCTTCCCTCCAGACAGTAGGTAAGGGTCAGCCTCCTCAGGGAACTGACCCTACCCCTAGTGAAGGAACTGCCCCAGAGGTAGTCAGGCCTGGCCTGGCCACACCCCTGATGGCAGAGGACCCTTCCAAGGTGGTACCCAGTCTGGAGCAGGTAACCTGCCCCTCTCTACCCTGCCTCAGTCAGCCCAGGGCTGCAGAGGTCAGGGAGGTCAGTGGACCCCCCAGGGCCCCCTGTCCAGAGGAAGCCCCCATCAGCAGATTAGGGGCACCCAGTCTAGTAGCCCTAGCCAGGTGAAAATTCCTCTACACACTGAGGGATCCCCCATACCTTTATGTAGGGACCTCCCCCAGAAGGACTCTGGTAGGCAAGGGCAAACCTGGGACCAGAAGGTTCCAAACCTGCCATGTCCCTCCAGTGTTCCATCCAAAGGGACCCAACCCCCAGCTGTAGGCAGCCAAAGGTTGACCCTTAGAGCAAAGTGCAACTCAGTCATGGAAAGACAGGCATACATGGTGACCAGTGATCTGAGGAAGCTGAGGCCAACATTCCTAGGGCCTCACTTCCCTACTCAGACACCTCACCAGCCTTGTACTTTACCTAAGCACACCAGAGGTAGTGATTCCCCATGGTGGAGACCCTCTCATACCCTTAGGGTGAGGGATTGCTTAGTGGACCATAACATAGGGGGCAACCATGCTAGTGCAGGTGCTTCCTTATATGGCCACTTAGTCAATATAGGCTCAACTGGCCAAGGTTAGCCTTATCTCCTTTCGTTTGGGGGGGTTATGTAGGAAGGTGGAATCTGACTATATGGTTGCCCCCACTTTTTTATGGTGTTTTGCTGGTTTATGACTTAGTTGGACTGGGATCCTGCTATTCAGGGCCCCAGTCTATCTGCTTTCTCTGTAAAATGGTTTCCATGTGCCTTAGGCACATCTCTGATTGGAATCTGGAGTGCCCTTATAAGTCCCTAGTATATGGTATACTATGTACCAAGGGCATAGGTACCTCAGAGGCCTGCCAGGGGCTGCAGCATGTATTATGCCACCCCTGGAAGGCCATCCAAACTGACACCACAGGTCTGCTACTGCAGCCTGGGTAAGGTGGTGCATGCACCCCTTACTGTGATATAGGTTACCTATATCACTAAATACATACACACATATAAACCTATAAGTCACTCCTAAGGCAGGCCTTATCAATCCTAAAGGCAGAGTGCATGGTTCCTATGTGAGAGGGTGCCCCTGCATGAGCAGGGCCCCTCTGCAGCGTTCGGAGACCATCTCTGATGCTGTTTGTAGTGCAGCCTGACCATATACTCTTAAGCGCATTATATCCTCGCGGTAAAATGCTAACTTTGGAATGGCTGCACCTAAACATGTCGTGTTTGGTGTCAAACATCTTGGAATACTACCCCCCGCCAATCCTGGCGGCGGGGGTAGCATTCC
This sequence comes from Calotriton arnoldi, assembly GCA_963921515.1. Classification (NCBI taxonomy): domain Eukaryota; kingdom Metazoa; phylum Chordata; class Amphibia; order Caudata; family Salamandridae; genus Calotriton; species Calotriton arnoldi. The sequence goes on from CAWUFW010008517.1 coordinate 423,539, forward strand.
ACCCTTCTAGAGGGAAAGACATGTTAACTCTGGCTTACCCGGTAACTTCTTTCTGAAGCCCTGGCATCACAAAATGGATGCTGCTGCCACAGACACAAGTCTGGCCTCCTGCTGCTGGACGAAACTCCGGCAGGGGAGGCCTGGACAATAGGTTTCCTGTTGCAGGGAGGTGTGACCACCTCCCCAGACAGGATAATGTGTATTGGGGCTGGGTGGGTGCACTCTTAGAGTGCTTTGAAGTCCTGCACTGGGGGAGCAAAAGGCTCCTCTGTGCATATGCCAGTTCAAACCAGCTCAGGGGCTACCTGCCCCTGCTCTGGCGCGAAACTGGACAAAGGGAAGTGGGTGTAGCCACCCCTCCCTTGACCCTCCCATAGGTGGGGTCATAGAGTTAGTCCCTCCCTGTTTTACTGGTTAAAATGGGGAACCCTTGCCACAGCAAGATTAGATTATACCTGGACGAAACTCTGAAACTGAATCCTGGACCTTCGACGCTCTACGACAAGATTAGAGGACTGAAGAATCTCCCTTGGGGTCAAGGAGTGACTCCCCTGCTTGGCAGGCACCAAAGAAGCATCTGTCCGGTTCGCATTTCTGAAGCTCCCGTCGGACGCCGAAGTCATCGCATCACCAGAGGTGGATTCTCAGACTTCCCCGAGGCTACCCTGAGTCCCCAGCAAAGCTGAGGCCCGTGGCTATCGTGGGTGACTTGAGACCGTGACCCCTGGACACCGAGCACATTTGCAAGTGCATCCTCTTCTGGGTCTCCCAAGAAGTCGTGCTTTGGGCTCCGAGTAGCCCTAGCCTCCAGCACCACCTGCACCGAAGATCACTGGCCCCCACTCCACGAGTGTCCTGTAAGCCAGCTCCACGTGCGGCGTCACGAGGCTCCTTCGCGGTCGCTAGCCCGTTGGCTAGTAGCCCTTAACGAAGGCCAATCCTTTTCTTACTTGGCATCCTGGTTGCTCCAGGCCTGCCCTCACTTACCCTTGCTGGGTGAGTTCCACAGACCTTGCTGGTCTGCACCATCGACGATCTACATCTTACTCGAGACTTGCCGTTGCCAAGGCTTGTTGGGTCCAATCCGGTCGCTGACACCTCAGCACTCGACAGACATCGAGTACCAGCCCGAATCCTGCTCCTGGTTGCCGACAACGCCTCCCGGACCTCGTGGCTGAAGAGTCAAGACGACCGTCAACGCACCTGAAGCACTCAACATCGGTGGGCATCTGTCCATCGCCTTCCTGGTCACTGGCTAGTGACCCAGACTCTGTCCCCTCTGCTTTCAGGTTCACCAGAACTCCGATCCACTCTTGGATCCACCCGGACACTTTTCTCTTGGCCGCCAGCAGCACTTTGCAGCAGATCGCCATTCGAATCGACGACGAAACCCGACCCCGAAAGGCACCTATGCACCCGGCTTCCCTGGGTGAGGTAACACGAGTACTCCGGTGCTCCCGTGGGTAGAGACTCTTCAAAGTCCTAGATCTCAAAGGGTTTTGTCCTAGTCCTCTTTTAAGTGTCCCTTTTCTCTATTTTCCCGATCCCGACTTTCTCCATAGAAGTTAACGGCGTATCGCGGTTGTGTATTTACACTGCACGCGTCTCCCGTGGGTCCCCTGTGTCACTACCTTGGGTGGTTCCTTGTGGTCCAAGCACTTCTAGAGGCTCTAGGCCTAGTGTCTAGTTCAGTCGTGGTTCGCATACCACTTTATTGGTATATGGTTTGGTACGCCCCTAGGGCCCAAACGTGTATTTGTGCTATTACTGTGATTTAAGATCTTATAACTTATGTACTTCGAACTCTAGCCTCATAAAGAGACTAGAGGGGTGTGTTTAGTAATAAATACATATATTTTGAATATATACCTGGTGTGGTGCTCTTTCATTTGGTCACTCAAGAGATTATAGACTGGTAAAACAAGCTGCTTTACATTCCTTCAAGACTTAGCCTGAAGGCTGCTCTCCATAGCTACCACTAGGATAGCTTTCAATAAGGTTGTCTTTAACCTATCTCCAATAAGGGGTTGTTTGGACTGGTGCAAGGTGCCCACTATAATTAGTGGACAGCATATGCCAGGCCAACTTCTCACATTCAGTGGTTAGGCCAAACCCATCAATAAGAGCACTCTTCAAGACCTTGTAATTATCAGCATCCTCCTCTCTAACAGTGAGGAGCTTATCTCTACCTTTGTCAGCAAAGGAGAGCCACAAGATTGCTGCCCACTGCTCCTGAGGGACCTTCTGTACCTTACAGGCCCTCTCTAATGCAGTTATCCATTTGTGGATATCATCCCCACTCTGGTAGGGAGGGACAATCTTGCTCAGGTTCCTATGGTCATAGGACCTTTCCCTGTCTCTAGGGACATGGCTGCCACCATGGGACTCTAGTCCCAACTTTCTTCTCTCTCTAAGGAGATCTAGGGATTCCCTATCTAAATCCAATTGCTTTTTCTGATCTCCAGCTGAGTTTCCTCATACTGGACCAGTCTGTCTCTTCTCTCATGAGAGGATTCCCTCCTGTGAGAGGAGATAGAGCTCCCTATGGAGGTGCCAGAGTGGTTAGACTCCTGAGAAGGAGATCTAGACTTCCTGGGCACACTCTTAATCCTTCCTGGGGGGACAAAGAGGGCATCATTCTGATCATCCTCATCATCTTCCACAGGAGGGATTGGGTTATCCAGGTCAGGGTCATTGTCACCCTCCTGGCCATTTTCAGAGGGGGGGCTGGGGGTATTGGTACCCCTGGCCTCCTCCTCTTCCTCTGCCCCACCCTCAGCTCCTACCCCTTCAGTCCCCAAGGGCTTAATAAGGTCATAAGCCACCAACAACTCCTTGAGGTGTTGGGTGGTGGGGCTTTGGCCTGTCCTTAATTTTCTCAAGTTACATAAAGCTCTCAATTCCAAGAATGGGAGTGTATCATACTTGGAGGGTGGAAGCTCAATGGCTTCCTGCAAGGATTCTTTAGATCCTGCCCTTAAAGACATTACTAGTGTGGTGTGGTGTATGCACTACCTACTCTAGTGTGGCCTACTAAACTCTCTTGAGTTGTAGAAAGGGTTGTGCTATCCCTTAACACACAACTCTAAGTTCAGTAGAACTTACTGTATTCTAAGCTTATTATATGTACCTTAGGTACCTTTAGTGGTTTTCAGTTGATCAATTCGATTGAGATTATCTGGTAAAACAATAGCAAGCTGGAATCCCACACGCTGCACACCAATGTGAGAAGTTGGCCTGGCATATGCTGTCCACTAATTATAGTGGGCACCTTGCACCAGTCCAAACAACCCCTTATTGGAGATAGGTTAAAGACAACCTTATTGAAAGCTATCCTAGTGGTAGCTATGGAGAGCAGCCTTCAGGCTAAGTCTTGAAGGAATGTAAAGCAGCTTGTTTTACCAGTCTATAATCTCTTGAGTGATCAAATGAAAGAGCACCACACCAGGTATATATTCAAAATATATGTATTTATTGCTAAACACACCCCTCTAGTCTCTTTATGAGGCTAGAGTTCGAAGTACATAAGTTAGAAGTTATTAAATCACAGTAATAGCACAAATACACGTTTGGGCCCTAGGGGCGTACCAAACCATATACCAATAAAGTGGTATGCGAACCACGACTGAACTAGACACTAGGCCTAGAGCCTCTAGAAGTGCTTGGACCACAAGGAACCACCCAAGGTAGTGACACAGGGGACCCACGGGAGACGCGTGCAGTGTAAATACACAACCGCGATACGCCGTTGACTTCTATGGAGAAAGTCGTGATCGGGAAATTAGAGAAAAGGGACACTTAAAAGAGGACTAGGACAAAACCCTTTGAGATCTAGGACTTTGAAGAGTCTCTACCCATGGGAGCACCGGAGTACTCGTGTTACCTCACCCAGGGAAGCCGGGTGCATAGGTGCCTTTCGGGGTCGGGTTTCGTCGTCGATTCGAATGGCGATCTGCTGCAAAGTGCTGCTGGCGGCCAAGAGAAAAGTGTCCGGGTGGATCCAAGAGTGGATCAGAGTTCTGAAGAACCTGAAAGCAGAGGGGACAGACTCTGGGTCACTAGCCAGTGACCAGGAAGGCGATGGACAGATGCCCACCGATGTCGAGTGCTTCAGGTGCGTTGATGGTCGTCTTGACTCTTCAGCCACGAGGTCCAGGAGGCGTTGTCGGCGACCAGGACCAGGATTCGGGCTGGAACACAATGTCTGTCGAGTGCTGAGGTGTCGGCGACCGGATTGGACCCAACAAGCCTTGGCAACGGCAAGTCTCGGTGAAGATGTAGATTGTCGATGGTGCAGACCAGCAAGGTCTGTGGAACTCACCCAGCGAGGGTAAGTGAGGGCAGGCCTGGAGCAACCAGGATGCCAAGTAAGAAAAGGGTTGGCCTTTGTTAAGGGCTACTAGCCAACGGGCTAGCGACCGCGAAGGAGCCTCGTGACGCCGCACGTGGATCTGGCTTACAGGACACTCGTGGAGTGGGGGCCAGTGATCTTCGGTGCAGGTGGTGCTGGAGGCTAGGGCTACTCGGAGCCCAAAGCACGACTTCTTGGGAGACCCAGAAGAGGATGCACTTGCAAATGTGCTTGGTGTCCAGGGGTCACGGTCTCAAGTCACCCACGATAGCCACGGGCCTCAGCTTTGCTGGGGACTCAGGGTAGCATCAGCGAAGTCTGAGAATCCACCTCTGGTGATGCGATGACTTCAGCGTCCGACGGTAGCTTCAGAAATGCGAACCGGACAGATGCTTCTTTGGTGCCTGCCAAGCAGGGGAGTCACTCCTTGACCCCAAGGGAGATTCTTCTGTCCTCTAATCGTGAGTAGAGCGTCGAAGGTCCAGGATTCAGTTACAGAGTTTCGTCCAGGTATAATCTAAAGTCCTAAGGACTGGGTTCCTACCTTTATACTAAAGATAGGGGTTGGACTACTCTGTGGCCCCACCTATGGGTGGGTCAGGGCAGAGGGGTGGCTACACCCCTTTCCCTTTGTCCAGTTTGCGCCAAAGCAGGGGCTGCAAGCCCCTGATCCGGTTTGAACTGGGGTATGCACAGGGACACCATGTGCCTTAGGCACATCACTGATTGGAATCTGGAGTGCCCTTATAAGTCCCTAGTATATGGTATACTATGTACCAAGGGCATAGGTACCTCAGAGGCCTGCCAGGGGCTGCAGCATGTATTATGCCACCCTGGAAGGCCATCCAAACTGACACCACAGGTCTGCTACTGCAGCCTGGGTAAGGTGGTGCATGCACCCCTTACTGTGATATAGGTTACCTATATCACTAAATACATACACACATATAAACCTATAAGTCACTCCTAAGGCAGGCCTTATCAATCCTAAAGGCAGAGTGCATGTTTCCTATGTGAGAGGGTGCCCCTGCATGAGCAGGGCCCCTCTGCAGCGTTCGGAGACCCTTCTCTGATGCTGTTTGTAGTGCAGCCTGAACATATACTCTTAAGCGCATTATAACCTCGCGTTAAATGCTAACTTTGGAATGGCTGCACCTAAACATGTCGTGTTTGGTGTCAAACATCTTGGAATACTACCCCCCCGCCAATTCTGGCAGCGTGGGTAGCATTCCACCCTTCTAGAGGCAGAGACATGTTAACCCTGGCCTGGCCGGTGACTTCTTTCTAAAGCCCTGGCATCACAAAATGGATGCTGCTGCCACAGACACGAGTCTGGCCTCCTGCTGCTGGACGAAACTCCGGCAGGGGAGGCCTGGACAATAGGTTTCCTGTCCCAGGGAGGTGTGACCACCTCCCCAGACAGGATAATGTGTATTGGGGCTGGGCGGGAGCACTTTCGGGTGCTTTGAAGTCCTGCACTGGGGGCACACTTGGTGTCCCTGTGCATACCCCAGTTCAAACCGGATCAGGGGCTTGCAGCCCCTGCTTTGGCGCGAACTGGACAAAGGGAAAGGGGTGTAGCCACCCCTCTGCCCTGACCCACCCATAGTTGGGGCCACAGAGTAGTCCAACCCCTATCCTTAGTATAAGTATAGGAACCCAGTCCTTAGGACTTTAGATTATCCCTGGATGAAACTCTGAAACTGAATCCTGGACCTTCGACGCTCTACTCACGATTAGAGGACAGAAGAATCTCCCTTGGGGTCAAGGAGTGACTCCCCTGCTTGGCAGGCACCAAAGAAGCATCTGTCTGGTTCGCATTTCTGAAGCTCCTGTCGGACGCCGAAGTCATCGCATCACCAGAGGTGGATTCTCAGACTTCCCCGAGGCTACCCTGAGTCCCCAGCAAAGCTGAGGCCCGTAGCTATTGTGGGTGACTTGAGACCGTGACCCCTGGACACCAAGCACATTTGCAAGTGCATCCTCTTCTGGGTCTTCCACGAAGTCGTACTTTAGGCTCCGAGTAGCCCTAGCCTCTGGCACCAACTGCACCGAAGATCACTGGCCTCCACTCCACGAGTGTCCTGTGAGCCAGATCCACGTGCGACATCTCAAGGCTCCTTTGCGGTCGCTAGCCCGTTGGCTAGTAGCCCTTAACGAAGGCCAATCTTTTTCTTACTTGGCATCCTGGTTGGTCAAGGCCTGCCCTCACTTACCCTCGCTGGGTGAGTTCCCCAGTCCTTGCTGGTCTGCACCATCGACGATCTTCCTCTGCATCGAGACTTGCCGTTGCCAAGGCTTGTTGGATCCAATCCGGTCGCCGACACCTTAGCACTCGACAAACATCGTGTACCAGCCCGAATCCTGCTCCTGGTCACCGACAACGCCTCCTGGACCTCGTGGCTGAAGAGTCAAGATGACCATCAACGCACCTGAAGCACTCGACATCGGTGGGCATCTGTCCATCGCCTTCCTGGTCACTGGCTAGTGACCCAGACTCTGTCCCCTCTGCTTTCAGGTTCTTCAGAACTCCGATCCACTCTTGGATCCACCCGGACACTTTTCACTTGGTCGCCAGCAGCACTTTGCAGCAGATCGCCATTCAAATCGACGACGAAACCCGACCCCGAAAGGCACCTATGCACCCGGCTTCCCTGGGTGAGGTAACACGAGTACTCCGGTGCTCCCATGGGTAGAGACTCTTCAAAGTCCTAGATCTCAAAGGGTTTGCTCCAAGTCCTCCTTTAAGTGTCCCTTTTCTTTAATTTCCCAATCACGACTTTCTCCATAGAAGTCAACGGCGTATCGTATGGTTCCTTGTGGTCCAAGCACTTCTAGAGGCTCTAGGCCTAGTGTCTAGTTCAGTCGTGGTTCGCATACCACTTTATTGGTATATGGTTTGGTACGCCCCTAGGGCCCAAATGTGTATTTGTGCTATTACTGTGTTTAAATAACTTCTAACTTATGTACTTCGAACTCTAGCCTCATAAAGAGACTAGAGGGGTGTGTTTAGCAATAAATACATATATTTTGAATATATACCTGGTGTGGTGCTCTTTCATTTGGTCACTCAAGAGATTATAGACTGGTAAAACAAGCTGCTTTACATTCCTTCAAGACTTAGCCTGAAGGCTGCTCTCCATAGCTACCACTAGGATAGCTTTCAATAAAGTTGTCTTTAACCTATCTCCAATAAGGGGTTGTTTGGACTGGTGCAAGGTGCCCACTATAATTAGTGGACAGCATATACCAGGCCAACTTCTCACAACCACCTCCAGCACAACCCCCTACACTGCCTGAACACCATTGCTCTGCCCTAAACCCTGAAACACTACCCCCAGCACGACCCCCTACACTGCCCGAACACCACTGCACTGCCCTAAACCCTGAAACACCACCCCCAGCACGACCCCCTACACTGCCCGAACACCACTGCACTGCCCTAAACCCTGAAACACCAACCCCAGCACGACCCCCTGCACTGCCCGAACACCACTGCACTGCCCTAAACCCTGAAACACCATCCCCAGCACGACCCCCTACACTGCCCGAACACCACTGCACTGCCCTAAACCCTGAAACACCAGCCCCAGCACAACCCCGTACACTGCCCGAACACCACTGCACTGCCCTAAACCCTGAAACACCAGCCCCAGCATGACCCCCTACACTGCCCGAACACCACTGCCCTGCCCTAAACCCTGAAACACCACCCCCTGCACGATCCCCTACACTGCCCGAACACAACTGCACTGCCCTAAACCCTGAAACACCACCCCTTGCACCACCCCCTACACTGCCCTAACACCACTGCACTGCCCTAAACCCTGAAACACCTCCCCCTGCACCGCCCCCTACACTGCCCGAACACCACTGCACTAAACACTGAAACACCACCCCCAGCAAGACCACCTACACTGGCCGAACACCACTGCACTGCCCTAAACCCTGAAACACCACCCTCTGCATGACCCCCTACACTGCTCAAACACCACTTCACTGCCCTAAACCCTGAAACACCACCCCCTGCACGACCCCCTACACTGCCCGAACACCACTGCACTGCCCTAAACCCTGAAACACCACCCCTCAGCACGACACCCTACACTGCCCGAACACCACTGCACTGCCCTAAACCCTGAAACAGCACCCCCAGTATGACCCCCTACACTGCCGGAACACCACTGCACTGCCCTAAACCCTGAAACACCACCCCCAGCACAACCCCCTACACTGCCCGAACACCACTGCACTGCCCTAAACCCTGAAACATCACCCCCAGCAAGACCCCCTACACTGCCTGAACACCACTGCCCTAAACCCTGAAACACCACCCCCAGCAAGAAGCCCTACACTGCCCGAACACCACTGCACTGCCCTAAACCCTGAAACACCACCTCCAGCACAACCCCCTATACTGCCTGAAAACCATTGCTCTGCCCTAAACCCTGAAACACTAGCCCCAGCACGCCTCCCTACACTGCCCGAACACCACTGCACTGCCCTAAACCCTGAAACACCAGCCCCAGCAAGACCCCCTATACTGCCCGAACACCACTGCACTGCCCTAGACTCTGAAACACCAGCCCCAGCAAGACCCCCTACACTGCCTGAACACCACTGCACTGCCCTAAACCCTGATACACCAGCCCCAGCATGACCCCCTACACTGCCCGAACACCACTGCCCTGCCCTAAACCCTGAAACACCACCCCCTGCACGATCCCCTACACTGCCGAACACAACTGCACTGCCCTAAACCCTGAAACACCACCCCTTGCACCACCCCCTACACTGCCCGAACACCAGTGCACTGCCCTAAACCCTGAAACACCACCCCCTGCACCGCCCCCTACACTGCCCGAACACCACTGCACTAAACACTGAAACACCACCCCCAGCAAGACCACCTACACTGGCCGAACACCACTGCACTGCCCTAAACCCTGAAACACCACCCTCTGCATGACCCCCTACACTGCTCAAACACCACTGCACTGCCCTAAACCCTGAAACACCACCCCCTGTACGACCCGCTACACTGCCCGAACACCACTGCACTGCCCTAAACCCTGAAACAACACCCCTCAGCACGACACCCTACACTGCCTGAACACCACTGCACTGCCCTAAACCCTGAAACATCACCCCCAGCAAGACCCCCTACACTGCCCGAACACCACTGCACTGCCCTAAACCCTGAAACACCAGCCCCAGCACAACCCCGTACACTGCCCGAACACCACTCACTGCCCTAAACCCTGAAACACCACCCCCAGCAAGACCCCCTACACTGCCCGAACACCACTGCACTGCCCTAAACCCTGAAACGCCAGCCCCAGCATAACCCCTACACTGCCTGAACACCACTGCCCTAAACCCTGAAACACCACCCCCAGCAAGACCCCCTACACTGCCCGAACACCACTGCACTGCCCTAAACCCTGAAACACCAGCCCCAGCACAACCCCGTACACTGCCCGAACACCACTGCACTGCCCTAAACCCTGAAACACCAGCCCCAGCACGACCGCCTACACTGCCCGAAAACCACTGCACTGCCCTAAACCCTGAAACACCAGCCCCAGCACGACCCCCTACACTGCCTGAACACCACTGCACTGCCCTAAAACCTCAAACACCAGCCCCAGCACGACCCCCTACACTGCCCGAACACCACTGCACTGCCCTAAACCCTGAATCACCAGCCCCAGCAAGACCCCCTACACTGCCCGAACACCACTGCACTGCCCTAAACCCTGAAATACCACCCCCAGCAAGACCCCCTACACTGCCCGAACACCACTGCACCTAAACCCTGAAACACCACCCCCAGCAAGACCACCTACACTGGCCGAACACCACTGCACTGCCCTAAACCCTGAAACACCACCCCTGCATGACCCCCTACACTGCCCAAACACCACTGCACTGCCCTAAACCCTGAAACACCACCCCTGCACGACCCCCTACACTGCCCGAACACCACTGCACTGCCCTAAACCCTGAAACACCAGCCCCTGCACGACCCCCTACACTGCCTGAACACAACTGCACTGCATTAAACCCTGAAACACCACCCCCAGCATGACCCCCTACACTGCCCGAACACCACTGCCCTGCCCTAAACCCTGAAACACCAGCCCCAGCACAACCCCGCACACTGCCCAAACACCACTGCACTGCCCTAAACCCTGAAACACCAGCCCCAGCATGACCGCCTACACTGCCCAAAAACTACTGCACTGCCCTAAACCCTGAAACACCAGCCCCAGCACCACCCCCTACACTGCCCGAACACCACTGCACTGCCCTAATCCCTCAAACACCAGCCCCAGCATGACCCCCTACACTGCCCGAACACCACTGCACTGCCCTAAACCCTGAAACACCAGCCCCAGCAAGACCCCCTACACTGCCCGAACACCACTGCACTGCCCTAAACCCTGAAATACCACCCCTAGCAAGACCCCCTACACTGCCCGAACACCACTGTACTAAACCCTGAAACACCAGCCCCAGCAAGACCACCTACACTGGCCGAACACCACTGCACTGCCCTAAACCCTGAAACACCACCCCCTGCACGACCCCCTACACTGCCCAAACACCACTGCACTGCCCTAAACCCTGAAACACCACCCCCTGCACGACCCCCTACACTGCCCGAACACCACTGCATTGCCCTAAACCCTGAAACACCACCCCTCAGCACGACACCCTACACTGCCGGAACACCACTGCACTGCCCTAAACCCTGAAACACCAGCCCCAGCACGACCCCCTACACTGCCCAAACACCACTGCACTGCCCTAAACCCTGAAACACCACCCCCAGCACGACCCCCTACACTGCCCGAACACCACTGCACTGCCCTAAACCCTGAAACACCTCCCCCTGCACGACCCCCTACACTGCCAGAACACCACTGCACTGCCCTAAACCCTGAAACACCACCCCCAGCATGACCCCCTACACTGCCCGAACACCACTGCACTACCCTAAAACATGACCCCCTACACTACAAAAACACCACTGCACTAACCTAAACCCTAAAACACTACCCCCAGCACGACCCCCTACACTACACAAGCACCACTGCACTATCCTAAACACTAAAACACTACTCCCAGCATGACCCCCTACACTACACAAACACCACTGCACTACCCTAAACCCTAAAACACTACCCCCAGCATGACCCCCTACACTACCCAAACACCACTGCACTAACCTAAATCCTAAAACACTACCCCCAGCACGACCCCCTACACTACCCAAACACCACTGCACTACCCTAAAACATGACCCCCTACACCACACAAACACCACTGCACTACCCTAAACCCTAAAACACTACCCCCAGCATGACCCCCTACACTGCCCAAACACCACTGCACTAACCTAAATCCTAAAACACTACCCCCAGCACGACCCCCTACACTACCCAAACACCACTGCACTACCCTAAAACATGACCCCCTACACCACACAAACACCACTGCACTACCCTAAACCCTAAAACACTACCCCCAGCATGACCCCCTACACTACACAAGCACCACTGCACTACCCTAAACCCTAAAACACTACCCCCAGCACGACCCCTAGACTACACAAACACCACTGCACTACCGTAAACCCTAAAACACTACCCCCAGCACGACCCCCTACACTACCCAAACACCACAGCACTACCCTAAAACATGACCCCCTACACTACACAAACACCACTGCACTACCCTAAACCCTAAAATACTACCCCCAGCGCGACCCCCTACACTGCACAAGCACCACTGCACTACCCTAAACCCTAAAACACTACCCCCAGCACGACCCCCTACACTGCCCGAACATCATTGCACTGCCCTAAACCCTGAAACACCACCCCTAGCACAACCCCCTATACTGCCCGAACACCACTGCACTGCCCTAAACCCTGAAACACCACCCCCGTCACGACCCCCTACACTGCCCGAACACCACTGCACTGCCCTAAACCCTGAAACACCACCCCGAGCACGACCCCCTACACTGCCCGAACACCACTGCACTACCCTAAACCCTGAAACACTACCCAGCAAGACCCCTACACTGCCCGAACAACACTGCACTGCCCTAAACCCTGAAACATCACCCCCAGCAAGACCCCCTACACTGCCCGAACACCACTGCCCTAAACCCTGAAACACCACCCCCAGCACCACCCCCTACACTGCCCGAACACCACTGCACTGCCCTAAACCCTGAAACACCAGCCCCAGCACAACCCCTTACACTGCCCGAACACCACTGCACTGCCCTAAACCTTGAAACACCAGCCCCAGCATGACCCCCTACACTGCCCGAACACCACTGCACTACCCTAAACCCTGAAACACCACCCCAGCACGACCCCATACACTGCCCGAGCACCACTGCACGTCCCTAAACCCTGAATCACCAGCCCCAGCATGACCCCCTACACTGCCCGAACACCACTGCACTGCCCTAAATCCTGAAACACCAGCCCCAGCACGACCGCCTACACTGGCCGAACACCACTGCACTGCCCTAAACCCTGAAACACCAGCCCCAGCACGACCCCCTACACTGCCCAAACACCACTGCACTGCCCTAAACCATGAAACACCAGCCTCAGCACGACCCCCTACACTGCCTGAACACCACTGCACTGCCCTAAACCCTGAAACCCCACCCCCAGCAAGACCCCCTACATTGCCCGAACACCACTGCACTGCCCTAAACCCTGAAAGACCACCCCCTGCACGACCCCCTACACTGCCCGAACACTACTGCAATGCCCTAAACCCTGAAACACCATCCCCAGCACGACCCCCTACACTGCACAAACACCACTGCACTGCCCTAAACCCTGAAACACTACCCCCAGCAAGACCCCCTACACTGCCCAAACACGACTGCACTGCCCTAAACCCTGAAACATCACCCCCAGCAAGACCCCCTACACTGCCCTAACACCACTGCCCTAAACCCTGAAACACCACCCCCAGCACGACCCCCTACACTGCCCGAACACCACTGCACTGCCCTAAACCCTGAAACACCAGCCCCAGCACAACCCCGTACACTGCCTGAACACCACTGCACTACCCTAAACCTTGAAACACCAGCCCCAGCATGACCCCCTACACTGCCCGAACACCACTGCACTACCCTAAACCCTGAAACACCACCCCAGCACGACCCCATACACTGCCCGAGCACCACTGCACGTCCCTAAACCCTGAATCACCAGCCCCAGCATGACCCCCTACACTGCCCGAACACCACTGCACTGCCCTAAATCCTGAAACACCAGCCCCAGCACGACCGCCTACACTGGCCGAACACCACTGCACTGCCCTAAACCCTGAAACACCAGCCCCAGCACGACCCCCTACACTGCCCAAACACCACTGCACTGCCCTAAACCATGAAACACCAGCCTCAGCACGACCCCCTACACTGCCTGAACACCACTGCACTGCCCTAAACCCTGAAACACCACCCCCAGCACGACCCCCTACACTGCCCGAACACTACTGCACTGCCCTAAACCCTGAAACACCATCCCCAGCACGACCCCCTACACTGCACAAACACCACTGCACTACCCTAAACCCTAAAACACTACCCCCAGCAAGACCCCATACACTGCCCAAACACCACTGCACTGCACTGCACTAAACCCTGAAACATCACCCCCAGCAAGACCCCCTACACTGCCCTAACACCACTGCCCTAAACCCTGAAACACCACCCCCAGCAAGACCCCCTACACTGCCCGAACACCACTGCACTGTCCTAAACCCTGAAACACCAGCCCCAGCACGACCCCCTACACTGCACAAACACCACTGCACTGCCCTAAACCACTACCCCCAGCAAGACCCCCTACACTGCCCAAACACCACTGCACTGCCCTAAACCCTGAAACATCACCCCCAGCAAGACCCCCTACACTGCCCTAACACCACTGCCCTAAACCCTGAAACACCACCCCAGCAAGACCCCCTACACTGCCCGAACACCACTGCACTGCCCTAAACCCTGAAACACCAGCCCCAGCACGACCCCCTACACTGCCTGAACACCACTGCACTGCCCTAAACCCTGAAACACCACCCCCTGCACGACCCCCTACACTGCCCGAACACTACTGCAATGCCCTAAACCCTGAAACACCATCCCCAGCACGACCCCCTACACTGCACAAACACCACTGCACTGCCCTAAACCCTGAAACACTACCCCCAGCAAGACCCCCTACACTGCCCAAACACCACTGCACTGCCCTAAACCCTGAAACACCACCCCCAGTACGACCCCCTACACTGCCCAAACACTACTGCACTGCCCTAAACCCTGAAACACCACCCCTGCACGACCCCCTACACTGCCCGAAAACCTCTGCACTGCCCTAAACCCTGAAACATCACCCCCAGCAAGACCCCCTACACTGCCTGAACACCACTAGCCCTAAACCCTGAAACACCACCTCCAGCACAACCCCCTACACTGCCTGAACACCATTGCTCTGCCCTAAACCCTGAAACACTAGCCCCAGCACGACCCCCTACACTGCCCGAACACCACTGCACTGCCCTAAACCATGAAACACCAGCCCCAGCAAGACCCCTACACTGCCCGAACACCACTGCACTGCCCTAGACTCTGAAACACCAGCCCCAGCAAGACCCCTACACTGCCCAGAACACCACTGCACTGCCCTAAACCCTGAAACACCAGCCCCAGCATGACCCCCTACACTGCCCGAACACCACTGCACTGCCCAAAACCCTGAAACACCAGCCCCAGCACGACCACCTACACTGCCCGAACACCACTGCACTGCCCTAAACCCTGAAACACCAGCCCCAGCACGACCCCCTACACTGCCCAAACACCACTGCACTGCCCTAAACCCTGAAACACCAGCCCCAGCACGACACCCTACACTGCCCGAACACCACTGTACTGCCCTAAACCCTGAAACACCAGCCCCAGCACGACCCCCTACACTGCCCAAACACCACTGCACTGCCCTAAACCCTGAAACACCACCCCCTGCACGACCCCCTACACTGCCCGAACACCACTGCACTGCCCTAAACCCTGAAACACCACCCCCTGCACCACCCCCTACACTGCCTGAACACCACTGCACTGCCCGAAACCCTGAAACACCACCCCCTGCACCGCCCCCTACACTGCCCGAACACCACTGCACTGCCCTAAACCCTGAAACACCACCCTCAGCACAACCCCCTTTACTGCTCGAACACCACTGCACTGCCCCAAACCCTGAAACACCACCCTCAGCACGACCCCTACACTGCCCGAACACCACTGCCCTAAACTTTGAAACACCACCCGCTGCACGACCCCTACACTGCCCGAACACCACTGCACTGCCCTAAACCCTGAAACACCACCCCCTGCACGACCCCCTACACTGCCCGAACACCACTGCACTGCCCTAAACCCTGAAACACCACCCCCAGCACGACCCCCTACTCTACCCAAACACCACTGCACTAACCTAAATCCTAAAACACTACCCCCAGCACGACCCCCTACACTGCCCGAACACCACTGCACTGCCCTAAACCCTAGAACACTACCCCCAGCACGACCCCCTACACTACCCGAACACCACTGCACTACCCTAAACCCTAAAATACTCCCTAAATATAGTTAGGACCTATTTTCCATAGGAAATCCGCAACATTCTATTTGAAATAACGTTGGCGCCGGTTGACGAATCTTCGCGAAATTTTCCAACTTGTTGGGGCGCTCCGGTCCGCTCCTATCCTGAAAGTCTCGGGGTGATTCGTCAAGCGTGGGCCGATAAAAAAGGGGGGTCCCAAAACGTGTTTTCCCCATTCATTTTTCCATAGGAACCGTTCATCGCGGCTACAGCCCGAACTGCTGAACGGAATTACACCAAATTTGGCAAAGAGGTAGCCCTTGGTTCAGTGTCGTGCCTTTTGCTTAAATGGTGTAAATCCGTTCAGTAGTACCTAAGAAAATCAAAAGTAAAATCACATATATATCTGGGCGGAGCCTAACCACACATGTCATTGTGAGATCTGATTGGCTGTCAGCACTTCATCCTGGAATTGCTGGCAGCCATCTTGAGACCAATATACATGATAGTACCCCATTGAAATGCATTGTAGTGAATCAAAGATTTTGAGGGTTACCAAAAGGAGAACTATAAAGGGTGATAACAGACTTTAGTTACATTAGAATTCATTTGTTGATGGTACCATACTAATTTCAGGAATTGTGGTGTGTTCTAAGGTGATTTTACCCTGTGAAAAACCTTCTGCTGGGATATCATGAATCATGTTTGAGAGAAAACTATATTCACATGCTTGTCCCATAGAGTTTTGGAAGGTGCTCCAGAAGCTAAAATGAGAGCATATTTTCTGTAAATTCACATTATCTTTCTCAGTCATGTGAAAAATGAAGTCTGACATTCTCAGTAAAACATGTACATCCAACAAGGGCAGAGACTGTCAGTTGATTCCTTTGTGTTCTACTGCAGCTTCCCAGAGTGTTCTAAAGAACAACTAGAGTGCTAACAGCCTTACTTATGACAAAAGTATGGCACACCTGAAGCCATCTTGATTGGAATAAACTGGTAACTCTTAAAACATTTAATTTAAAAAGGAACAAAATGAGGGGGTTCATTTTGTCATAGAAATTATGGTTAGTGCTGCAGAAAGAAAAATTAGGGCATGTTTTAAGTGAGATCTCAAATCCTCTTCTATTTCATTAGAAAATTCTGACATGCAGACTGAAACAATCACTTTCAATACCAGCAGCAGACTTCCAGTTAACTCCCTGGTGAGCAGTAGCTTTACTACAGTGATCTAATGAGCAACTAGAGTGCTAAAATTCTGAATTTATGGCAAATGTGAGACACATCTGAATGCCTTCTTGATGGAATCAAAGTAAAAACTGAAAGCATTTCCTACTGAGGAGACTGCAGTAAATGAGGAAATTAGGAAACTTCATAACAAAGAAGTCTTCCAAGATGGCCACCATTGAAAAAAGAGCCCAAATGTAGCACAGATATTACCCAGATGTAGCCCACATATAGCCCAATGACAAAAGTGTGCAAAACACTTTTTATTTTTAGTTTTTTTGCAGTTTTATGTAGTGCAGACTGGTCAGGTATTGGAGCATTGCATCTTAAAACATGACCCCCCTACACTACAAAAACACCACTGCACTAACCAAAACCCTAAAACACTACCCCCAGCACGAACCCCTACACTACACAAGCACCACTGCACTATCCTAAACACTAAAACACTGCTCCCAGCATGAACCCCTACACTACACAAACACCACTGCACTACCCTAAACCCTAAAACACTACCCCCAGCATGACCCCCTACACTACCGAAACACCACTGCACTAACCTAAATCCTAAAACACTACCCCCAGCACGACCCCCTACACTACCCAAACACCACTGCACTACCCTAAAACATGACCCCCTACACCACACAAACACCACTGCACTACCCTTAACCCTAAAACACTACCCCCAGCATGACCCCCTACACTACACAAGCACCACTGCACTACCCTAAACCCTAAAACACTACCCCCAGCACGACCCCCTACACTACACAAACACCACTGCACTACCCTAAACCCTAAAACACTACCCCCAGCACGACCCCCTACACTACCCAAACACCACTGCACTAACCTAAATCCTAAAACACTACCCCCAGCACGACCCCCTACACTACCCAATCACCACTGCACTACCCTAAAACATGACCCCCTACACTACACAAACACCACTGCACTACCCTAAACCCTAAAATACTACCCCCAGCACGACCCCCTACACTACACAAGCACCACTGTACTACCCTAAACCCTAACACACTACCCCCAGCACGACCCCCTACACTGCCCGAACACCACTGCATTGCCCTAAACACTGAAACACCAGCCCCTGCACGACCCCCTACACTGCCCGAACATCATTGCACTGCCCTAAACCCTGAAACACCACCCCTAGCACGACCCCCTATACTGCCCGAACACCACTGCACTGCCCTAAACCCTGAAACACCACCCCTTCACGACCCCCTACACTGCCCGAACATAACTGCACTGCCCTAAACCCTGAAACACCACCCCCAGCACGACCCCCTACACTGCCCGAACACCACTGCACTACCCTAAACCCTGAAACACTACCCCCAGCAAGACCCCTACACTGCCCGAACACCACTGCACTGCCCTAAACCCTGAAACATCACCCCCAGCAAGACCCCCTACACTGCCCGAACACCACTGCCCTAAACCCTGAAACACCACCCCCAGCACGACCCCCTACACTGCCCGAACACCACTGCACTGCCCTAAACCCTGAATCACCAGCCCCAGCACGACCCCCTACACTGCCCGAACACCACTGCACTGCCCTAAACCCTGAAACACCAGCCCCAGCACGACCCCCTACACTGCCCAAACACCACTGCACTACCCTAAACCCTGAAACACCACACCCAGCACGACCCCCTACACTGCCCGAGCACCACTGCACGTCCCTAAACCCTGAATCACCAGCCCCAGCATGACCCCCTACACTGCCCGAACACCACTGCACTGCCCTAAATCCTGAAACACCAGCCCCAGCACGACCGCCTACACTGCCCGAACACCACTGCACTGCCCTAAACCCTGAAACACCGGCCCCAGCACGACCCCCTACACTGCCCAAACACCACTGCACTGCCCAAAACCCTGAAACACTACCCTCAGCACGACCCCCTACACTGCCTGAACACCACTGCACTGCCCTAAACCCTGAAACATCACCCCCAGCAAGACCCCCTACACTGCCCGAACACCACTGCACTGCCCTAAACCTTGAAACACCAGCCCCAGCACGACCCCCTACACTGCCCAAACACCACTGCACTACCCTAAACCCTGAAACACCACACCCAGCACGACCCCCTACACTGCCCGAGCACCACTGCACTGCCCTAAACCCTGAATCACTCAGCCCCAGCATGACCCCTACACTGCCCGAACACCACTGCACTGCCCTAAATCCTGAAACACCAGCCCCAGCACGACCGCCTACACTGCCCGAACACCACTGCACTGCCCTAAACCCGGAAACACCGGCCCCAGCACGACCCCCTACACTGCCCAAACACCACTGCACTGCCCAAAACCCTGAAACACTACCCTCAGCACGACTCCCTACACTGCCTGAACACCACTGCACTGCCCTAAACCCTGAAACATCACCTCCAGCAAGACCCCTACACTGCCCGAACACCACTGCACTGCCCTAAACCCTGAAACACCACCCCCAGCACAACCCCTACACTGCGCGAACACCACTGCACTGCCCTAAACCCTAGAACACTACCCCCAGCACGACCCCCTACAGTACCCGAACACCACTGCACTGCCCAAACCCTGAAACACCACCCCCTGCACAACCTCCTACACTGCCCGAACACTACTGCACTGCCCTAAACCCTGAAACACCAGCCCCAGCAAGACCCCCTACACTGCCCGAACACCACTGCACTGCCCTAAACCCTGAAACACCATGCCCTGCACGACCCCCTACACTGTCCGAACACTACTGCACTGCCCTAAACCCTAAAACACCATCCCCAGCACGACCCCCTACACTGCACAAACACCACTGCACTGCCCTAAACCCTGAAACACTACCCCCAGCAAGACCCCCTACACTGCCCAAACACCACTGCACTGCCCTAAACCCTGAAACATCACCCCCAGCAAGACCCCCTACACTACCCTAACACCACTGCCCTAAACCCTGAAACACCACCCCCAGCAAGACCCCCTACACTGCCCGAACACCACTGCACTGCCCTAAACCCTGAAACACCAGCCCCAGCACGACCCCCTACACTGCCCGAACACCACTGCACTGCCCTTAACCCTGAAACACCACCCCCTGCACGACCCCTACACTGCCCGAACACCATTGCACTGCCCTAAACCCTGAAACACCACCCCAGCACGACCCCCTACACTGCCCGAACACCACTGCACTGCCCAAACCCTGAAACACCACCCCCTGCACGACCCCCTACACTGCCCGAACACTACTGCACTGCCCTAAACCCTGAAACACTACCCCCAGCACGACTCCCTACACTACCCAAACACCACTGCACTAACCTAAATCCTAAAACACTACCCCCAGCACGACCCCTACACTACCCAATCACCACTGCACTACCCTAAAACATGACCCCTACACTACACAAACACCACTGCACTACCCTAAACCCTAAAATACTACCCCCAGCAGTACCCCTACACTACACAAGCACCACTGTACTACCCTAAACCCTAAAACACTACCCCCAGCACGACCCCTACACTGCCCGAACACCACTGCACTGCCCTAAACCCTGAAACACCACCCCCAGCACAACCCCTACACTGCCCGAACACCACTGCACTACCCTAAACCCTGAAACACTACCCCCAGCAAGACCCCTACACTGCCCGAACACCACTGCACTGCCCTAAACCCTGAAACATCACCCCCAGCAAGACCCCCTACACTGCCCGAACACCACTGCCCTAAACCCTGAAACACCACCCCCAGCACGACCCCCTACACTGCCCGAACACCACTGCACTGCCCTAAACCCTGAATCACCAGCCCCAGCACGACCCCCTACACTGCCCGAACACCACTGCACTGCCCTAAACCCTGAAACACCAGCCCCAGCACGACCCCCTACACTGCCCGAACACCACTGCACTACCCTAAACCCTGAAACACCACACCCAGCACGACCCCTACACTGCCCGAGCACCACTGCACATCCCTAAACCCTGAAATCACCAGCCCCAGCATGACCCCCTACACTGCCCGAACACCACTGCCCTAAATCCTGAAACACCAGCCCCAGCACGACCGCCTACACTGCCCGAACACCACTGCACTGCCCTAAACCCTGAAACACCAGCCCCAGCACGACCCCCTACACTGCCCAAACACCACTGCACTGCCCAAAACCCTGAAACACTACCCTCAGCACGACCCCCTACACTGCCTGAACACCACTGCACTGCCCTAAACCCTGAAACATCACCCCCAGCAAGACCCCCTACACTGCCCGAACACCACTGCACTGCCCTAAACCCTGAAACACCACCCCCAGCACGACCCCCTACACTGCGCGAACACCACTGCACTGCCCTAAACCCTGAGAACACCACCCCCAGCACGACCCCCTACAGTGCCCGAACACCACTGCACTGCCCTAAACCCTGAAACACCACCCCCTGCACAACCTCCTACACTGCCCGAACACCACTGCACTGCCCTAAACCCTGAAACACCAGCCCCAGCAAGACCCCCTACACTGCCCGAACACCACTGCACTGCCCTAAACCCTGAAACACCATGCCCCAGCACGACCCCCTACACTGTCCGAACACTACTGCACTGCCCTAAACCCTAAAACACCATCCCCAGCACGACCCCCTACACTGCACTGAACACCACTGCACTGCCCTAAACCCTGAAACACTACCCCCAGCAAGACCCCCTACACTGCCCAAACACCACTGCACTGCCCTAAACCCTGAAACACCACCCCCAGCAAGACCCCTACACTACCCTAACACCACTGCCCCTAAACCCTGAAACACCACCCCCAGCAAGACCCCCTACACTGCCCGAACACCACTGCACTGCCCTAAACCCTGAAACACCAGCCCCAGCACGACCCCTACACTGCCCGAACACCACTGCACTGCCCTTAATCCCTGAAACACCACCCCCTGCACGACCCCCTACACTGCCCGAACACCACTGCACTGCCCTAAACCCTGAAACACCAGCCCCAGCACGACCCCCTACACTGCCCGAACACCACTGCAATGCCCTAAACCCTGAAACACCAGCCCCTGCACGACCCCCTACACTGCCCGAACACCACTGCACTGCCCTAAACCCTGAAACACGACCCCCAGCAAGACCCCCTACACTGCCCGAACACCACTGCACTGCCCTAAACCCTGAAACATCACCCCCAGCAAGACCCCCTACACTGCCCGAACACCACTGCACTGCCCTAAACCCTGAAACACCACCCCCAGCACGACCCCCTACACTGCCCGAACACCACTGCACTGCCCTAAACCCTAGAACACCACCCCCAGCACCGACCCCCTACAGTGCCCGAACACCACTGCACTACCCTAAACCCTAAAATACTACCCCCAGCATGAGCCCCTACACTACCCGAACACGACTGCACTGCCCTAAACCCTCAAACACTACCCCCACCACGACCCCCTACACTGCCCGAACACCACTGCACTGCCCTAAACCCTAAAACACTCACCCCAGCACGACCCCCTACACTGCCCGAACACCACTGCACTGCCCTAAACCCTGAAACACCAGCCCCAGCACGACCCCCTACACTGCCCGAACACCACTGCACTAGCCCTAAACCCTGAATCACCACCCCCAGCACGACCCCCTACACTGCCCGAGCACCACTGCACTGTCCCTAAACCCTGAATCACCAGCCCCAGCATGACCCCCTACACTGCCCGAACACCACTGCACTGCCCTAAATCCTGAAACACCAGCCCCAGCACGACCGCCTACACTGCCCGAACACCACTGCACTGCGCTAAACCCTGAAACACCAGCCCCAGCACGACCCCCTACACTGCCCAAACACCACTGCCCTAAACCCTGAAACACCACCCCCAGCACGACCCCCTACACTGCCCGAACACCACTGCACTGCCCTAAACCCTGAATCACCAGCCCCAGCACGACCCCCTACACTGCCCAAACACCACTGCTCTGCCCTAAACCCTGAAACACCACCCCCAGTACGACCCCCTACACTGCCCAAACACTACTGCACTGCCCTAAACCCTGAAACACCAGCCCCTGCACGACCCCCTACACTGCCCGGAACACCACTGCACTGCCCTAAACCCTGAAACACCAGCCCCAGCACAGACCCCCTACACTGCCCGAACACCACTGCACTGCCCCAAACCCTGAAACATCACCCCCAGCAAGACCCCTACACTGCCTGAACACCACTGCCCTAAACCCTGAAACACCAGCCCCAGCAAGACCTCCTACACTGCCCGAACACCACTGCACTGCCCTAAACCCTGAAACACCAGCCTCCAGCACAACCCCCTACACTGCCTGAACACCATTGCTCTGCCCTAAACCCTGAAACACTATCCCCAGCACGACCCCCTACACTGCCCGAACACCACTGCACTGACCTAAACCATGAAACACCAGCCCCAGCAAGACCCCTACACTGCCCGAACACCACTGCACTGCCCTAGACTCTGAAACACCAGCCCCAGCAAGACCCCCTACACTGCCAGAACACCACTGCACTGCCCTAAACCCTGAAACACCATTCCCCCTGCACGACCCCCTACACTGCCCGAACACCACTGCACTGCCCTAAACCCTGAAACACCACCCCCTGCACCACCCCCTACACTGCCTGAACACCACTGCACTGCCCGAAACCCTGAAACACCACCCCCTGCACCGCCCCCTACACTGCCCGAACACCACTGCACTGCCCTAAACCCTGAAACACCACCCTCAGCATGACCCCCTTTACTGCCCGAACACCACTGCACTGCCCCAAACCCTGAAACACCACCCCCAGCACGACCCCATACACTGCCCGAACACCACTGCCTCCTAAACCTTGAAACACCACCCTCTGCACAACCCCTACACTGCCCGAACACCACTGCACTGCCCTAAACCCTGAAACACCACCCCCTGCACGACCCCCTACACTGCCCGAACACCACTGCACTGCCCTAAACCCTGAAACACCACCCCCAGCACGACCGCCTACTCTACCCAAACACCACTGCTCTAACCTAAATCCTAAAACACTACCCCAGCACGACCCCCTACACTGCCCGAACACCACTGCACTGCCCTAAACCCTAGAACACTACCCCCAGCACGACCCCCTACACTACCCGAACACCACTGCACTACCCTAAACCCTAAAATACTCCCTAAATATAGTTAGGACCTATTTTCCATAGGAAATCCGCAACATTCTATTTGAAATAACGTTGGCGCCGGTTAACGAATCTTCGCGAAATTTTCCAACTTGTTGGGGCGCTCCGGTCCGCTCCTATCCTGAACGTCTCTGGGTGATTCGTCAAGCGGGGGCCGATAAAAAGGGGGTCCCAAAACGTGTTTTCCCATTCATTTTTCCGATAGGAACCGTTCATCGTGGCTACAGCCCGAACTGCTGAACGGAATTACACCAAATTTGGCAAAGAGGTAGCCCTTGGTTCAGTGTCGTGCCTTTTGCTTAAATGGTGTAAATCCGTTCAGTAGTTCCTGAGAAAATCAAAAGTAAAATCACATATATATCTGGGCGGATCCTAACCACACATGTCATTGTGAGATCTGATTGGCTGTCAGCACTTCATCCTGGAATTGCTGGCAGCCATCTTGAGACCAATATACATGATAGTACCCCATTGAAATGCATTGTAGTGAATCAAAGATTTTGAGGGTTACCAAAAGGAGAACTATAAAGGGTGATAACAGACTTTAGTTACATTAGAATTCATTTGTTGATGGTACCATACTAATTTCAGGAATTGTGGTGTGTTCTAAGGTGATTTTACCCTGTTAAAAACCTTCTGCTGGGATATCATGAATCATGTTTGAGAGAAAACTATTTTCACATGCTTGTCCCATAGAGTTTTGGAAGGTGCTCCAGAAGCTAAAATGAGAGCATATTTTCTGTAAATTCACATTATCTTTCTCAGTCATGTGAGAAATGAAGTCTGACATTCTCAGTAAAACATGTACATCCAACAAGGGCAGAGACTGTCAGTTGATTCCTTTGTGTTCTACTGCAGCTTCCCAGAGTGTTCTAAAGAACAACTAGAGTGCTAACAGCCTTACTTATGACAAAAGTATGGCACACCTAAAGCCATCTTGATTGGAATAAACTGGTAACTCTTAAAACATTTAATTTAAAAAGGAACAAAATGAGGGGTTCATTTTGTCATAGAAATTATGGTTAGTGCTGTAGAAAGAGAAATTAGGACATGTTTTAAGTGAGATCTCAAATATCTTCCTGTTATATTTCAACAGGAGCAGCCTGTCAGTTGATGCCTTTGTGTTCTACTGCAGCTTCCCAGAGTGTTCTTAAGAACAACTAGAGTGCTAACAGCCTTACTTATGACAAAAGTATGGCACACCTGAAGCCATCTTGATTGGAATAAACCAGCAACACTTAAAACATTTAATTTAAAAAGGAACAAAATGAGGGGGTTCTTTTGAAATAGAAATTATGGTTAGTGCTGCAGAAAGAAAAATTAGGGCATGTTTTAAGTGAGATCTCAAATCCTCTTCTATTTCATTAGAAAATTCTGACATGCAGACTGAAAAAATCACTTTCAATACCAGCAGCAGACTTCCAGTTAACTCCCTGGTGAGCAGTAGCTTTACTACAGTGATCTAATGAGCAACTAGAGTGCTAAAATTCTGAATTTATGGCAAATGTGAGACACATCTGAATGCCTTCTTGATGGAATCAAAGTAAAAAACTGAAAGCATTTCCTACTGAGGAGACTGCAGTAAATGAGGAAATTAGGAAACTTCATAACAAAGAAGTCTTCCAAGACGGCCACCATTGAAAAAAGAGCCCAAATGTAGCACAGATATTACCCAGATGTAGCCCACATATAGCCCAATGACAAAAGTGTGCAAAACACTGTTTATTTTTAGTTTTTTTGCAGTTTTATGTAGTGCAGACTGGTCAGGTATTGGAGCATTGCATCTTAAAACATGACCCCCTACACTACAAAAACACCACTGCACTAACCAAAACCCTAAAACACTACCCCCAGCACGAACCCCTACACTACACAAGCACAACTGCACTATCCTAAACACTAAAACACTACTCCCAGCATGACCCCCTACACTACACAAACACCACTGCACTACCCTAAACCCTAAAACACTACCCCCAGCATGACCCCCTACACTACCGAAACACCACTGCACTAACCTAAATCCTAAAACACTACCCCAGCACGACCCCCTACACTACCCAAACACCACTGCACTACCCTAAAACATGACCCCTACACCACACAAACACCACTGCACTACCCTTAACCCTAAAACACTACCCCCAGCATGACCCCCTACACTACACAAGCACCACTGCACTACCCTAAACCCTAAAACACTACCCCCAGCACGACCCCTACACTACACAAACACCACTGCACTACCCTAAACCCTAAAACACTACCCCAGCACGACCCCTACACTACTCAAACACCACTGCACTAACCTAAATCCTAAAACACTACCCCAGCACGACCCCTACACTACCCAATCACCACTGCACTACCCTAAAACATGACACCCTACACTACACAAACACCACTGCACTACCCTAAACCCTAAAATACTACCCCCAGCACGACCCCCTACACTACACAAGCACCACTGTACTACCCTAAACCCTAAAACACTACCCCCAGCACGACCCCCTACACTGCCCGAACATCACTGCACTGCCCTAAACCCTGAAACACCAGCCCCTGCACGACCCCCTACACTGCCCGAACATCATTGCACTGCCCTAAACCCTGAAACACCACCCCTAGCACGACCCCCTATACTGCCCGAACACCACTGCACTGCCCTAAACCCTGAAACACCACCCCTTCACGACCCCCTACACTGCCCGAACACCACTGCACTGCCCTAAACCCTGAAACACCACCCCCAGCACGACCCCCTACACTGCCCGAACACCACTGCACTACCCTAAACCCTGAAACACTACGCCCAGCAAGACCCCTACACTGCCCAAACACCACTGCACTGCCCTAAACCCTGAAACATCACCCCCAGCAAGACCCCCTACACTGCCCGAACACCACTGCCCTAAACCCTGAAACACCACCCCCAGCACGACCCCCTACACTGCCCGAACACCACTGCACTGCCCTAAACCCAGAATCACCAGCCCCAGCACGACCCCCTACACTGCCAGAACACCACTGCACTGCCCTAAACCCTGAAACACCAGCCCCAGCACGACCCCCTACACTGCCCGTACACCACTGCACTACCCTAAACCCTGAAACACCACCCCCAGCACGACCCCCTACACTGCCCGAGTACCACTGCACGTCCCTAAACCCTGAATCACCAGCCCCAGCATGACCCCCTACACTGCCCGAACACCACTGCACTGCCCTAAATCCTGAAACACCAGCCCCAGCACGACCGCCTACACTGCCCGAACACCACTGCACTGCCCTAAACCCTGAAACATCACCCCCAGCAAGACCCCCTATACTACCCTAACACCACTGCCCTAAACCCTGAAACACCACCCCCAGCAAGACCCCTACACTGACCGAACACCACTGCACTGCCCTAAACCCTGAAACACCAGCCCCAGCACGACCCCCTACACTGCCCGAACACCACTGCACTGCCCTAAACCCTGAAACAGCACCCCCAGCACGACCCCCTACACTGCCCGAACACCACTGCACTGCCCTAAACCCTGAAACACCACCCCCAGCACGACCCCCTACACTGCCCGAACACCACTGCACTGCCCAAACCCTGAAACACCACCCCCTGCATGACCCCCTACACTGCCCGAACACTACTCCACTGCCCTAAACCCTGAAACACTAGCCCCAGCAAGACCCCCTACACTGCCCGAACACCACTGCACTGCCCTAAACCCTGAAACATCACCCCCAGCAAGACCCCTACACTGCCCGAACACCACTGCACTGCCCTAAACCCTGAAACACCACCCCCAGCACGACCCCCTACACTGCCCGAACACCACTGCACTGCCCTAAACCCTAGAAACACTACCCCCAGCACGACCCCCTACAGTGCCCGAACACCACTGCACTACCCTAAACCCTGAAATACCTCCCCAGCACGAGCCCCTACACTACCCGAACATGACTGCACTGCCCTAAACCCTCAAACACTACCCCCAGCACGACCCCCTACACTACCCGAACACCACTGCACTGCCCTAAACCCTAAAACACTCCCCCCAGCACGACCCCCTACACTACCCGAACACCACTGCACTGCCCTAAACCTTGAAACACCAGCCCCAGCACGACCCCCTACACTGCCCGAACACCACTGCACTACCCTAAACCCTGAAACACCACCCCCAGCACGACCCCCTACACTGCCCGAGCACCACTGCACGTCCCTAAACCCTGAATCACCAGCCCCAGCATGACCCCCTACACTGCCCGAACACCACTGCACTGCCCTAAATCCTGAAACACCAGCCCCAGCACGACCGCCTACACTGCCCAAACACCACTGCACTGCGCTAAACCCTGAAACACCAGCCCCAGCACGACCCCCTACACTGCCCAAACACCACTGCACTGCCCTAAACCATGAAACACCAGCCTCAGCATGACCCCCTACACTGCCTGAACACCACTGCACTGCCCTAAACCCTGAAAAATCCACCCCCAGCACGACCCCCTACACTGCCCGAACACTACTGCACTGCCCTAAACCCTGAAACACCATCCCCAGCACGACCCCCTACACTGCACAAACACCACTGCACTGCCCTAAACCCTGAAACACTACCCCCAGCAAGACCCCCTACACTGCCCAAACACCACTGCACTGCCCTAAACCCTGAAACATCACCCCCAGCACGACCCCCTACACTGCCCTAACGACCACTGCCCTAAACCCTGAAACACCACCCCCAGCAAGACCCCCTACACTGCCCGAACACCACTGCACTGCCCTAAACCCTGAAACACCAGCCCCAGCATGACCCCCTACACTGCCCGAACACCACTGCACTGCCCTAAACCCTGAAACACCACCCCCTGCACGACCCCCTACACTGCCCGAACACCACTGCACTGCCCTAAACCCTGAAACACCACCCCCAGCACGACCCCCTACACTGCCCGAACACCACTGTACTGCCCTAAACCCTGAAACACCACCCCCGCACGACCCACTACACTGCCCGAACACCACTGCACTGCCCTAAACCCTGAAACACTACCCCCAGCAAGACCCCTACACTGCCCGAACACCACTGCACTGCCCTAAACCCTGAAACATCACCCCCAGCAAGACCCCTACACTGCCCGAACACCACTGCACTGCCCTAAACCCTGAAACACCACCCCCAGCACGACCCCCTACACTGCCCGAACACCACTGCACTGCCCTAAACCCTAGAACACCACCCCCAGCACGACCCCCTACAGTACCCGAACACCACTGCACTGCCCTAAACCCTGAAACACCACCCCAGCACGTACCTCCTACACTGCCCGAACACCACTGCACTGCCCTAAACCCTGAAACACCAGCCCCAGCAAGACCCCCTACACTGCCCGAACACCACTGCACTGCCCTAAACCCTGAAACACCACCCCTGCACGACCCCCTACACTGTCCAAACACTACTGCACTGCCCTAAACCCTGAAACACCATCCCCAGCACGACCCCCTACACTGCACAAACACCACTGCACTGCCCTAAACCCTGAAACACTACCCCCAGCAAGACCCCCTACACTGCCCAAACACCACTGCACTGCCCTAAACCCTGAAACATCACCCCCAGCAAGACCCCCTACACTGCCCTAACACCACTGCCTGCCCTAAACCCTGAAACACCAGCCCCAGCTACGACCCCCTACACTGCCCGAACACCACTGCACTGCCCTAAACCCTGAAACACCAGCCCCAGCACGACCCCCTACACTGCCCGAACACCACTGCACTGCCCTAAACCCTGAAACACCACCCCTGCATGACCCCCTACACTGCCCGAACACCACTGCACTGCCCTAAACCCTGAAACACCACCCCCAGCACGACCCCCTACACTGCCCGAACACCACTGCACTGCCCTAAACCCTGAAACACCATCCCCTGCACGACCCCCTACACTGCCCGAACACTACTGCACTGCCCTAAACCCTGAAACACTACCCCCAGCAAGACCCCTACACTGCCCGAACACCACTGCACTGCCCTAAACCCTGAAACATCACCCCCAGCAAGACCCCCTACACTGCCCTAACACCACTGCCCTAAACCCTGAAACACCACCCCCAGCAAGACCCCCTACACTGCCCGAACACCACTGCACTGCCCTAAACCCTGAAACACCAGCCCCAGCACGACCCCCTACACTGCCCGAACACCACTGCACTGCCCTAAACCCTGAAACACCACCCCTGCACGACCCCCTACACTGCCCGAACACCACTGCACTGCCCTAAACCCTGAAACACCACCCCCAGCACGACCCCCTACACTGCCCGAACACCACTGTACTGCCCAAACCCTGAAACACCACCCCCTGCACGACCCACTACACTGCCCGAACACTACTGCACTGCCCAAAACCCTGAAACACTACCCCCAGCAAAACCCCCTACACTGCCCGAACACCACTGCACTGCCCTAAACCCTGAAACATCACCCCCAGCAAGACCCCCTACACTGCCCGAACACCACTGCACTGCCCTAAACCCTGAAACACCACCACCAGCACGACCCCCTACACTGCCCGAACACCACTGCACTGCCCTAAACCCTAGAACACTACCCCCAGCACGACCCCCTACAGTACCCGAACACCACTGCACTGCCCAAACCCTGAAACACCACCCCCTGCACGACCTCCTACACTGCCCGAACACTACTGCACTGCCCTAAACCCTGAAACACCAGCCCCAGCAAGACCCCCTACACTGCCCGAACACCACTGCACTGCCCTAAACCCTGAAACACCACCCCTGCACGACCCCCTATACTGTCCGAACACTACTGCACTGCCCTAAACCCTGAAACACCATCCCCAGCACGACCCCCTACACTGCACAAACACCACTGCACTGCCCTAAACCCTGAAACACTACCCCCAGCAAGACCCCTACACTGCCCAAACACCACTGCACTGCCCTAAACCCTGAAACATCACCCCCAGCAAGACCCCCTACACTGCCCTAACACCATCTGCCCTAAACCCTGAAACACCACCCCCAGCAAGACCCCCTACACTGCCCGAACACCACTGCACTGCCCTAAACCCTGAAACACCAGTCCCAGCACGACCCCCTACACTGCCCGAACACCACTGCACTGCCCTAAACCCTGAAACACTACCCCCTGCACGACCCCTACACTGCCCGAACACCACTGCACTGCCCTAAACCCTGAAACACCACCCCCAGCACGACCCCCTACACTGCCCGAACACCACTGCACTGCCCAAACCCTGAAACACCACCCCTGCACGTACCCCCTACACTGCCCGAACACCACTGCACTGCCCTAAACCCTGAAACACTACCCCCAGCAAAACCCCTACACTGCCCGAACACCACTGCACTGCCCTAAACCCTGAAACATCACCCCCAGGAAGACCCCCTACACTGCCCGAACACCACTGCACTGCCCTAAACCCTAAAACACCACCCCCAGCACGACCCCTACACTGCCCAGAACACCACTGCACTGCCCTAAACCCTAGAACACTACCCCCAGCACGACCCCCTACAGTACCCGAACACCACTGCACTACCCTAAACCCTAAAATACTCCCCCAGCACGAGCACCTACACTACCCGAACATGACTGCACTGCCCTAAACCCTCAAACACTCCCCCAGCACGACCCCCTACACTACCCGAACACCACTGCCCCTAAACCCTAAAACACTCCCCCAGCACGTACCCCTACACTACCCGAACACCACTGCACTGCCCTAAACCCTAAAACACTCCCCCAGCACGACCCCCTACACTACCCAAACAACACTGCACTGCCCTAAACCCTAAAACACTACCCCCTGCATGACCCCCTACACTACCCAAACACCAATGCACTACCCTAATCCCTAAAACACTACCCCCGCACGACCCCTACACTACCCAAAGACCACTGCACTACCCTAAACCCTAAAACACTACCCCGCACGACTCCCTACACTAGCCAAAGACCACTGCACTACCCTAAACCCTAAAACACGACCTCCTACACTACAGAATCACCACTGCACTACCCTAAACCCTAAAACACTACCCCTACACTACACAAACACCACTGCACGACCCTAAACCCTAAAAACTACCCCAGCACGAACCCCTACACTACCCAAACACCACTGCACTACCATAAACCCTAAAACACTACCCCCAGCAGTACCCCCTACACTACCCAAACACCACTGCACTACCCTAAACCATAAAACACTACCCCCAGCAGTACCCCCTACACTACCCAAACACCACTGCACTACCTTAAATCACTACCCCCAGCGCGACCCCCTACACTACCCAAACACCACTGCACTACCCTAAACCCTAAAACACTACCCCCAGCACGACCCCCTACACTACCCAATTACCACTGCACTACCCTAAACCCTAAAACACTCCCCCAGCACGACTCCCTACACTACCCAAACACCACTGCACTACCCTAAACCCTAAATCTACCCCCAGCATGACCCCCTACACTACACAAACACCACTGCACTACCCTAAACCCTAAAACACTACCCCCAGCACGACCCTCTTCACTACCTAAACACAACTGCACAATTTGTTACAGGCGTTGCAACTTAGGCCTGTGGTGCTTACTGGAAGTACCTGGTGGGCTAGTTGGGCCCCAGGGACCCTCAGGATTCAAGGTGACCTAATCCCCCAACTTAAAACGCTCCACGGGGCGCATTTGCACAGTGGTGAAGGGATGGGGCGGGGCCTCAGGTGACATGTGCGCAACCACGCCCTGTGGTGCGTTTTAAGTTGGGGAATTAATTCCCTTTGAATCCTGAGGGACCCTGGGGACCAACTAGCCCACCAGGTACCTTCAGTAAGCACAACAGAGTTGCATCGCAGAGAGGTGAAAAAAGGTGGGTGGCCTCGGAACGCCTCTCTGCAACTCAGCTCTGTGGTCCTAACTGTAGGTACCTGGGGGGCTAGTTGGGCCCCAGGGACCCTCAGGATTCAAGGGGACTTAATCCCACAACTTAAAACGCGCCACGGGGCGCGATTGCACACATGTCACCTCAGGCCCCCCTCCCTCCACCACTGTGCAAACACGCCCTGTAGCGCATTTTAAGAGGTAGTTTTAATCCCCCTGCCCTATTATGTACTAGGGACTTGCAGAGGAGGTCATGCTAATCACAGGGGTACCCCAACACATAGTGTTCCCTAGTGTATGTAGGTGTTTTCACTGTATTCTAAGTGTCTTTTAGCAGAGCACTGGCTCTGGTTAGTCAGAGTCAGTTACCACCAGTACCCGTCTGAAAAAGTTGTGGGCACAGGATGATTTTGCAACAAGGCCTCTTTCTGCTCCTCTGTTGGTTCTTTCTGCACATCTTTTGCTTCTTTCTGTGCGTTTTTCTTCTTTCTTCACATGTCCTACCTCTGTAGGCATAGTTAGAAACTAGTATTTAAAAACCTTTGAAATTCACTTAAAAATCATAGGTTTCAGGCACTTTATTGTTAGAAATTAGCATTTAAAAACCTTTGAAATTCACTGAAAAAACCATAGGTTTCAGACACGTTATAGTTAGAAATTAGCATTTAAAAACCTTTGAAATTCACTGAAAAAACCATAGGTTTTATGGACAGTTATAGTTAGTTGGACATTTCACTCGTACAAAACCATAGAAATTCCCCGTTATAGTTAGTTCAGCTAACTATAACTCGCGCCCCGCAATGCACTGCTGATGACGTCACATATTACATCACTCATGACATGGTCAGTGACATCACTGATGACATCTCAAATGACATCACTGATGACATCATCCATGTGATAATTTCATGCATCTTCTCACACCCTAATATAACTTTTGATACACCCACTCTAAATTACAGACTGCCATTCTCAAAACCATAGACACTCCAACACCAAAAACTACATACCCACTCACTGATTCTTAGGTCTACACACACATCCACTCACTCACCCGTACAGTCACTCATACTTACAGTCACTCAGTACAGGACTATCATATGCACTCATACACCTATATAAACACTCACACACCGCCACTCATCCATAGAGGTACTCACACACCTAGTCAGTCATGCAAAAATTAATCACACACCCATTTACTCACCTATACAGTTATACACACACCAGCTCACTTACTCATACAAATACTAGCACATTCTTACGCTCTTATACAATAACTGATACAAGCACACACGCATCCATACAGCCACTCTCACTATCACACACTCTCACTTATAGCCATTTAAATACTCTAACACACATATATACTGCCTTTTACATATGTAGTTACTCGCACATGTACCACTGAGATATACATTCACTCACTAACACACCCATACACACACTCACCCACCCAAGCAGTCCATCACAGATGCACTCTTGAAATCATGCACCCAGTGAATCACCCACTCACACATCTATGTACAGAGTCACACACACCCCACCCACACAAACACTCAGGCAGCCATACAGATACTCAGAGAACCAATCAATAACCCATATAGAAACTCATGTAGCTATTCGCAAATCCATGCATCCACTTACACACCAACAGACAGACGGATACAGACATTCACACAGTTTAGTCACTAACCCATGCATTCAGTAAGATACGTTTAATCACTCACTTATAGAGTTAGTCACGCACCTAGTAAATCATCCATTCAGACACTTATACACCCACTCATTCTTCAATACGCCTTTCCCTATATATATTAAACATATTTAAACTTTACAGAAACACACAGTCACTGGATGATGTCATCAGTGATGTCATCAGTGATGTCATTTGAGATGTCATCAGTGATGTCATCAGGGATGTCACTGACCATGTCATGAGTGATGTAATATGTGACGTCATCAGCAGTGCATTGCGGGGGCGCGAGTTATAGTTAGCTGAACTAACTATAACGGGGGAATTTCTATGGTTTTGTACGAGTGAAATGTCCAACTAACTATAACTGTCCCTAAAATCTATGGTTTTTTTCAGTGAATATATATATATATATATATATATTCACTGAAAACACCATAGGTTTCAGACACGTTATAGTTAGAAATTTGCATTTAAAAAACCTTTGAAATTCACTGAAAAAACCATAGGTTTTAGGGACAGTTATAGTTAGTTGGACATTGCACTCGTACAAAACCCGTGAAATTCCCCGTTATAGTTAGTTCAGCTAACTATAACTCGCGCCCGCAATGCACTGCTGATGACGTCACATATTACATCACTCATGACATGGTCAGTGACATCACTGATGACATCACTGATGACATCTCAAATGACATCACTGATGACATCATCCAGTGACTGTGTGTTTCTGTAAAGTTTAAATATGTTTAATATATATAGGGAAAGGCGTATTGAAGAATGAGTGGGTGTATAAGTGTCTGAATGGATGATTTACTAGGTGCGTGACTAACTCTATAAGTGAGTGATTAAACGTATCTTACTGAATGCATGGGTTAGTGACTAAACTGGGTGAATGTCTGTATCCGTCTGTCTGTTGCTGTGTAAGTGGCTGCATGGGTTTGTGAATAGCCACATGAATGTCTATATGAGTTATTAATTGGTTGTCTGAGTATCTGTATGGGTGCCTGAGTGTTTGTGTGGATTGGGTGTGTGCGACTCTGTGCATAGATGTGTGAGTGGGTGATTCACTGGGTGCATGGTTTCAAGAGTGCATCTGTGATGGACTGTATGCGTGGGTGAGTGTGTGTATGGGTGTGTTAGTGAGTGAATGTATATCTCAGTGGTACATGTGTGAGTAACTACATATGTGAAAGGCAGTATATATGTGTGTTGGAGTATATAAATGGGTATAAGTGAGAGTGTGTGATTGTGAGAGTGGCTGTATGGATGAGTGTGTACTTGTATTAGTGATTGTATAAGAGCGTAAGAATGTCCTAGTATTTGTATGAGTAAGTGAGCTGGTGTGTGTATAACTGTATAGGTGAGTAAATGGCAGTGTGATTAATTATTTGCATGACTGACTAGGTGTGTGAGTACCTCTATGGATGAGTGGCGGTGTGTGAGTGTCTATGTAGGTGTATGAGTGCATATGATAGTCCTGTACTGAGTGACCGTAAGTATGAGTGACTGTCCAGGTGAGTGAGTGGATGTGTGTATAGACCTAAGAATCAGTGAGTGGGTATGTAGTTATTGGTGTTGGAGTGTCTATGGTTTTGCGAATGGCAGTCTGTAATTTAGAGTGGGTGTATCAAAGGTTATATTCGGGTGTGAGGAGGTGCATCAGATTATCACATGGATGATGTCATCAGTGATGTCATTTGAGATGTCATCAGTGATGTCATCAGTGATGTCACTGACCATGTCATGAGTGATGTAATATGTGACGTCATCAGCAGTGCATTATGGGGGCGCGAGTTATATAGTTAGCTGAACTAACTATAACGGGGAATTTCACGGGTTTTGTACGAGTGCAATGTCCAACTAACTATAACTGTCCCTAAAACCTATGGTTTTTTCAGTGAATTTCAAAGGTTTTTTAAATGCAAATTTCTAACTATAACGTGTCTGAAACTTATGGTTTTTTCAGTGAATTTCAAAGGTTTTTTAAATGCTAATTTCTAACTATAACATGCCTGAAACCTATGGTTTTTTCAGTGAATTTCAAAGGTTTTTTAAATGCAAATTTCTAACTATAACGTGTCTGAAACCTATGGTTTTTTCAGTGAATTTCAAAGGTTTTTTAAATGCTAATTTCTAACTATAACGTGCCTGAAACCTATGGTTTTTTCAGTGAATTTCAAAGGTTTTTTAAATGCTAATTTCTAACTATAACGTGCCTGAAACCTATGGTTTTTTCAGTGAATTTCAAGGTTTTTTAAATGCTAATTCCTAACTATAACATGTCTGAAACCTATGGTTTTTTTCAGTGAATTTCCAAGGTTTTGTAAATGACAATTTTTAAATGTATTAATTGTTATCTTTATTTTTTTGATACTGATTTACTAAATTTTTTTAAACTATTTATTTTTAAATTACAGTGTAATTACATTATACATTACATTACAAAATATACTTTCTCAGAATGAATTACTTTAGTTTAAATTCTTTGCAAATAGGCAATAGACTTTTAAGTACAGTAGTTACAGTCGTTGCAATGGGCAACACAATTTCAAACACAATGCAACATTGAGCTCAATGTGAATTTCTAGTTAAATGCAATTAGTTACTTTACGGATTACTTTTCTAACCACAGGACTGGATCCTAGATTCAGTCCTGGGACATCTCCTGTAAACAGTTGAGTAAAAGCGTTTTGGTTACAGTACTGATTTTTAAGGAATATTATTGTATTTTAAAAGTTGACAGAAACTTTTTCACATAGAATCACCAATGTTATCCTATGGGAGGAAATTCACTTAGCAGGTAAGTAGTGTTATCGTTACTTTTCTTACTCAGTGGTGGATCCTGGATCCAGCACTGGTGCATCTCCTGTAAACAGTTGAAAGAATGTGTTTAAGTCATACAGGCGATTTTTAAGGAATATTTGTAGTTTGTGAAAATCGACACTTTGAAACTTTTCTGCTGAAAACCAGACAATGGATTCTTATGGAAGGAAATACAAGTTACTGGTAAGTACGGTTAGAATTACTTTTCAGGGTCAGTGCTGGGCTAAAAGATGCAGCACTGGGTTCTCTCCTGATAACAGGTGAGTAAATCGGAATTCGTAGTTCGGCTGATTTTAGAGGAATATTATAAAGTTCCAAAACTCCACACTTAGAAGAATTTCCAAGTGAAACCAGTCAATGTTAGCCTATGGAAGGAAATTCAAGTTACTGGTAAGTACGGTTAGAATTACTTTTCAGGGTCAGTGCTGGGCTAAAATATGCAGCACTGGGTCCTCTCCTGATAACAGGTGAGTAAATCGGAATTCGTAGTTCGGCTGATTTTAGAGGAATATTATAAAGTTCCAAAACTCCACACTTAGAAGAATTTCCAAGTGAAACCAGTCAATGTTAGCCTATGGAAGGAAGTCAAGTTACTGGTAAGTACAGTTAGAATTACTTTTCAGGGTCAGTGCTGGGCTAAAAGATGCAGCACTGGGTTCTCTCCTGATAACAGGTGAGTAAATCGGAATTCGTAGTTCGGCTGATTTTAGAGGAATATTTGCACAATGGTGAAGGAAGGGGGTGGGGCCTGAGGTGACATGTCTGCAAACACGCCCTGTGGCACGTTTTAAGTTGGAGAATTAATTCCTCCTCAATCCCGAGGGTCCCTAGGGGCCAACTAGCCTACCAGATACCTCCATTATGCACCAGAGAGCTGCGTTGCAGTGAGGTGTTCAGAGGCCACGCCCCTTTTTGCACCTCTCTGCAACGCAGCTCTGTGGTGCTTTCTGGACGTACCTGGTGGGATAGTTGTCCCCCAGGGACCCTCAGGATTGAAGGGGATTTAATTCCCCATCTTAAAACACGCCACGGGCCCTGTTTGCACACATGTCATCTCAAGCCCCGCCCCTCCCTTCACCACTGTGCAAACGCACCCCGTGGCGCGTTTTAAGTTGGGGGATTAACTCCCTTCAATCCTGAGGGTCCCTGGGGTGCAACTAGCCCACCAGCTCCCTCCATTGTGCGCCACAGAGCTGCGTTGCAGAGAGGTGTAAAAGGGGCATGGCATCAGAACACCTCTCTGCAACGCAGCCCCTGGCGCATACTGGAGGTTCCTGGTGGGCTAGTTGGCCCTCAGGGACCCCCAGTATTCAAGGGGAATTCGTTCCCCATCTGCAAACGCGCCAGGGGCGCGTTTGCAGAGTGGTGAAAGAAGGGACGTGGCCTCCGGCGCGATGCCAGTGTTTTTGCTTTTTTTTTTTCAAGAAGGGGGCTGTGTGGCTTCCCTTCTTTTTCTAATTTATTGGTCCTGGGGACCCCATCCCCCAGGGCCTGCCCCCTATTTATTTTTATTTTTTTTTAAAACCAATTTGGAAGGGTGCCGTGTGGCCCCCCTCCCGAGGCCTTAATCAGCCACGGGGAATCCATCCCCCGGGGCATGGCCTTTTTTTAAAATTGTTATTGTTTTGGAGGGGGCTGCGTTGCCCCCTCCTCAGGCCACTTATGGCCCCGGGACCCCATCCCCGGGGCCGGCCTTTGTTTTTTTCAAACTTTTGGGGAAGGGGGCCGCGTGGCCCCCTCCCGGGCCACTACTTGCCCCGGGGACCCCATCCCCCGGGGCTGCTCCTCTCCGTTGGGGACTGTGGGGGTCCCCAATCCCCCACGGTCCCGCCGGCTCCCCGCGTCCCTCGGGAGCCAGCATTGCTTTCCACATGGGGAGCTGCTAAGATGCAGCTCCCCATGTGGAAAGCAATTTGCTTTGGATATTGGAGCGAGAGCAGGTTTCCTGCTCTTGCTTCCAATATCCAAAGCAGTTTGCTATGACAGGACGGGAGCCGCGAGGCTCCCGTCCTGTCATAGCAAACTACAGTGTCCCGGGGGTAGGCACCCCGGGACACTGCAGGAGCCGGCCCTGGGGGGTGGCGGTCCCCAGGGCCATCAAGGGCTCCAGGAGGGGGGCCGCGCAGCCCCCTCCCTTGAATTGCACATTCCCGGGGGAGGTGGTGGTCCCCGGGGCTCTGGGGGTCCGTAACGGACCCCCACATTAAAATATTTAGTGCCCTGTCGAGGTGGCGGTCCCCGGGGCATGTGGGGGGGCTCAAGCCCCCCACATAGGTAATTTAAAAAAAATAAAAAGAAGCCCCGGGGGGTGGCGGTCCCCGGGGCTGTGGGAGGGCCGAGAGCCCTCCTGCATCATTTTTTTTATTAAAGCCCTGGGGGCTGGCGGTTCCCGGGGCTTGGGGGGCCTTAGAGGCCCCCCACACATAAAACTTAACCCCAGCATGCCCCCGGGACTTGGCCCACCCGGGGGCCAATTGCCAAAGAAGCTCGGGAGCCCGCGCTTCGTTTTTTTTTTTAATGAGCAGGATCCGCGCACCCTAAGCGCATCCTGCCGATTAAAAAAAAAAAAAAACATTTTTTTTGGGCCCTGGGGGTCCTTGTAGGACCCCCTGAGCAGGCCTAGGGGGTCAGGGTGTTTCTACCCTGCCCCCTTTTTGCGTATTGCGCACTTTTTTTAACTTCTTTCTTGTTCCTCGGTTCTACCGAGGAACAAGATGGCTGCCAACACTTCCTGATTTGGAGTGTTGACAGCCAATTAGCATGCAGCTCGTGGTCGGGAGGGTGCGCGGATCCTCCGTGCCTCTAAATATCAAAACTTTTATTTTGGATTTTCTCAGCAACTACTGAACGGATTTACACCATTTTTAAAAGGGTGATTTCTGAACCAAGCACTACCTTTTGCCAAATTTGGTGTAATTCCGTTCAGCAGTTTTTGCTGTAGCCTTGCATAAAGTTTCCTATGGGAAATCGATTTTTTCACTCTTATTTTTTAATTTCTCCGCAACTACTGAACGGATTTACACCATTTAAAAAAAGGTCGCTTTCTGAACCAAGCGCTACCTTTTGC
This sequence comes from Calotriton arnoldi, assembly GCA_963921515.1. Lineage (NCBI taxonomy): Eukaryota > Metazoa > Chordata > Amphibia > Caudata > Salamandridae > Calotriton > Calotriton arnoldi. Next base: position 464,528 of record CAWUFW010008517.1, read on the forward strand.
AAAATTTGGTGTAATTCCGTTCAGCAGTTCGGGCTGTAGCCGTGGCAAAAATTTCCTATGGGAATTAACATGGAGAAAACGCGCTTTGGGACCCCCTTTTTCTCGGCCCCCGCTGACGAATCAACCCGAGACTTTCAGGGTAGGAGCGGAGTGGAGCGCCCAACAAGTTGGAAGCTTTCGCGAAGATTCGTCAACCGGCGCAAGAGTTATTTCAAATAGAATGTTGCGGATTTCCTATGGATAAAGGTCCTAACTATAACTATCTACTGGCGACCGCCAGTAGATAATATATATATATATATATATATATATATATATATATATATATATATATATATATATATATATATATATATATATATTCCTCACCAATGTTCCCAAGAAACCAGGAGCACTCAGCGGTTCAAAATTTTCATTTATTTCAGTGTTACCTGGCATGCCTCTCCTTCTTGACACCGGAGGTTCCAGCACTGTTACTTTAATATCCACCAAAACCACTTTGCACTTGCTGAACACTGACGAACGTGTGCCTCCTGCCTGTGCATTTGGCTGCACGGTATCATATTCCTCACCAATGTTCCAAAAGAACCAGGAGCACTCAGCGGGTCAAAATTTTCATTTATTCTTGATCGGCAGACGCGTTTCGACAACACTTTGTCTTTATCAATGCCATTAAATGGAATCACTCTCTTGCCGTATTCTTTTGTACCACGGCTTGACTTGCTCTCATTGGTTCCTTGCTGGCCAATGATGTGTGGGCTCCATGAGCATGCACCAATCCTATCAAGACCACAAAGGTGCTGTTAGTAAATCTTTAGTAGATGTTTTTCGATCGCATCAGATCACAGTACCATAATGCATTATATATATATATATATATATATATATATATATATATTCACTGAAAAAACCATAGGTTTCAGGGACTTTATAGTTAGTTGGACATTTCTCTCGTACAAAACCATAGAAATTCCCCCGTTATAATTAGTTCAGCTAACTATAACTCGCGCACCCGCAATGCACTGCTGATGAGATCACATATTACATCATTCATGACATGGTCAGTGACATCACTGATGACATCACTGATGACATCTCAAATGACTTCACTGATGACATCATCCAAGTGAAAATCTGATGCACCTCCTCACACTCTAATATAACCTTTGATACACCCACTGTAAAATACAGACTACCATTTTTGAAACCATCGACACACCAACACCAGTTACTACATACGCACTCACTGATTCCTACTTCAACACACACATCCACTCATTCACCCATACTATCACTCATACATGCAGTCACTCATCAATACAACAATATCATATGCACTCATACACCTATACAGACACTCACACACCACCACTCATCCAGGGTTACTCACACACCTAGTCAGTCATGCAAAGAATCAATCACACTTCCATTTACTCACATATACAGTTATACACACACCACATCATTTATTCATACAGAAACAAACACATATTTACTCTCTTATACAATCACTGATACAAGTACACACTCATCCATACAGCCACTCTCACAATCACTGACTCTCACGTATAGTCATTTATATACTCCAACTCTCACATACACTGCCTTTTACATATGTAGTTACTTGGACATGTACCACTGAGACATCCATTCTCTCACCAATACACCCAAACACACACTCACCCACCCATACAGCTGTTTGCACATGCACTCTTGAACCCATACACCCAGGGCCTGATTCACAGAACTAACTTACGTCAAAAACGTAAAGTTAGTACTTTTTGGTATTCATAGAATACACTTACTCATTTTGGTATTCACAGAATGCACTTACTCATTTTGGTATTCACAGAATGCACTTACTCATACTAACTTTATGTCGCACTCGGGCCGGAGATTCCGGCCCTTTGGTGGAGATTCCGGCCCTTTGGTGGAGATTCGGGCCCTTTGGTGGAGATTTGGGCCTGGAGGTGGAGATTCTGGCCGGTTGTGGAGATTCCGGCCGGTGGCGGACATTCCGCCACCGGCCGGAATCTCCACAACCGGCCGGAATCTCCACCATCGGGCCAGAATCTCCACCAAAGGGCCGGAATCTCCACCAAAGGGCTGGAATCTCCACCAAAGGGCCAGAATCTCCGGCCCGAGTGCGGACATAAAGTTAGTATGAGTAAGTGCATTCTGTGAATACCAAAATGAGTAAGTGCATTCTGTGAATACCAAAATGAGTAAGTGTATTCTGTGAATACCAAAAAGTACTAACTTTACGTTTTTGACGTAAGTTAGTTCTGTGAATCGGGCCCCCAGTGAATCAACCACTCACACATCTATGCACAGAGTCACACACCTCCCTCCCACCCACACACAAACTCAGGCACCCATACAAATACTCAGGAAACCAATCAATAACCCATATAGACACTCATGTAGCTACTCACCAACCCATGCAGCCGCTTACACATCAACAGACAGACTGCTACAGACATTCACACAGTTTAGTCACTAACCCATGCATTCAGTAAGACACGTTTAATCACTCACTTATACAGTCAGTCATGCACCTACAAAATCCTCCATCCAGACACTTATACAAAAATCATTCTTCAATACACCTTGGCCTATATATATATAAAACATATTTAAACTTTACAGAAACACACACACACACAGTCACTAGATGATGTCATCAGTGATGTCATTTGAGATGTCATCAGTGATGTCACTGACCATGTCATGAGTGATGTAATATGTGATATCATCAGCAGTGCATTGCGGGGGCGCAAGTTATACTTAGCTCAACTAACTATAACGGCCAAATTTCTCTGGTTTTGTATGAGTGAAATGTCCAACTGACTATAACGTCCCTGAAACCTGTGGTTTTTTCGGTGAATTTCAAAGGTTTTTAAATGATAATTTCTACCTATAACGTCCCTGAAACCTATGGTTTTTTCAGTGAATTTCAAAGGTTTTTAAATGTTAATTACTAACTATAACATCCCTGAAACCTATGGTTTTTAAATTGAATTTCTAAGGTTTTTTAAATGCTAATTTCTAACTATGCCTACAGAGGTAGGATATGTGCAGTAAGAGGAAGAAAGGTGCAGAAAGAAGCAAGAAAAATGCAGAAAGAGGCAACAGAACTCTAGAAAGAGTAAGAAAGGTGCAGAAAGAAGCAAGAGATATGCAGAAAGAACCAAAAGAGGTGCAGAAAGAGGCCTTGTTGCAAAGTCATCCTGTGCCCTGGGCACCCCCCAACTTTTTGCTGACTGGCACTGGTGGTAACTGACTCTGACTGACCCTGGGCTCTGCCTAACCAGACCCGGAGCCAGTGCTATGCAGAAAGACACTTAGAATACAGTGAAAACACCTACATACACTAGGGTACACTATGGGTTGGGGTACCCCTGTAATTGGCATGACCTCCCTGTAAGGCCCTAGTACATAATAGGTAACTCCTGGGTGTAGTTCGCATAGTAGCGCTACGCGTAGCTACGCGTAGTGCACTTCGCACTACGCGAGCTATGCGTAGCACTACGCGAACTGCGTAGTGCGGTAGGAAATGCTGTTCGCGATGATTGCACAGTGCCGGATGCTTGTCCGCACTGTGCAATCATTGCAAACGGCATCTTGCACAGTGCAAGCGGTCATTTTCTGATGCTCGAGTAGATTTGTACTCGAGCCGCAGCTTTCTCAACGCGGACTGGTAGTTTCTCATCGCGAGCGGTCGCGAGCATACGCGACCACTCGCAATGAGAAACCTGACCTCCCCGCGTTGAGAATCTCACCGGGAGGTTTATTTTCCACGCTCGAGATCGGCAACTTGACGTTGCTGATCGCGAACGAGGAAAAAGTCTCGCTGGGATGTCATTTTGCTCGCTCGCGGTCGCCAACTTGACGTTGAGGACCGCGAGCAAGCAAAATATGACCGCTACGCTATGCGTGTTTGCACTGTGCTACGTGCAATTCGAGTAGTGCGAAGTAGCGCAAACTTCGCAAACTATGCGAGCGTAGTGTAGTACTTTGCCCAGGGTTAATAATAGGGCAGGGGGATTAAAACTACCTCTTAGTCCCTAGCATATAATAGGGCATGGCAGTTTAGAGGCCAGCAGCCCTTTTCTGCACTTGCATGTGTGCACTGCAAAGCCTGAGGTCAGTTTAGAAGTAGCCCTGTGTGTGCAGAAAGAGGCAAGAGAGGTCCAGAAAGAGTCAAGAGAGGTACAGAAAGAGGGAAGAAGGGTGTAGAAAAAGGCAAGAGAGGTGCAGAAAGAAGCAAGAGAGGTGCAGAGAGAAGCAAGAGAAGTACAGAAAGAAGCAACAGAGGTGCAGAAAGAGCGAAGAGGGGTGCAAAAAGAGGCAAAAGAAGTGCAGAAAGAAGCAACAGAGGTGCAGAAAGAGGCAAGAAAAGTTAAGAAAGAGACAGCAGAGGTGCAGAAACAGGCAGAAGAGGTGCAGAAAGAGGGAACAGAGGTGCAGAAAGAAAGAAGAGGGGTGCCGAAAGAGGCAAGACGGGTGCAGAAATTTGCAAGAGAGGTACAGAAAGAAGCAAGAGCAGTGCAGTAAGAAACATCAGAGGTGCAGAAGGAGGCAAGAGGTGTAGAAAGAGGCAAAAGAAGAGCAAAACAAGCAAAAGAGATGCGGAAAGAGGCTAGAGGGGTGCTGAAAGAGGCAAGAGAGGTGCAGAAAGAGGCAAGAGAGGTACACAAAGAGGGCAGAAGGGTGCAGAAAGAGGCAAGTGGGGTGCAGAAAGAAGCAAGAGAGGTGTAGAAAGAGGCAAGAGAAGTGCAGAAAGAAACAACAGAGGTGCAGAAAGAAACAAGAGCAGTGCAGAAAGAACCAACAGAGGTGCTGAAAGAGGCGTGAAGAATGCAGAAAGAGGCAAGAGAAGTGTAGAAAGAAGCAACAGAGGTACAGAAAGAGGCAAGAGAGGTGCAGAAACAGGCAGGAAAGGTGCAGAAAGAGGGAACAGGGGTGCAGAAAGAGGCAAGAGATGTGCAGAAAGAGGAAAGAGGGGGCTGAAAGAGGCAAGAGGGGTGCAGAAAGAAACAAGTGAGGTGCAGAAATAGGCAAGAGAGGTGCAGAAAGACGCAAGAGAGGTGCAGAAAGACGCAAGAGAGGTGCAGAAAGAAGCAAAAGAAGTGCAGAAAGAGGCAAGAGAAGTGCAGAAAGAGGCAAGAGAATTGCTGAAAGAAGCAACAGAGGTGTAGAAAGAAGCAAGAGAAGTGCAGAAAGAGGCAAGTGAGGTGCAGAAAGAGGCAATAGAGGTGCAGAAAATGACAAGAGAACTCCTGAAAGAGGCAAGAGGGATGCAAAAAAGGGAAGAAGGGTGGAGAAACAAGCAATAGAGGTGCAGAAAGAGGAAAGAGGGGTGCAGAAAGAGACAAGAGGGGTGCAGAAAGAAGCAAGTGATGTGCAGAAAGAGGCAAGAGGAGAGCAGAAAGAGAGAAGAGGGGTGCAGAAAGAGGCTAAATGGGTGCAGAAATAGGCACGAGGGGTACAGAAAGAAGTAAGAAAAGTGCAGAAAGAAGCAACAGAGGTTGAGACAAGGGAAGAGGGGTGGAGAAAGAGGCAATAGAAGTGCAGAAAGAAGCAACAGATATGCAGAAAGGGGGAAGAGGGGTGGAGAAAGAGGCAAGAGGGGTGCAGAAAGAAGCAAGAGAGGTGCAGAAAGAAACAAAGAAGTGAAGAAAGAAGGAACAGAGGTACAGAAAGAGGCAAGAGAGGTACGAAAAGAGGGAAGAGGGGTGCAGAAAGAGGCACAAGGGTTGCAGAAAGAAGGGACAGAGGTGCAGAAAGAAGCAAGAGAACTGCAGAAAGAAGCAACAGAGGTGCAGAAAGAGGGATGAGGGGTGGAGAAAGAGGCAAGAGAAGTGAAGAAAGAAGCAAGAGAGATGCAAAAAGGGGGAACAGGGGTGGGGCAAGTGGCATGAGGGGAGCAGAAAGAAGCAAGAGAGGTGCAGAAATAAATAAAAGAAGAGCAGAAAGAAGGAACAGAGGTGCAGAAAGAGACAAGAGAGGTACAGAAAGAGGGAAGAAGGGTGCAGAAAGAAGCACAAGTGGTGCAGAAAGAAGCAAAGAGGTGCAGAAAGAAGTAAAAGTAGTGCAGAAAGAAGCAAAAGAGGTGCAGAAATAGGCAAGAGGGGTGCAAAAAGAGGGAAGAGGGGTGCAGAAAGAGGCATGAGGGGTACAGAAAGAAGCAAGAGATGTACAGAAAGAAACAAAAGAAATGCAGAGAGAAGGAACCGAGGTGCAGAAAGAGGCAAAAGGGGTAAAGGAAGAGGGAGGAGGGGTGGAGAAAGAGGCAAGAGGTGCAGAAAGAAACAAAAGAAGTGCAGAAAGAAGGAATAGAGGTGCAGAAAGAGGCAAGAGGGGAGCAGAAAGAAACAAAAGAAGTACAGAAAGAAGCAACAGATGTGCAGAAAGAGGCAAGAGGACTACAGAAAGAGGGATGAGGGGTGTAGAAAGAGGCACGAGGGTGCAGAAAGAAGCAAGAGAGATGCAGAAAGAAGCAAGAGAAATGAATAAGAAAGCAACAGAGATGCAGAAAGAGGGAAGTGGAGTGGAGAAAGGGGCAAGAGGGATACAGAAAGAAACAAGAGAGGTGCAGAAAAAAACAAAAGAAGTGCAGAAAGAAGGAACAAAGGTGCAGAAAGAGGCAAGAGGGGTGCAGAAAGAAGGAAGAGGGGTGTGAAAGAGGCACAAGGGGTACAGAAAGAAGCAAGAGGTGTGCAAAAAGAAGCAAGAGAGTTGCAGAAAGAAACAAAAGAAGTGCAGAAAGAAGGAACAGAGGTGCAGAAAGAGGCAAGAGGGGTATAGAAAGACACAAAAGAAGTGCAGAAAGAAGCAACAGAGGTGCATAAAGAGGCAAGAGGACTGCATAAAGAGGGATGAGGAGTGCAGAAAGAGGCACGAGGGGTGCAGAAAGAAGCGAGAGGTGCAGAGAGAAACAAAAAAAGTGCAGAAAAAAACAACAGAGGTACTGAAAGAGGTGTGAAGGGTGCAGAAAGAGGCAAGAGAAGTGCAGAAAGAAGCAACAGAGGTACAGAAAGAGGCAAGAGAGGTGCAGAAACGGGCAAGAAAGGTGCAAAAAGAGGGAACAGAGGTACAGACAGAGGCAACAGAGGTGCAGAAAGAGGAAAGAGGGGTGCAGAAAGAGGTAAGAGGGGTGTAGAAAGAAGCAATAGAAGTGCAGAAAGAGGCAAGTGGGGTGCAGAAATTTGCAAGAGAGGTGCAGAAAGAAGCAAGAGCCGTGCAGTAAGAAACAACAGAGGTGCAGAAGGAGGCAAGAGGCAAAAGAAGATCAGAAACAAGCAAAAGAGATGCAGAAAGAGGCTAGAGAGGTACAGAAAGAGGCAAGAGAGGTGCAGAAAGAGGCAAGAAAGATGCACAAAGAGGGAAGAAGGGTGCAGAAAGAGGCAAGTGGGGTGCAGAAAGAAGCAAGAGAGGTGTAGAAAGAAGCAAGAGAAGTGCAGAAAGAAACAACAGAGGTGCAGAGAGAAGCAAGGGCAGTGCAGAAAGAACTAACAGAGGTGCTGAAAGAGGCATGAAGGGTGCAGAAAGAGGTAACAGAGGTACAGAAAGAGGCAAGATAGGTGCAGATACAGGCAGGAAAGGTGCAGAAAGAGGGAACAGGGGAGCAGAAAGAGGCAAGAGAGGTGCATAAAGAGGAAAGAGGGGTGCAGAAAGACACAAGAGAGGTGCAGAAACAAGCAAGAGATGTGCAGAAAGAGGCAAGAGAATTGCTGAAAGAAGCAACAGAGGTGTAGAAAGAAGCAAGAGAAGTGCAGAAAGAGGCAAGTGAGGTGCAGAAAGAGGCAAGAGAGGTGCAGAAAATGACAAGAGAACTTCAGAAAGAGGCGAGAGGGATGCAAAAAAGGGAAGAAGGGTGCAGAAAGAAACAAAAGAAGTGCAGAAAGAAGCAACATAGGTGCAGAAAATGGCAAGAGGAGTGCAGAAAGAGGGATGAGGGATGTAGAAAGAGGCACAAGGGGTGCAGAAAGAAGCAAGAGAGATGCAGAAAGAAGGAAGAGAAATTAATAAGAAAGCAACAGAGATGCAGAAAGGGGGAAGTGGGGTGGAGAAAGAGGCAAGAGGGATACAGAAAGAAACAAGAGAGGTGCAGGAAAAAACAAAAGAAGTGCAGAAAGAAGGAACAAAGGTGCAGAAAGAGGCAAGAGGGGTGCAGAAAGAGGAAAGAGGGGTATGAAAGAGGCATGAGGGGTGCAGAAAGAAGCAAGAGGCATGCAGAAAGAAGCAAGAGAGTTGCAGAAAGAAACAAAAGAAGTGCAGAAAGAAGGAACAGAGGTGCAGAAAGAGGCAAGAGGGGTACAGAAAGAAACAAAAGAAGTGCAGAAAGAAGAAACAGAGGTGCAGAAAGAGGCAAGAGGGGTGCAGAAAGAGGGAATCAGGGTGCAGAAGGAAGCACAAGTGGTGCAGAAAGAAGCAAAGAGGTACAGAAAGAAGCAAGAGTAGTGCAGAAAGAAGCAAAAGAGGTGCAGAAAGAGGCAAGAGTTGTGCAAAAAGAGGGAAGAGGGGTGCAGAAAGAGGCACGAGGGGTGCAGAAAGAAGCAAGAGATGTGCAGAAAGAAACAAAAGAAGTGCAGAAATAAGGAACAGAGGTGCAGAAAGAGGCAACAGGGGTGATAAAGAGGGAAGGCGTGGAGAAAGAGGCAAGGGGGTGTAGAAAGAAGCAAGAGAGCTGTGGAAAGAAACAAAAGAAGTACAGAAAAAAGGAACAGAGTTGCAGAGAGAGGCAAGAAAGGTGCAGAAAGAGGGAAAGGTGATGCAGAAAAGGCATGAGGGGTGCAGAAAGAAGCAAGAGAAGAGCAGAAAGTTGCAACAGATGTGCAGAAAGAGGGAAGAGGGGTGCAAAAAGGGGCAAGAGAAGTGCAGAAAGAAGTAACAGAGATGCAGAAAGAGGGATGGAAAAAGAGGCAAGAGGGAAGCAGAGAGAAGCAAGAGAGGTACAGAAAGAAACAAAAGAAGTGCAGAAACAAGGAACAGATGTGCAGAAAGAGGCAAATGGAGTGCAGATAGAGAGAAGAGGGGTGCAAAAAGAGGCAAAATGGGTGCAGAAAGAGGCACAAGGGGTGCAGAAAGAAGTAAGAAAAGTGCAGAAAGAAGCAACAGAGGTGCAGAACGAGGGAAGAGGGGTGGAGAAAGAGGCTATAGAAGTGCAGAAAGAAGCAACAGAGATGCAGACAGGGGGAAGAGGGGTGGAGAAAGAGGCAAGAGGGGTGGAGAAAGAAGCAAGAGAGGTGCAGAAAGAAACAAAAGAAGTGAAGAAAGAAGGAACAGAGGTGCGGAAAGAGGCACGAGAGGTGCAGAAAGAGGGAAGAGGGGTGCAGAAAGAGGCACAAGGGTTGCAGAAATAAGGGACAGAGGTGCAGAAGAAAGCAAGAGAACTCCAGAAGGAAGCAACAGAGGTGCAGAAAGAGGGATGAGGGGTGCAGATAGAAGCATGAGTGGTGCAGAAAGAAGCAAAGAGGTGCAGAAAGAAGCAAGAGTAGTGCAGAAAGAAGCAAAAGAGGTGCAGAAAGAGGCAAGATGTGTGCAAAAAGAGGCAAGAGGGATGCAGAAAGAGGCACGAGGGGTGCAGAAAGAAGCAAGAGATGTACAGAAAGAAACAAAAGAAGTGCAGAAAGAAGGAACAGAGGTGCGGAAAGAGGCACGAGAGGTGCAGAAAGAGGCAACAGGGGTGAAGAAAGAGGCAAGAGGTGCAGAAAGAAACAAAAGAAGTGCAGAAAGAAGGAACAGAGGTGCATAAAGAGGTAAAAGGGGAGCAGAAAGAAACAAAAGAAGTAAAGAGGCAAGAGGGGTGCAGAAAGACGGAAGAGGGGTGTGAAAGAGGCACAAGGGGTGCAGAAAGAAGCAAGGGGTGTGCAGAAAGAAGCAAGAGTGTTGCAAGAAAGAAACAAAAGAAGGACAGAAAGAAGGTACAGAGGTGCAGAAAGAAGCAAGAGGGGTGCAGAAAGAAACAAAAAAAGTACAGAAAGAAGCAACAGAGGTGCAGAAAGAGGCAAGAGGACTGCATAAAGAGCGATGAGGGGTGAAGAAAGAGGCACGAGGGGTGCAGAAAGAAGCAAGAGGTGCAGAAAGAAACAAAAGAAGTGCAGAAAGAAGGAACAGAGGTGCAGAAAGAGGCAAGAGGGGTGCAGAAATTGGCAAAAGAAGTGCAGAAAGAAGCAACAGAGTTGTAGAAAGAGGCAAAAGGAATGCAGAAAGAAGGATGTGGGTGCAGAAAGACGCACGAGGGGTGCAGAAAGAAGCAAGAAAGATGCAGAAAGAAGCAATAGAAATGAATAAAGAAGCAACAGACATGCAGAAAGGGGGAAGTGGGGTGGAGAAAGAGGCAAGAGGGATACAGAAAGGTGCAGAAAGAAACAAAAGTAGTGCAGAAAGAAGGAACAGAGGTGCAGAAAGAGGCAAGAGGGGTGCAGAAAGAGGTAAGAGGGGTGTGAGAGAGGCACGAGGGGTGCAGAAAGAGGTAGGAGAGGTACACAAAGAGGCAAGAGGGGTACACAAAGAGGCAGGAGGGGTGCAGAAAGAAGGAAGAGAAGTGCAGAAAGAAGCAAAAGAGGTGCTGAAAGAGGCGTGAAGGGTGCAAAAAGAGGCAAGAGAAGTGCAGAAAGAAGCAACAGAGGTACAGAAAGAGGCAAGAGAGGTGCAGAAACAGGCAGGAAAGGTACAGAAAGAGGGAACAGTCGTGCAGAAAGAGGCAAGAGAGGTGCAGAAAGAGGAAAGAGGGGTGCAGAAGGAGGCAAGATGGGTACAGAAAGAAGCAAGTGAGGTGCAGAAAGAGGCAACAGAGGTGCAGAAAGACGCAAGAGAGGTGCAGAAACAAGCAAGAGAAGTGCAGAAAGAGGCAAGAGAATTGCTGAAAGAAGCAACAGAGGTGCAGAAAGTGGCAAGAGGACCGCAGAAAGAGGGATGAGGGGTGCAGAAAGAGGCAGGAGGGGTGCATAAAGAAGCAAGAGAGATGCAGAAAGAAGCAAGAGAAATGCATAAAGAAGCAACAGACATGCAGAAAGGGGGAAGTGGGGTGGGGAAAGAGGCAAGAGGGTTACAGAAAGGTGAAGAAAGAAACAAAAGAAGTGCAGAAAGAAGGAACAGAGGTGCAGAAAGAGGCGGAGAGGTGCAGAAAGAGGGAAGAAGGGTGCAGAAAGAAGGAACAGGTATGCATAAAGAGGCAAGAGAGGTGCAGAAAAAGGGAAGAAGGGTGCAGAAAGAAGAACAGGGGTGCAGAATGAAGCAAGATGGGTGCAGAAAGAAGCAACAGAGGTGCAGAAAGAGGCAAGAGGGGTGCAAAAAGAGGGAAGAGGGGTGCAGAAAGAACAAAAGAAGTTCAGAAAGAAAGAACAGAGGAGCAGAAAGAGGGAAGATGGGTGCAGAAAGAGGCAAGAGAGGTGCAGAAAGAGGCAAGAGGGGTGCACAAAGAAGCAAGTGGGGTGCAGAAAGAGGCAACAGAGGTGCAGAAAGAGGCAAAAGAGGTGCAGAAAGTAGATATGATTTGCAGAAAGAGGCAAGAGAAGTGCAGAAAAAGAAAGAAAGGTGCAGAAAGAAGCAACAGAAATGCAGAAAGAGGCAAGAGAGGTGCAGAAAGAAGCAAGAGTGGCTTGCACACAATTAGTACCAATATAACACCCACATTTAGCAATAAATAACAGGTGCCCATTCTAGGATTGCAAAGGACCTTCCACCACGCTGTAACACTTCTCGCTGCAATTTTGGTATCATTTGAGCGGTTTGAGCTAGAAGCAAGGCTTTTTTTGTTCAAATCTGCAGATCAGGCAGCAGATGATAGATTATGTGGCTAATGCGGAAAATGTATTATTGTGCAAAAGTCTGTGCAGCCAAACAGTCGCATAATTCCAGTGGCCATGCTCATACCTCTGACTAGGTCCAGAAGTGCTCCTTAGTGATTCCTTCTTTTTTTTGTCTCATTGAGTTCATAATTTAGCTTCTATGGAGACGAGGAAGACTAAACCTGAGGTTACCACTCGACAACACAGACTACCATACCACATAATTACTCTCCATAACACATAATCCCACTCTACATAATTCCTATACACTAAATATCACATACTTTCTATCAACATAATTTCACTGCACAACATACCACATAATTCCACTACACACAAAGTACATCCACTCCACTCCAAAAAACATTAGCAAAAAACTTTTAGATTTACAACGCCAATAGCTCTAACTCTTGCAAATGCGAGACCTATTACATTACAAATGCTTCTTTAAATGGTAGTCCTGTTTGCAGAGTGGTGGAGAAAGGGGGCTGGGCCTCCAACCAGCGCTCAGGAATTCCGCTGCGTAGGACTTACAGGAGGTACCAGGAGGGCTTCTTGGCCCCCAAAGTCCCTCAGGAGTAAAGTGGACTTCATCCTCCAACCAGTACTGTGCCAGGAGGCGTGTTTGCAGAGAGATGGAAATGGGGGGGCTTGGCCTCCGAAGACCTCTTAGCAATCCCACTGTGTGGGACTTAGTGGAGGTAACAGGAGAGGTAGTTGGCCCCCAAGGACAACCTTGGAGGCCAAATACCCCTCCTATTGCCTCCAGTAAGTTCCACATAGCAGCATTGCTAAGTTCTCATAGCAGGCCATGCCCCCTTTCCCCACCACTCTGAAACCATGCTCCCTGGCATGCTCTTGCATGGGGATTAAAGTCCACTTCACTGCTGGGGGTCCTTAGGGGCCAACTAGCCTACTGTCTTGTGGTTTGTGGCCTCCTGGTCTGCTTTGCTGCGTTGACTTAGGCTGGCTGCCATGATGCCTTATTTGCGCACGTTACTCTGAGCCGTTGTTCTATCAGCCTCTGCTCCTGCCAAGTTATTTTAGAACTGTCTGCATCTTCTGTCTTTCACCTTTTCTCCTGTTCCCTTTGGGCTACGTCTGCACAACATGTACAAGGTCGAAAAACAACGTCCCTTGTGCTTGCTGATCTGGCCAGTCCCTCGCACCTAGACATAACACTATGTACAGCTGCCATGGAGAAATTTGTGTGCTTTTAATATTGCAGATTTCACGCTTTAGAGGCACTTGGAGAAAAACCTTTCCAGGGAAAAGAGCTGTGATTGTCTGCTGATGTAGACTTTGCATCTAGACACTGAGGTATGGGGGTTCGCTAGACAATGCCCAGAGTTCTTCTATTTTTATAATAAAAATAGCTACTAGCACGGGAGGGTGGTAAGGTCATTTAGCCCTATATCCACTGCTTTATGAAATGCTTTCCCCGTTTGTATTCTATGGAGTTGTAACTATGCTGCTTATATTATTCTTATGCATTATGCTGATAGTACTGACATGTGTACTGTATCTTAGAGCACGTTAGTTGAAATAAACATTTTAAACTATACAGTGTCTCTTTTTACGCACGTTGTGGACAGGTATGAGTGAGTGATGAAAGGGTGTTCTTGCTACTGCGAGTCCTGAGAGAGAGATACCGTGTTCTGGGTTGTCTAATCATTGGTAACCTCGTTGCTAATGAGACGCTAAGGCTAGTCGGGTTGGGGTTTTAGGTGCTAAGGTTTATGGTTGGCTCACCACTATATTCCGAGGTCCTATCATCCTGTGCATAGCTCTGTATGTGCAGAATCCCTACAACATGGCGCGACCAACGAGTGGGCTGCTTATCTGCGAGACGCTTGAGTAGTATTTGTGCTTGTCCACAACTCCCTTCGCAGACGCTCCGGAAGCGTGTGTGACGGTGATACCTCCTATATTGACATTTTTATAGGTTCTTTCAAGCTTGAAGTTGTTAAAAGGTTTCTTAACTAAAACCCTATTTGTGCTGCCTCATTTTAGATTGTCGACTACTTCTAGCCTAAAATGGCTGTTCAAATTGCGGCACATAGCCGCGCAGCGCTCCGGGCTCACTTAACAGTGTATGGAGTGCCTGACGCGGGTGTCGATCTGATCTTTGTGGTACAAGCCGATCCAGCTTACCACTTTGAGGTGTTCTACTCTTGGGTCACCTTTCCGGCGGTGGATGGGACTGACAATTTGTTCCATGAATATGAAGCCACCGTAGTTCCTAATCACTATAGACCGTATAGGAATATTGAAGTACCACTCACGGCTTGGCAACACCGTGTTTTGTTTGATGGAGCCCTCCCCCAACCGGTAACCGCGGTTCGTTTAGGCCCCTTATCAATTGAAGGGGCCACTTGGCCTGTCTTGGCCGGGTGCACCCCACATCCACGGTATATGACGGTAGCAGTCGCTGAACTGCGTAATATGTATTCGTCTTTAGTACGAGTGCATCGAGCCTTAGTGCAGTATGTTACAGGCAACATCCAGGGAGCCCCTCCTGGAGTTGCGGCCCATCCAGCTGGTGCAGGCGGTGTAACCATAAGTCCTGTCATGGTGAATTCGGTGATGGGCAAGCGCCCACAAAATAAGGATGATTTTCCTTATTGGCTTGCAGAGAAATTTGACCAGCTGGAGGCAGTTTTTCCAAACACATCTCCGGTGGAAAAACACAGAATTCTTACGATTAGTTTGCCAAAAGACTTAGTCCCCGAGTTGGCAGAATGCAACAACTGGGGTAGGGTATTCGCAGCAGTATATGCGAAGTGTTTCAGCACTCCTTCCATGACGGTTCTCCCCTCTGTAATTAAACGCGTGCAGGATGAGCATGGCCCTGAAGCGGCTGTGGAATTAGGGATGAGACTGGTGGGAGTGTTCGATGTAGTAGCTGATTTGATCCTTGCGAATGTCAAGGGCGATGCAGTGAACTTTCAAGTAGCTAATGCTTTGGCTTTGGTCCCAGAACCGGACAGGCCGCGCGAATTACCGAAAATTATAGCCCAGGCTTACAAAACTATTGGCAGAAATAGCCTGGGAGTTAAGCCTTTTGCTAAATCGCAAACACAATCGCAACAACAACAACCGAAAACTCAATCTGAGAAAGATGAGAAACCAGTCTTTACTAAAAAGAGCTGGAGGTTCAAAAAACAGGGTAAGCAACAAAAGAGGCCGGGGTCGAGAGGCGCATCCCCGGTTTCCGTCTCTTCTGAATGCACTTATGATTTGCGCGATAGGGCGAGAATTAAGTCTCCGGATAGGTTTCAGATCCCTGATACGCGTTCTCCTCATTCTTCACAGGCACAGACAACTTCGCAGGCCGGTGGAGGAGACCGCCAGGATAGAGGAAGGGGTCAAGAGGCTCCCCAGGGATGAGACCAACCTCGACAACAGGTCAGAGGGAAAGCAGAAGAATTTCAACGTTCTCGCCCGCAATTTCAGAAGAAGAAAGTTGCCGCTGTAACAGCGAGATATGCCTACAGACGGTGAGAACAAGACTCCTGAATTGGACGTGGGCAGTGACCCTCCTAGACAGCGCCGCGGAAGTTACCATAGTGCGGGAGGTGCTACGTCCTCATGTGGAGGCGACAGCAACTGAAACATTCATTACTGTCGAGACAGCAGACACCAGAGTGGCACCCCTGACAGACTATTTAATATTGTCATTCAAATTGAAGCTGATATACAGCGTGTAATTAAAGGGATTTTTGGGAAAATCTGACCTCTTCGTACGACATTTTGTTGGCGGAGGCGGATTGGCCGCCCCCATTCGTACTTGCTGCACGTAAAGGGGAGGAGGTAATCCTTCCGAGCTTTTCTCGTCATGTCCCAAAGGACAAAGCGGAGGCTATTGCAGCTGAGTGGGCTGTGTCCCTGGCTCCAGCGTTATACCGCAACCACGTGGGCTGGGATGAGGACTCTCCCCCATGAAATACCTCTGCGGTCGCTGCCACAGCCACAACCCCAATATCCCATCAAACGGGAAACAAAAGGCCCCGTTTCCGAAATTCTGACTCAGTTAGAATATCAGGGAGTAATTGAAACATGCGTATCACCAATGAATAATCCCCTTTTCACGGTTTCTAAACCCGATGGATCGTACCGCTTGTTTTTGGATTACCGACATTTGAACTCTCATTGTCGGACCTTTGCGGTGCAAAACACACATAGTTCTGCGCTTGTAGACAGTCTTGTTCGTAAAAATATAAAAACGACACTTGACCTCTCCAATGGATTCTACACGCACAACTTATCCCCGGAGAGTAGCCAATGGAGCGCTTTTACATCCGGTGGAAAATTAATCAAATTCCGGCGTTTACCTATGGGCTACAAGAACAGTCCAGGCGTATTCGCTGCCTGTGTTGTCTCTTTGTTAGACGGCATAGACCCAGATGCATGTTCGTACGTCGATGACATTTATCTGACAGACGACAAACTATTCCTGCATCTTTCCCGAGTGGACCGCATTATTCTAGAATTTGCGGTTTTAGGTTATAAGTTTAACTTTGCCAAATCTCACATTGCTGAATTTACCGTTTTGTTCTTGGGCTATGAGCTCAACAATGAGGGTAAGGGCTTAGCCCCCATTTCCTAGAGAAATGTGCACTTTTGTTCCCTCCTACTACTCTGAAAAACTTCAGTCTTTGCTGGGTTTTCTGAACTTCGGGCGTACTCTACATTCCCCGAATATGCCCAGCGTATCAAGCCACTGTATGCCTTGATACAACCTAACTTTCCAAGTCATGCTGGCTTCCGGAGCATACCTCCATTCTGCAGTCTTTGCAGACAGACCTTCTTGAGTCTAAATACTTGTTGACTCGTGATAACCACACAAACCTGGTGATTAGAATAATTCCAGGGGCAGTGGGTTTCACGTACTTAACCTTTAACGAAGGTGACACAGTTCCAATCGCATACAAGTCACATCTTTACACTTCCGCGGAAATGTGCTTTTCCTCTGTGGAAAAAGTTTTAACAGCAGTGCAAATGGCGATTCTGAAGGAACGCGCACTGGCACAGGGAAAACGCATTCTGGTGGTAACCACCATATCCTGCCTCTAGAGGCAGTGACAAAGGCAAGTGTTCCGAATTCTAAAGCTTTGCACCCCCGTTGGATACAATGGGCAACCTCTTTGATGTCTCCGGATTTCACTTTCATCTTTGATTCTTCTCTTCAGACTCAGGAGTTTCTACAGTATGAGTTTGTTCATCCTCCTCCTCTGTCTTTGCTGGCGCTTGAGGATTATGAATGCGTGATCTACACCGATGGGTCGGCACAACCGGCCACTGGTTCCAAGCATGCTTATTCAGCCGCTTGTGCTATTGTTGCAGGTACCTTTAAGAACGGAAAGTTCAAATCTACTGTAGTGCACACACAGGCACTCGGAGACAGTACTGCACAATTGGCCGAGCTGCGCGCATTGGTGCTTGCGCTTGATTTCGCTACTCCGGATGTGACCACTCTAATTGTATGCAATTCTTACTACTGTGTTCAATCTTACAATGACAATCTGTTCTTTTGGTCGCAAAACGACTACAGGGACGCCAAAGGTAGCACAATTAAGCATAAAATGCTTTGGGTTCGAGTGGCAGAATTGAGACAATGTCCGCCACTCACACAGGTGGTTCACACCCTTGGCCATCAGCGGGTGGGCGCACACGCTGTCGGTAATGGTTTGGCAGATGAAGCTGCCAAATCAGCAGTAGTCACGTGTTCAGTCGCAGCAGTTACCAGATCCATGTCTAAAATTGATACTGATATTTTAGCAGCTATTGCTGCAACGAAAGAAGGTGCTAATTACCCTAGGGGATTTCCTTCCAAATATTCTTATCAGTTAGGTCCCGAACAGGCTCCCTATGTAACAATACCCGACGTTGGCGATCGGCTGATCCCCAACGCGGACCGCAGACTTTCCTTGATTACGGCTGCACACGAAGACATGGCTTCGACTCATGCTGGAGTGTCTGCCACTGTTTCCATCTTGCAGCAGCGTTACTGGTGGCGTGGTTTATACAAAGACACCCGTACTTATGTGCTTTCTTGTGACGTTTGTCAGCAGATTAAGCCGTCCACGGTTACACGACCACCACACACCCTGCTCTGCATCTCTAACAGACCCTTTGGGTGTGTTTACCTGGATCACTGCGGTCCATTTTCTTCAGACACTGCCTATAAATATATCTTAGTGGCGGTGGACTCGTGCACATGTTTCATCTGGGTTTGGCCACAACGGAGTGCTGACGCTCGAAATGTCATCAGGGATTTGCGTGTCTTTGTGGGAATTTTTGCCTGTGGCACCTTCCATTCTGACCAAGGTCCAGCGTTTGCCTCTAAGGCTTACAAGGACGCAATGGGTTCACTGGGGGTGCGGGTGAAATTTTCGTCTCCGTATCGGCCTGAGGGCAACTCGATCGTTGAACGAATGAACCGTGACTTAAAGCAATCCTTGACAGCTAGAGTCTTAGGTACTGGCAGAAACTGGCTGGCCCACTTGTATACCGTACAACGTGCACTTAATAATCTCCCTAGAAGACCTCTGGGTGGGCGGACCCCATACGAAATGCTCTTTGGCATTAGAATGTTTGTGCCAGACCTTGATGGTCTAGACATGGCGGCGCAATCCGCCATCTTTGATGTAGATAACCATTCTACTAAGTTACAGGACTTACAAGAGGTCCGAGACAGACTTGCAATCGCACATTTACCTTCAGCCACAGACCCTGCACTGCGGATTCCGGTGGCCGGCTGGCTTCCGAAGATTGGGGATCTGGTTCGAGAGAAGGTGGAGAACAAAAAAGAATTTGGCCCCTCATATCGTGCACCAGTTCCAGTCCTGGGCTTGAAGGGAACACGTACAGTCATCTTACCACCGCTTCCTGGTCGCAAGGAGAACAGATACATCTCAGTGGAAAATGTCAAGCTACAACATCTGGCCGATCCTGAATAGTGTTACACCAGCGGTCTCTTGCCCTGTCATTTACCGGACAAGTGTTCGTGGCCCTCCTGCCCGAACGGTCACTGATGTTGCAGTTGAGATGGTTGATTTGCCTGAGCGTTCACTCGAAAACCCGGTCTCCCCCTGCAACGACGAGACTGATTATACCTATCCCGATAACGAGTCAGTGGCACACCTACCAACGACGCCACTGAGCCCCACACGTTATTCCTTTGACTCGGATTCCACCTCATCACTTATCCCATCCAAGTTCAGTATTTTTGTTTCCTGGTTCAGAGACAATTTTTTGATTCCCCCCTGGAGATACATCTGGTTGGTGCTATTCCTAATTTTTTTGTTCATGTCCGTTGGCTTTGTCACAGTGTTTTTTCTACTCATCAATTGTCACTATTTGCCAGAACGCTCTGCAGTGAACAGTGTCGCTGGAACTTTGGCTCCACATTCTTCGTCTCACATCATGAAGCGTGACCACACATTTGTGAACATTTCAGCCTTTCCAGTTGCTGATGGCATCGTATGGGATGCAGTAAATTTTCAAGTTCATGGACCGACAGAAATTATTAATGTACCAAATGTCCTTCGAGTTTCAATGGGTGATGTCGTGAAAAGTAATATTCATTCTGACGATTGGGATGTGCATGCAGTTGAAGCATTGTCTACTGATTTAAAATATTATGCTTCCTTTAATGCTGAAGATTTGTACATGAATTCTGCAAATTATGCTGATTTGTATTGCTACCAGCATTGGGGCAACCACTTTGTCCATAAGCCAAGTGCACTGCGTGGTCCTTTTAACTACACCCAATGGGAGCATTGTCCCACACCTTTACCTGGTAGCTCCCAGACTCTTAGAAATAAATTTACTTATTTTACCGACTTCGATAGATCGAATCCTGGGTCCTATAATTTTAAGTTAAACGCACCATCCACTCAGAAAATCATGTTGACCCACACCAAATTGCTATATTCGGGTTCCTTTTCAAGCGCCTTAGCAGTGGGTGGTTATGAGTACTGGAAGGACACTGTGGATTTAAAATCCATCTGGGGCTCAAAGCCATGGCAGGTGCAAGGCACGGAAGCCTTGCACCGTGCTTGTCTTATCCCGGCCCAAATTGTATTTCTGAATGATTCCATCTATCAGACTACGTGTTGGGGTTTAGCTACTTCCAAACAATTGAATGCACCTTCCATTCCATCGTTGTCTTCCCCCCCCAACGACAGCTTGCACTTTAATGTGTCCCTTACCACTTTGCAAACTTTGTTTCAGAACAATTTGTTTAATGTTTCTGCGCTTGTTCAGTCACCCTGGTTGGCTTGGCCCATATCATCTAATGCGTGCCAACTGCGTTTTCACGACTCAGTCCCTGGCTACAAACAGGATAGGCCAGATACTAGGTTTTCTGCCTCCCGTACTGTCACAACATATTCTGTTGGTAAATTATGTAAACAGTGGTTGCAGCACTCTTCCCTAGACTCTGTTAAACAACATTTATCCCTCCTATCAGGCAATATTGATCTGTCCGACTTTATTCTGGGACCTCGTGGTCCACGACCTAGGAGATTCATTTATGAAACTTATAATGAACTCTGGAAGCTGTCGCAAATGGAGGCTGCTTCCCGTCTTCGGGAAATAGACCAAGCAAATTTGGAAAAGGTGCTTGCTGTTGTTGACAATAGTATTAATACCCTGTCTTCCCGCATTTACACGTTAGAGAATATTGTGTCCTCTGTTGTTGATATTGTACAAGATGATGTTTCTGTGTTGTACCATGGTCAGAATCAATTACGTTCAGTTATGTAGTTTGCGTGGACTTTGCAGACACTTAAGTTGGGTAAAGTTCCTTGGCATTTTTTGAACACCACTGCCTTATTTCTGCCTTTTAATTTAACTGACAAACAGCAGTTCATGTCCATGAAAGATGCAGCATACACTCTGTTACATATCAAGAAAGTGGAGCCCTTACCATTCTCTGTGGCGGAATTGGATTCTGCTGTGTGGCTAGTTCATGGGGTTATCGCCTTGCCTTTTTCTTTATTTGAATTTAGTTCGTGTATGAAGCATTTTCCTGTGGGCCGTTTCCAGCCCTTGGGAAGTGCCTTCCTGCATGAACTTTGGTCCCTGCCTTTCATGTATAAATGCCTTAGAGACGGAAAGGAAGTTTTTCTCACGGGGGAGTCATGCGATTCCACTGTGGGTCATTCCCTTATTTGTAAACACATTAAATTGCACGGGGCTTGCAACGTTTCTGCTCCGAATCTTGCTTGTGTGTTAAAGGGTATTCCTGCTCCTGCTATTTCTCCTACTTTCACTGTGCTTTCGAATGGTAGCTATCTGCTTTTGAAAAACCAAAACTGCTGTGGCATGCTGGCCGGCATACCCTATATTGTTACAGTTTCCCACAGGGTTGTCTGCTGCAAAAATGTGCTTTTTCCTCCTCCGCACGACATCATAGATAGTTCCGTTTGGCCTTCCATTCCTACTCTGAAGGCGGATTTCAATAAATTGAGCAGAATAAAGGCGCTATTATTGAATCAGGAGGTTATGCTCACGTCCGCCCGGGAGACATTCATTCTCCAGGTGGCAAGTACCCACAGTGAAATACAGGTCCTTTTGAACACTAACCTCCCACAACATTTCGGTGAGCTGATTCACTGTGTTTTTAATGCATCTCGCACTGAGGGTCTGGTACACTTTTTTAAGGTTGTGGGTTCCGGCCTTGTGACTTCTTTTCAAACTATTTTTGGTGTGATACCAGCTTTTATTCATTCCATCTTTTCCAGCGTCTTTGGTGGCTTCCCCTTGTTCCTCGCCTTGGCGGCTGGTGTGCTGCTGTTGGTCTGTTTTCTATGCAATGGCTGCTCCCCGATGGGCCCTTCTCGACCCAGGTCGACTCCAGCTGCTCCGTGAGCGCATCCTTGCTGGCTTCGGCGTCCTGCCGTTGGCGACACTGAGTGTGTCCTATACACTTTCTTTTCGCTTTGCGTATTTCACTTGTGTGCAACCTGTGATGTCTTGCATCCGCTGTCCTTTCTCATGGACCATGGATTATTGCCTCTCCAATACGTCGTTGTCTGTTCCGGATTTTGTTCGGTTGGTGGGTCCCTTAGAGGCCCATGAATGGGACTGTTCCGCTGCAGGCTGCATGACGCGTGCGGCTGCACTGGGGATTTTGACACAATGGGATATCTGGGCGGCTGCTCAGAAACTCCTACAACAAAGTTATATTGAGTACCACGCAAGTTGTCCCGCATTGCTATTTGATGCTCCCTCATGTGAAGAGCATGCCTGCAGTTTTGATTTATTGGACTGGATGGCGTCACTGTTTTCTGACGATTCCAATTATGTCCTCTTGGAGGGTGTGGCGTTTTTCTGCACTCGCACTCTGATGGATTGACATGGCCTTCGCTCTTTGTGTCCTGCATTGATGGTTCTATATATTTTTTTCTTTTTCTCCCTCGCCCATTTGTTGTCCTTCATGGGGACTGCATCAACTATTGACGTTTCAGTTCTGCTCCGTCGATTTGAACTCTGTCTTCGTCCTTTGTCTTGGCCGATGGACTGCCCAGGGGAGGGTGTCTTGTGGTTTGTGGCCTCCTGGTCTGCTTTGCTGCGTTGACTTAGGCCTGGCTGCCATGATGCCTTATTTGCGCACGTTACTCTGAGCCGTTGTTCTATCAGCCTCTGCTCCTGCCAAGTTATTGTAGAACTGTCTGCATCTTCTGTCTTTCACCTTTTCTCCTGTTCCCTTTGGGCTATGTCTGCACAACATGTACAAGGTCGAAAAACAACGTCCCTTGTGCTTGCTGATCTAGCCAGTCCCTCGCACCTAGACATAACACTATGTACAGCTGCCATGGAGAAATTTGTGTGCTTTTAATATTGCAGATTTCACGCTTTAGAGGCACTTGGAGAAAAACCTTTCCAGGGAAAAGAGCTGTGATTGTCTGCTGATGTTGACTTTGCATCTAGACACTGAGGTATGGGGGTTCGCTAGACAATGCCCAGAGGTCTTCTATTTTTATAATAAAATAGCTACTAGCACGGGGAGGGTGGTAAGGTCATTTAGCCCTATATCCACTGCTTTATGAAATGCTTTCCCCGTTTGTATTCTATGGAGTTGTAACTATGCTGCTTATATTATTCTTATGCATTATGCTGATAGTACTGACACGTGTACTCTATCTTAGAGCACGTTAGTTGAAATAAACATTTTAAACTATACAGTGTCTCTTTTTACGCACGTTGTGGACAGGTATGAGTGAGTGATGAAAGGGTGTTCTTGCTACTGTGAGCCCTGAGAGAGAGATACCGTGTTCTGGGTTGTCTAATCATTGGTAACCTCGTTGCTAATGAGTCGCTAAGGCTAGTCGGGTTGGGGTTTTAGGTGCTAAGGTTTATGGTTGGCTCACCACTATATTCCGAGGTCCTATCATCCTGTGCATAGCTCTGTATGTGCAGAATCCCTACAACACTACCTGTTACCTCCATTAAGCCCCACACAGTGGGATTGCTGAGAGGTGGACACAGGCCACTCCCCCTTTGTCCACCACTCTGCAAACACGTCTCCTGGTGCGCTCTTGGTTGGGGGGTGAAGTCCCTTTGTCTCCTGAGGGTCCCTGGAGGCCAACTAGCCCTCCTGTTACCTCTAGTAAGCCCTACACAGCTGGATTGCTGAGAGTGGTCTGAATCCACGCCCCTTTTTTACACAACTCTGCAAATGCTCCGCCTGGCGCACTGCTGCTCTCGGGATGAAGTCCACTTCAGTCCTGAGGTCCTCAGAACATAAGGGGACCTCATCATCCCACCAGCAGAACATCAAGAGGCGCGTTTGTAGAGTGGTGTAAAAAGGGGCGTGGCTGTGTACCACCTCTCAGCAATCCCACTGTGTGGGGCTTACTGGAGGTTCCTGGTGGCCTAGTTGGCCCCAGGGACCCTCACTAGCAACGGGGACTTAATCCCCCAATGCAGAGTGCGCCAGGAGGTGCGTTTGCAGAGTCACGCAGGGAGTGGGGGGCCTCCACGAGTTGCCGTTTTTTATGTTATTTTTTTATTTTAAGAAGGGGAGCTGTGTGGCCCCCCTTCTCTTGAGCCTTTTGGGCCCTGGGGCCCCAATCCTCCAGGACCTGAGCCATTATTTTTATTATTAAAAAGGAGGGGGGCGAGAGGCCCCCCTCCTGAGGCCGATTACAGCCCCAGGGACCCCATCCCCCAGGGCTAGGCCTTTCCTTTTTCTTTTTTTTTACAGGGGAAGGGGGCTGTGGGGCCCTCCTCCCCAGGCCGATTTTGGCCCTGGGGACCCCATCCCCTGGGGCCTGGCAAACATTTATTTTTGGAAGGGGTTCCGCGTGGCCCCCCTTCCCTGGGCCTCTCTTGGCCCCAGGGACCCCATCCCCCGGAGCCTGGTCAGTCTTTCTTTTTAAAAAATTTTTTAGGAGGGGGACGTGTGGCCCCCTCCTGAGGCCAATTTTGGCCCCGGGGACCCCATCTCGGGGCCCGGCCTTTTTTTCTAAATACAAAAGGGAGGGGGGCTGCCTGGACCCCCTTCTCTGGGCCACTTTTGGCCCCAGGGACCCCATCCCCCGGGGCCTGGCCACTTTGATGGGGGCCGTCGGGGGAGCCCCAATGCATCCACGGTCCCTGCAGGCTCCCCACCTCCTGCGGGAGCCGGCATTGCTTTTGGATAAGGGGAGCTGCTAACATGCAGCTCCCCTTGTCCAAAAGCAATCTGCTTTGCTTCTTGGAAGCGAGAGCAGGTTTCCTGCTCTCGCTTCCAAGAAGCAAAGCAGTGTTTGCTATGGCAGGCCCTGCCATAGCAAACAGCAATGTCCCGGGGGTGGGCACCCCGGGACATTTCAGGAGCCGGCCCTGGGGTTGCGGTCCCAGGGCCAAGGAGGGCTCCAGGAGGGGTGCCACACGGCCACCCCCATTATTGACATGGCCCCGGGGAGGTGGTGGTCCCCGGGGCAGTGTGGGGAGGGGCAGGATCCCCCCCACACTTCTAAAATATAATTGGAGCCCCGAGGAGGTGGCGGTCCCCGGGGGCGGTCCCCGGGGCTTGGGGGGGCCCGTGAGGCCCCCAAACCTATTAAAGTAATGCCCCGGGGAGGTGGCAATCTCTGGGGCAGCGTGAGGGGGAAGGAGCCCCCCCTTGCATTTTTTTGTCAATGAGCCCTGGGGAGGAGCGGGCCCCGGGGCTGTGGGGGGGGGCATGAGCCCCTCATAATAAAGAAAGCCCCAGGGGCCCTGCATATAATTACCTCATTGCCCCGGGACCTCGCCCACCCAGGGGCTCACAGAAACGAACCACGGACTCCCGCGCTTCTTTTTTTTTAATGTTTTCAGACGGATTTGCGCACCCATCGTGAATTCAGCTGATTTGTTTTAAAAAAAATGCTTTTTTGGGCCCTGGGGTTCCTTGTGGGACCCCCTAAGTAGGCCTAGGGGGTCAGGGTGTTTCTACCCTGCCCCCTTTTCTTTTTTAAACCTTTTTTCTTGTGACTCGGTTTGAATGAAGCTCATGCTCGGGAGGGTTCGCGAATCCTCCTCGGTGCTCAGATATCGAACGGATTTACACCATTTAAAAAAAAAGCATGCTTTCTGAACCAAGACCTACCTTTTTGGCAAATTTGGTATAATTCCGTTCAGCAGTTCGGGCTGTAGCTTTGTCTAAAGTTCCTATGGAAATTAACATGGGGAAAATGCGTTTTGGGACCCTCCTTTTTTCTCGGCCCCCGCTTGACAAATCACCCCGAAACGTTTAAGACAGGAGCTGACCTGAGCGAACCATTAGTTTTGAAAATTTCACAAAGATTCGTCAAACGGCGCCAAAGATATTGGCAAAAGAAAAAACGCTTTTTGAATAGAAACATGGTCCTAACTATAAATACCTACTGGCGACCACCAGTTGGCAATATATATATATATATTGGTGATCAAGGAGACTTGTTCTCCGAAATGCGTTGAGTTGCATTGGCTAAATAAACCTGCTTGAAAGCATTTTGGGGCTGTGGTGTGCTGTTTTGAGAAGATGGAGGAGACGACACGGTTTCTTGATTTGAGGGGCTCGCTACCCCACCACAGCCCGCCGTCACTAAGTGGCATGGGTCCATCACGACTGAATTGTACTGGGATATATATATATATGTTTCCTCACCCACTGGTACCACCTGTGGCATGCTTCATCATTGGACGCTCACCCAGACCCTGAACGTGAATGGGTGGGCTTGACACGTTTGTAAGTGGAGCTCTTTGAGTGGTAGCAGTGAATGAAGGCAGGGTTGAGTGAGTTAAAATAGCCTTCAAATTCTTTGTAACCAATTTATTCTGGGATCTAGGGCTAAGTTAAAATAGATCAGTGTGATGTTTTTAGATATTAATGTTCCCAGGCATCCGATAGGTCGACATGTTTCAGCCTTTATGTTAGGGGTGGGCAGAGAACTCTGCTCTGCCAGCGGAGCGGGGTTAGCCAGCCACCCCCAACCCCTGGCCCGGTCCCTGCTTCTGAACCCAGCCAGGTCGGGTGAGCCTGCCCTGGCCCCGATGGACCCCCATCCCCAGCAGCCGGACCCTTGGATGGCTTGCAGGACTGGGGGGGCTCCAGCACCCTGGGGATCGCCGGATGGAGCTCAAGCCCCGGGCCCAGTCCCAGCTTCCGAACCCTAGCCAGGCCGGGGAGAGCCTCCCCGTGCCCCGATGAACCCCCATTTCCAGCACCCGGACCCTCGGCTGGCTTGCAGGATGGGGGGCTCCCGCACCCCGGGGCCCGCCGGACGGAGCTCAAGCCCCGGGCCTGGTCCCAGCTTCCGAACCCTAGCCAGGCTGGGGACAGCCTCCCTGGGCCCTGATGAACCCCCTTCCACAGCGCCCGGACCCTCGGCTGGCTTGCAGGATGGGGGGCTCCTGCACCCGGGGCCCGCTGGATGGAGCTCAAGCCCCAAGCCCGGTCCCAGCTTCCGAACAATAGCCAGTCCAGGGAGAGCCTCCCCAGGCCCCGATGGACCCCCTTCCACAGCGCTCGGACCCTCAGCTGGCTTTCAGGATGGGGGCTCCCACACCCCGGGGCCTGTCGGATGGAGCTTAAGCCCCGGGCCCGGTCCCAGCTTCCGAACCCTAGCCAGGCTGGGCAGAGCCTCCCCAGGCCCCGATGGACCCCCGTCCCCAGCGCCCGGACCCTCGGCTAACTTGCAGGATGGGGGCTCCCGCACCCGGGACCTGCCAGACGGAGCTCAAGCCCCGGGCCCGGTCCCAGCTTCCGAACCCTATCCAGGCTGGGGAGAGCCTCCCGGGCCCCGATGGACCCCCGTCCCCAGCGCCCAGACCCTCGGCTAACTTGCAGGATGGGGGCTCCCGCACCCCGGGGCCTGCCAGACGGAGCTCAAGCCCCGGGCCCGGTCCCAGCTTCCGAACCCTATCCAGGCTGGGGAGAGCCTCCCCGGGCCCCGATGGGACCCATGTCCCCAGCACCCAGAGCCTTGGCTGGCTTGCAGGATGGGGGGCTCCTGCACCGCGGGGCCCGCTGGATGCAGCTCAAGCCCCGGGCCCCGTCCCAGCTTCTGAACCCTAGTCAGGCCAGGGAGAGCCTCCCCGGGTCCCGATGGACCCCCGTCCCCAGTGCCCGGACCCTCAGCTGACTTGCAGGATGGGGGCTCCCGCACCCAGGGGCCCGCCAGACGGAGCTCAAGCCCCGGGTCCGGTCCCAGCTTCCGAACCCTAGCCAGGCCGGGGAGAGCCTCCCCGGGCCCGGTGGACCCCCCTGGGTGGCGCGGGACATCCGCAAGTCGCTGCCATCCCAGACCAGGCCCAGGCGTCCCCTGCTCAGGGCTTCTCCAAGCTCTCCAGGGGCTCCGGCTCAGCCCCACTTTCATGCAGGGCTGGCCTCCTGCCGTTCCTCGCCCCGGAGACAGCAGCGAGCTAGGCAGTCCTCCCCACTCTGCAGCCGCCCTGCCCTGTCTACTGACTGTCACCCCCCACACCCAAATCTTGGGCGTCAGGGTGCTGACTCAGGCGGGTGTGCCTTCCACCTTCCCGGAGCCTGGGGGGCAGGAACCAAGGAGGGTTAAGCCCAGGCTACGTCCTCTCCCCTCCGCCCTGCCCGGGGAGCTCATTTTCCTCGACTATTAGGGGCTTACAGAACCCTGGGGAAGGTCAAAAGTTGGAGTTAGCCCGGCTGGCCACCAGGCCGGCCATTTGGGCACCCAGCCCGCAGGGCCATCTGGTCGCCCGGCCCGCAGGGCCATGTGGTCGCCTGGCCCACAGGGCCATCTGGTCGCCCGGCCCGCAGGGCCATCTGGTCGCCCGGCCCACAGGGCCATCTTGTCACACAGCCTGCAGGCCATCTGGTCGTGCAGCCAGGTGACGAGATGGCCCGGGACAACCCAGCGCCCAGATGGCCTGAGACAGCCGGACCCAGTCGCCCTTGCAGTCCGACGACGGCGAGGGTGGCCAGGCGCTCTGAGGCCACTGCTCGGGAGGCTCTTTCCCCGGGGCTGCTCGCTTCCCTGCTCGACTTGTGTGGGAGCAATGGGAAGGGGGGCTCCGGCCGGCCCAGGCCATCTGATCACCCTGCTGACCCACAAGTGATGGTGGCCCCTGTCCCCTCACCCCGGTGGGGCAGGGACGGGAGGCGGGGGCCCCCGTGCCGGAGGGCATGTGGTGGAGGCGGCCTCCTGCAGGCCCACATAGCCCCCTCTGCGTCCCTCCTGCCGGCCCGGCGGCAGAGGGACCCACCCCTGGGTGTGGTAGAGGAGGGCATCTGCGGGCGCCCACACATGGAGAGACAAAAGCTTGTCTCAGTGGATGACTTTCAATAGATCACAGTAAGGTAGCTGCTCTGCTACTTACAAAACCCTGACCCAGAATCAGGTCGTCTACGAATGATTTAGCACCGGGTGCCCCATGAACATGCGGTGCACTAAGGGCGATGGAGGCGGCCCCCTTCCGTCCACGCTCCGGTCACCAAGCGAGCAGCTTTATGCATCGGCCCCCGAGAGAGGCCGGCTATCCCAGGCCAACAGAGGCTCCATGGCACTGCGGTATCATTACAGTTTGGGAGGATTCTGACTTAGAGGCGTTCAGTCATAATCCCACAGATGGTAGCTTCGCCCCATTGGCTCCTCAGCCAAGCAAATACACCAAGCCTCCCCGGGCTTGCTGGACCCCATCCCGGGAACCCTGCCATGCGGCAGGCCCGAGGACGGAGCCCGGGGTGGGAAGGCCACCCTCCCTGGGGCCATGTGCTCCTGAACCCAGCCAAGTGAGGGGGACTCCCCGGGCACGACAGAACCTGTCTCAGGCCTTTGGCATAGCGGCAGGCTGGGAGACGGGGCCCAGGGTTGGAGCACCCGACCCGGGGCCTGGTGGGGCCCCTGGACCCAGCCAGGGCTCCCGGGCCCAGTGGCGCAGGGAAAGCCTCCCCGGGCCCGGAGGACCCCATCCCGGGCACAATGCCACGTGGCAGGCCCAAGGACGCAGCCCGGGGTGGGGAGACCACCCTCCTCGGGACCCTTAGGGGCCCCAGACGGAGCTCCTGAAACCAGACAAGCAGGGGAAGGCTCCCCAGGCACAACGGAACCCCGTCTCAGGCCTTTGGCGGAACGGCAGACCGGAGGACGGGGCCCAGGGCTGTAGAACTCGACCCAGGGCCCGGCGGGGCCCTGGACCCCATCGGGGCTCCCTGGCCCAGAGGCGCAGGGGAAGCCTGCCCGGGCCCGCCGGACCCCATCCCAGGTACCCTGCCAAGAGGCAGGCCCAAGGACGGAGCCCGGGGTGGGGAGGCTGCCCTCCCTAGGGCCCCGGCTGGGGCTCCTGAACCCAGCCAAGCAGGAGGAGGCTCCCCGGGCCCGGCGGAACACCGTCTCGGGCTTTTGGCGGAGCGGCAGGCCAGGAAACTGATCCTGGGGAACCTGGACCCCGTTGGGGCTCCGAGGCAGAGGTGAGGCCTTGCCGGGCCCGCGGCCCCCATCCTGGGCACCACGCCATACATTGGGCCGGGGGATGGAGCCCCGGGCTGGGGGGGGCGTCCTGGCCCATCTGGCTGCCGGCTGAGGACCGCTAGGCCGAGAGGGGTTTTGGAGTACCCTGTCCCTAGTAATCCAGAGGAAGGGTACCCCCCTTTCTGGTAACCCGTGCACACCGCAAGACTGAGGGGACCCAAGGTGCAGTTGCGCCCGACCTCCTGGAGCTCTGGCTGGGATCAGGGAGGCAAACGAGCCCTCATCGGGACTTCCAGGGCAGCCTGGCCATCTGGTCGCCCCATTGGAAAGCATTGCTTGCGACCAGATGGCCAAGGGGGAAGGCGCAACCAGATGGCCGGGCCCGAAGGATGCCAATCTGCCCGCCCTGAGCCTTCATGGGAGGGCTCCCACCTGCCCTTCGGAGGGCTCCGGGGCTCTGCGTCCCGGGGGTTTGGAGAACCCGACTGGGTCTCGGGCTCGGCCTGGGGCTCAGAGACCCCGGCTGGGCTTCGGGCCATGGGCTGCAGACGGTGGTCCCCGACGAACCTTCGACCCGGGTTCCCCCAGGCACCTTGACAGGAGGGCAAAGCAGGAGGGAGGCCTGCCCAGGCCCGACGGACCCCCGTCCTGGGACCATGGCGGAGCAGGGGGACGGAGCCTGGTCCCCTAAGCCCAGCCGGAGGTCTCGGGCCGGCAAGCGCAGGGGAGGCCTCCTCAAGGCCTGCGTCCAGGGCACCCTGCTACACAGCATGCCCGAGGACGGAGCCTGGGGTGAGGAGGGCACCCTCCACCCCAGGGCCACCAAGAGCCCCTGCCGGAGCTCCTGAACCCAAACCGAGATGGGGAATGCCCGATGGGCCCCAGGCCCATTGCGGAGCGAAGGACGGAGCCCAGTGTAGGTAGCGCCCGGCCAGAGCTCTTTGGCCCGGACGCCCAAGGGAGGACTGCCCAGGTCCGATGGAGCTGATCCTGGGCACTTTGCCACGCGTCAGGCTGCCGGACGGAGCTGCCTGACAGGGGGGAAGGTGATGCCCGGTCCCAGCCCATCTGGCCCCGGCTGAGAACTGCCAGCCCGGGAGCGGTTCCGGTATACCTTGTCCCTCATAATCTGGAGGTAAGCTACCCTTCTTTCTGGTAACCTGTGCGCACCGAGTGACGGAGGGGACCCACGGCACGGGGGCGCCTGACCTCCAGGAGGCCCAGCTGGGATCAAAGAGGCGGGCGAGCCCTCATCGGAACTACCAGGCCGGCCCGGCCATCTGGTTGCCCCATTGGAAAGCATTGTGTGCGACCAGATGGCCGAGGGGAAATGCGCGACCAGATGGCCAGGCCAGAAGGACGCCAATCTGCCAGCCCTGATCCTTCACCGGAGGGCTCCCGCCTGCCCATGCAGGACTCGTGGGCTCTGCGTCCCGGGGCTCAGAGACCCCAGCTGGGCCTCCGGCCCGGGGCTGAGAATGGGGGTCCCCGGTGGACCTCCGACCCGGACCCATGGCGGAGCTTACCCATCCCTGGGCCCGCCCGGGAGTCCCGGGCCAGGCCATGTGGGGGAGGCCTCCACGGGCCTGCGTCGGGCCACCAAGGGCCCCGGCCTACACTCCTGAACCCAGCAAAGCTGGGGAAGGCCCGCCCAGGGCATGGGACAGAGCCTGGGGTGGGAGCACCCGACCAGAGCTCTCGGGCCTGGACACCCAGGGGAGGACTGCCCAGGACCGATGGAGCCCGTCCCGGGCACTTTGCCGCATGGCGGGCTGGAGGAGGGAGTCCCAGGCAGTGGGGAGGTGTTGTCTGGGCCTAGCACATCTGGTCCCCGGCTGAGAACCGCCAGCCCGGGAGCGGTTCCGGCATACCCTGTCCCCAGTAATCCGGAGGAATGCTACCCTTCTTTCTGGTAACCCGTGCGCACCGAGTGACGGAAGGGACCCAGGTCACGGAAGCGCCCGAACTCCTGGAGCCCTGGCTGGGATCGGGGAGGCGGGCGAGACCTCATCGGGACTTCCAGGCCGGCCCAGCCATCTGGTCGCCCCATTGGAAAGCATTGCATGCGACCAGATGGCCGAGGGGAAAGGCGCGACCAGATGGCCGGGCCCGAAGGACGCCAATCTGCCCTCCCCGAGCCTTCGCAGGAGGGTTCCCACCTGCCCTTTGGAGGGCTCGGGGTTCTGTGTCCCGGGGGCTCATCAGAGCCCTTAGCTGGGTCTCGGGCACGGGGCTGCAAGGGGGGGCCCCTGATGGAACTCTGACCCGGGGCACACAGGCACCTTGAAATGCAGGCAAGCGGGGGAGACCTGCCCTGGCCCGATGGACCTCTGTGACTGGCACCCAGACCCTCGGCTGGCCACAGGATGTGGGCTCCTGCACCCCAGGGCCCGCCAGAGCCCAGTCCCCAGACCTGGTCCCCGCTTCTGAACCCAGCCAGGCCAGGGAGGGGGAAAGCCTCCCCGGGCACGAGGCTCCCCTGTCCCGGGCAGACGGACCCTTGGCAGGCTGCAGGATGGGGGCTCCCACATCCCAGGCCCTGCCTGAAACCCAGGCCCCGGGCCCGGTCCCTGATTCTCAACCCAGCCAGGCTGGGGGGATGTGGGAGCCTGCCCAGGCACAAGGGACCCCTGTCCCAGTCACACAGACTCTCGGCTGGCCGCAGGACGTGGGCTCCTGTTCCACGGATTTTTTCATAACTCCGTGAAACTCCGCATAGTGGCACTACGCCAACTCCGCCCAGGGTTACCAAAACTCCTACTGCACAGCGAAAGGAGTTAGCCAGCAACCCCCCCACCTGGTCCAGTCCCTGCTTCTGAACCCAGCCAGGTCGGGGGAGCCTGCCCCAGCCCAATGGACCCCGTGAAGGGCACCCGGACCCTCGAAAGGCTGCAGGACGGGAGTTCCTGCACCCCAGGGCCGCGTAGGGGTGGGCAAAGAACTCCCCTCCACCAGCGGAGTGGAGTTAGCCAGCCACCCCCACCCCCTGGCCCAGTCCCTGCTTCTAAACCCAGCTAGGTCAGGTGAGCCTGCCCTGGCCCCGATGGATCCCCGTCCCCTGCACCTGGACCCTCGGATGGCTTGCAGGACCGGGGGGCTCCCGCACCCCGGGGCCCGCCGGACAGAGCTCAAACCCCGGGCCCGGTCCCAGCTTCTGAACCCTAGCAAGGCCGGGTAGAGCCTCCCCGTGCCCCGATGGACCCCTGTCCCCAGCGCCTGGACCCTCGGCTGGCTTGCAGGATGGGAGGCTCCCGCACCCCGGGGCCCGCCGG